>JASWHU010000495.1:0-59089 GCA_030819815.1 Strix occidentalis
GTTGCCTTGGAGAGCTTGCAGAGCACTGGGGAAAGGCAGGCAGAGAATTCCCTGCTAGCACCTTCTCTGTGCCTGGGAAGGAGAAGTGTTCACATTGCTTCGCAGAATCACGTTTGTGCAGAAAACACTAACACTTGTTCAGAAGGAAAGAAAGCACAGAGCCCCACATTTTATGTTGCCCTGGAGAGCTTGCAGAGCACTGGGAAAGGCAGGCAGAGAATTCCCTGCTAGCACCTTCTCTGTGCCTGGGAAGGAGAAGTGTTCACATTGCTTCGCAGAATCGCGTTTGTGCAGAAAACACTAACACTTGTTCAGAAGGAAAGAAAGCACAGAGCCCCACATTTTATGTTGCCCTGGAGAGCTTGCAGAGCACTGGGGAAAGGCAGGCAGAGAATTCCCTGCTAGCACCTTCTCTGTGCCTGGGAAGGAGAAGTGTTCACATTGCTTCGCAGAATCACGTTTGTGCAGAAAACACTAACACTTGTTCAGAAGGAAAGAAAGCACAGAGCCCCACATTTTATGTTGCCCTGGAGAGCTTGCAGAGCACTGGGGAAAGGCAGGCAGAGAATTCCCTGCTAGCTCCTTCTCTGTGCCTGGGAAGGAGAAGTGTTCACATTGCTTCGCAGAATCGCGTTTGTGCAGAAAACACTAACACTTGTTCAGAAGGAAAGAAAGCACAGAGCCCCACATTTTATGTTGCCCTGGAGAGCTTGCAGAGCACTGGGGAAAGGCAGGCAGAGAATTCCCTGCTAGCTCCTTCTCTGTGCCTGGGAAGGAGAAGTGTTCACATTGCTTCGCAGAATCGCGTTTGTGCAGAAAACACTAACACTTGTTCAGAAGGAAAGAAAGCACAGAGCCCCACATTTTATGTTGCCCTGGAGAGCTTGCAGAGCACTGGGGAAAGGCAGGCAGAGAATTCCCTGCTAGCACCTTCTCTGTGCCTGGGAAGGAGAAGTGTTCACATTGCTTCGCAGAATCACGTTTGTGCAGAAAACACTAACACTTGTTCAGAAGGAAAGAAAGCACAGAGCCCCACATTTTATGTTGCCCTGGAGAGCTTGCAGAGCACTGGGGAAAGGCAGGCAGAGAATTCCCTGCTAGCTCCTTCTCTGTGCCTGGGAAGGAGAAGTGTTCACATTGCTTCGCAGAATCGCGTTTGTGCAGAAAACACTAACACTTGTTCAGAAGGAAAGAAAGCACAGAGCCCCACATTTTATGTTGCCCTGGAGAGCTTGCAGAGCACTGGGGAAAGGCAGGCAGAGAATTCCCTGCTAGCACCTTCTCTGTGCCTGGGAAGGAGAAGTGTTCACATTGCTTCGCAGAATCGCGTTTGTGCAGAAAACACTAACACTTGTTCAGAAGGAAAGAAAGCACAGAGCCCCACATTTTATGTTGCCCTGGAGAGCTTGCAGAGCACTGGGGAAAGGCAGGCAGAGAATTCCCTGCTAGCTCCTTCTCTGTGCCTGGGAAGGAGAAGTGTTCACATTGCTTCGCAGAATCGCGTTTGTGCAGAAAACACTAACACTTGTTCAGAAGGAAAGAAAGCACAGAGCCCCACATTTTATGTTGCCCTGGAGAGCTTGCAGAGCACTGGGGAAAGGCAGGCAGAGAATTCCCTGCTAGCACCTTCTCTGTGCCTGGGAAGGAGAAGTGTTCACATTGCTTCGCAGAATCGCGTTTGTGCAGAAAACACTAACACTTGTTCAGAAGGAAAGAAAGCACAGAGCCCCACATTTTATGTTGCCCTGGAGAGCTTGCAGAGCACTGGGGAAAGGCAGGCAGAGAATTCCCTGCTAGCTCCTTCTCTGTGCCTGGGAAGGAGAAGTGTTCACATTGCTTCGCAGAATCGCGTTTGTGCAGAAAACACTAACACTTGTTCAGAAGGAAAGAAAGCACAGAGCCCCACATTTTATGTTGCCCTGGAGAGCTTGCAGAGCACTGGGGAAAGGCAGGCAGAGAATTCCCTGCTAGCACCTTCTCTGTGCCTGGGAAGGAGAAGTGATCACATTGCTTCGCACAATCGCGTTTGTGCAGAAAACACTAAATCTTGTTCAGAAGGAAAGAAAGCACAGAGCCCCACATTTTATGTTGCCTTGGAGAGCTTGCAGAGCACTGGGGAAAGGCAGGCAGAGAATTCCCTGCTAGCACCTTCTCTGTGCCTGGGAAGGAGAAGTGTTCACATTGCTTCGCAGAATCACGTTTGTGCAGAAAACACTAACACTTGTTCAGAAGGAAAGAAAGCACAGAGCCCCACATTTTATGTTGCCCTGGAGAGCTTGCAGAGCACTGGGGAAAGGCAGGCAGAGAATTCCCTGCTAGCACCTTCTCTGTGCCTGGGAAGGAGAAGTGTTCACATTGCTTCGCAGAATCACGTTTGTGCAGAAAACACTAACACTTGTTCAGAAGGAAAGAAAGCACAGAGCCCCACATTTTATGTTGCCCTGGAGAGCTTGCAGAGCACTGGGGAAAGGCAGGCAGAGAATTCCCTGCTAGCTCCTTCTCTGTGCCTGGGAAGGAGAAGTGTTCACATTGCTTCGCAGAATCGCGTTTGTGCAGAAAACACTAACACTTGTTCAGAAGGAAAGAAAGCACAGAGCCCCACATTTTATGTTGCCCTGGAGAGCTTGCAGAGCACTGGGGAAAGGCAGGCAGAGAATTCCCTGCTAGCACCTTCTCTGTGCCTGGGAAGGAGAAGTGTTCACATTGCTTCGCAGAATCGCGTTTGTGCAGAAAACACTAACACTTGTTCAGAAGGAAAGAAAGCAGAGAGCCCCACATTTTATGTTGCCCTGGAGAGCTTGCAGAGCACTGGGGAAAGGCAGGCAGAGAATTCCCTGCTAGCTCCTTCTCTGTGCCTGGGAAGGAGAAGTGTTCACATTGCTTCGCAGAATCGCGTTTGTGCAGAAAACACTAACACTTGTTCAGAAGGAAAGAAAGCACAGAGCCCCACATTTGCTGTTGCCCTGGAGAGCTTGCAGAGCACTGGGGAAAGGCAGGCAGAGAATTCCCTGCTAGCTCCTTCTCTGTGCCTGGGAAGGAGAAGTGTTCACATTGCTTCGCAGAATCGCGTTTGTGCAGAAAACACTAACACTTGTTCAGAAGGAAAGAAAGCACAGAGCCCCACATTTTATGTTGCCCTGGAGAGCTTGCAGAGCACTGGGGAAAGGCAGGCAGAGAATTCCCTGCTAGCACCTTCTCTGTGCCTGGGAAGGAGAAGTGTTCACATTGCTTCGCAGAATCGCGTTTGTGCAGAAAACACTAACACTTGTTCAGAAGGAAAGAAAGCACAGAGCCCCACATTTTATGTTGCCCTGGAGAGCTTGCAGAGCACTGGGGAAAGGCAGGCAGAGAATTCCCTGCTAGCACCTTCTCTGTGCCTGGGAAGGAGAAGTGTTCACATTGCTTCGCAGAATCGCGTTTGTGCAGAAAACACTAACACTTGTTCAGAAGGAAAGAAAGCACAGAGCCCCACATTTTATGTTGCCCTGGAGAGCTTGCAGAGCACTGGGGAAAGGCAGGCAGAGAATTCCCTGCTAGCACCTTCTCTGTGCCTGGGAAGGAGAAGTGTTCACATTGCTTCGCAGAATCGCGTTTGTGCAGAAAACACTAACACTTGTTCAGAAGGAAAGAAAGCACAGAGCCCCACATTTTATGTTGCCCTGGAGAGCTTGCAGAGCACTGGGGAAAGGCAGGCAGAGAATTCCCTGCTAGCACCTTCTCTGTGCCTGGGAAGGAGAAGTGTTCACATTGCTTCGCAGAATCGCGTTTGTGCAGAAAACACTAAATCTTGTTCAGAAGGAAAGAAAGCACAGAGCCCCACATTTTATGTTGCCCTGGAGAGCTTGCAGAGCACTGGGGAAAGGCAGGCAGAGAATTCCCTGCTAGCTCCTTCTCTGTGCCTGGGAAGGAGAAGTGTTCACATTGCTTCGCAGAATCGCGTTTGTGCAGAAAACACTAACACTTGTTCAGAAGGAAAGAAAGCACAGAGCCCCACATTTTATGTTGCCCTGGAGAGCTTGCAGAGCACTGGGGAAAGGCAGGCAGAGAATTCCCTGCTAGCACCTTCTCTGTGCCTGGGAAGGAGAAGTGTTCACATTGCTTCGCAGAATCACGTTTGTGCAGAAAACACTAACACTTGTTCAGAAGGAAAGAAAGCACAGAGCCCCACATTTTATGTTGCCCTGGAGAGCTTGCAGAGCACTGGGGAAAGGCAGGCAGAGAATTCCCTGCTAGCTCCTTCTCTGTGCCTGGGAAGGAGAAGTGTTCACATTGCTTCGCACAATCGCGTTTGTGCAGAAAACACTAACACTTGTTCAGAAGGAAAGAAAGCACAGAGCCCCAGATTTTATGTTGCCCTGGAGAGCTTGCAGAGCACTGGGGAAAGGCAGGCAGAGAATTCCCTCCTAGCACCTTCTCTGTGCCTGGGAAGGAGAAGTGTTCACATTGCTTCGCAGAATCGCGTTTGTGCAGAAAACACTAACACTTGTTCAGAAGGAAAGAAAGCACAGAGCCCCACATTTTATGTTGCCCTGGAGAGCTTGCAGAGCACTGGGGAAAGGCAGGCAGAGAATTCCCTGCTAGCACCTTCTCTGTGCCTGGGAAGGAGAAGTGATCACATTGCTTCGCACAATCGCGTTTGTGCAGAAAACACTAAATCTTGTTCAGAAGGAAAGAAAGCACAGAGCCCCACATTTTATGTTGCCCTGGAGAGCTTGCAGAGCACTGGGGAAAGGCAGGCAGAGAATTCCCTGCTAGCTCCTTCTCTGTGCCTGGGAAGGAGAAGTGTTCACATTGCTTCGCAGAATCACGTTTGTGCAGAAAACACTAACACTTGTTCAGAAGGAAAGAAAGCACAGAGCCCCACATTTTATGTTGCCCTGGAGAGCTTGCAGAGCACTGGGGAAAGGCAGGCAGAGAATTCCCTGCTAGCTCCTTCTCTGTGCCTGGGAAGGAGAAGTGTTCACATTGCTTCGCACAATCGCGTTTGTGCAGAAAACACTAACACTTGTTCAGAAGGAAAGAAAGCACAGAGCCCCAGATTTTATGTTGCCCTGGAGAGCTTGCAGAGCACTGGGGAAAGGCAGGCAGAGAATTCCCTGCTAGCTCCTTCTCTGTGCCTGGGAAGGAGAAGTGTTCACATTGCTTCGCAGAATCGCGTTTGTGCAGAAAACACTAACACTTGTTCAGAAGGAAAGAAAGCACAGAGCCCCACATTTTATGTTGCCCTGGAGAGCTTGCAGAGCACTGGGGAAAGGCAGGCAGAGAATTCCCTGCTAGCACCTTCTCTGTGCCTGGGAAGGAGAAGTGATCACATTGCTTCGCACAATCGCGTTTGTGCAGAAAACACTAAATCTTGTTCAGAAGGAAAGAAAGCACAGAGCCCCACATTTTATGTTGCCCTGGAGAGCTTGCAGAGCACTGGGGAAAGGCAGGCAGAGAATTCCCTGCTAGCACCTTCTCTGTGCCTGGGAAGGAGAAGTGTTCACATTGCTTCGCAGAATCACGTTTGTGCAGAAAACACTAACACTTGTTCAGAAGGAAAGAAAGCACAGAGCCCCACATTTTATGTTGCCCTGGAGAGCTTGCAGAGCACTGGGGAAAGGCAGGCAGAGAATTCCCTGCTAGCACCTTCTCTGTGCCTGGGAAGGAGAAGTGTTCACATTGCTTCGCAGAATCACGTTTGTGCAGAAAACACTAACACTTGTTCAGAAGGAAAGAAAGCACAGAGCCCCACATTTTATGTTGCCCTGGAGAGCTTGCAGAGCACTGGGGAAAGGCAGGCAGAGAATTCCCTGCTAGCTCCTTCTCTGTGCCTGGGAAGGAGAAGTGTTCACATTGCTTCGCAGAATCGCGTTTGTGCAGAAAACACTAACACTTGTTCAGAAGGAAAGAAAGCACAGAGCCCCACATTTTATGTTGCCCTGGAGAGCTTGCAGAGCACTGGGGAAAGGCAGGCAGAGAATTCCCTGCTAGCTCCTTCTCTGTGCCTGGGAAGGAGAAGTGTTCACATTGCTTCGCAGAATCGCGTTTGTGCAGAAAACACTAACACTTGTTCAGAAGGAAAGAAAGCACAGAGCCCCACATTTTATGTTGCCCTGGAGAGCTTGCAGAGCACTGGGGAAAGGCAGGCAGAGAATTCCCTGCTAGCACCTTCTCTGTGCCTGGGAAGGAGAAGTGTTCACATTGCTTCGCAGAATCGCGTTTGTGCAGAAAACACTAACACTTGTTCAGAAGGAAAGAAAGCACAGAGCCCCACATTTTATGTTGCCCTGGAGAGCTTGCAGAGCACTGGGGAAAGGCAGGCAGAGAATTCCCTGCTAGCTCCTTCTCTGTGCCTGGGAAGGAGAAGTGTTCACATTGCTTCGCAGAATCGCGTTTGTGCAGAAAACACTAACACTTGTTCAGAAGGAAAGAAAGCACAGAGCCCCACATTTTATGTTGCCCTGGAGAGCTTGCAGAGCACTGGGGAAAGGCAGGCAGAGAATTCCCTGCTAGCACCTTCTCTGTGCCTGGGAAGGAGAAGTGTTCACATTGGTTCGCAGAATCGCGTTTGTGCAGAAAACACTAAATCTTGTTCAGAAGGAAAGAAAGCACAGAGCCCCACATTTTATGTTGCCTTGGAGAGCTTGCAGAGCACTGGGGAAAGGCAGGCAGAGAATTCCCTGCTAGCACCTTCTCTGTGCCTGGGAAGGAGAAGTGTTCACATTGCTTCGCAGAATCACGTTTGTGCAGAAAACACTAACACTTGTTCAGAAGGAAAGAAAGCACAGAGCCCCAGATTTTATGTTGCCCTGGAGAGCTTGCAGAGCACTGGGGAAAGGCAGGCAGAGAATTCCCTGCTAGCACCTTCTCTGTGCCTGGGAAGGAGAAGTGTTCACATTGCTTCGCAGAATCACGTTTGTGCAGAAAACACTAACACTTGTTCAGAACGAAAGAAAGCACAGAGCCCCACATTTTATGTTGCCCTGGAGAGCTTGCAGAGCACTGGGGAAAGGCAGGCAGAGAATTCCCTGCTAGCACCTTCTCTGTGCCTGGGAAGGAGAAGTGTTCACATTGCTTCGCAGAATCGCGTTTGTGCAGAAAACACTAACACTTGTTCAGAAGGAAAGAAAGCACAGAGCCCCACATTTTATGTTGCCCTGGAGAGCTTGCAGAGCACTGGGGAAAGGCAGGCAGAGAATTCCCTGCTAGCTCCTTCTCTGTGCCTGGGAAGGAGAAGTGTTCACATTGCTTCGCAGAATCGTGTTTGTGCAGAAAACACTAACACTTGTTCAGAAGGAAAGAAAGCAGAGAGCCCCACATTTTATGTTGCCCTGGAGAGCTTGCAGAGCACTGGGGAAAGGCAGGCAGAGAATTCCCTGCTAGCACCTTCTCTGTGCCTGGGAAGGAGAAGTGTTCACATTGCTTCGCAGAATCACGTTTGTGCAGAAAACACTAACACTTGTTCAGAAGGAAAGAAAGCACAGAGCCCCAGATTTTATGTTGCCCTGGAGAGCTTGCAGAGCACTGGGGAAAGGCAGGCAGAGAATTCCCTGCTAGCTCCTTCTCTGTGCCTGGGAAGGAGAAGTGTTCACATTGCTTCGCAGAATCGCGTTTGTGCAGAAAACACTAACACTTGTTCAGAAGGAAAGAAAGCACAGAGCCCCACATTTTATGTTGCCCTGGAGAGCTTGCAGAGCACTGGGGAAAGGCAGGCAGAGAATTCCCTGCTAGCACCTTCTCTGTGCCTGGGAAGGAGAAGTGTTCACATTGCTTCGCAGAATCACGTTTGTGCAGAAAACACTAACACTTGTTCAGAAGGAAAGAAAGCACAGAGCCCCACATTTTATGTTGCCCTGGAGAGCTTGCAGAGCACTGGGGAAAGGCAGGCAGAGAATTCCCTGCTAGCTCCTTCTCTGTGCCTGGGAAGGAGAAGTGTTCACATTGCTTCGCAGAATCGCGTTTGTGCAGAAAACACTAACACTTGTTCAGAAGGAAAGAAAGCACAGAGCCCCACATTTTATGTTGCCCTGGAGAGCTTGCAGAGCACTGGGGAAAGGCAGGCAGAGAATTCCCTGCTAGCACCTTCTCTGTGCCTGGGAAGGAGAAGTGTTCACATTGCTTCGCAGAATCGCGTTTGTGCAGAAAACACTAACACTTGTTCAGAAGGAAAGAAAGCACAGAGCCCCACATTTTATGTTGCCCTGTAGAGCTTGCAGAGCACTGGGGAAAGGCAGGCAGAGAATTCCCTGCTAGCACCTTCTCTGTGCCTGGGAAGGAGAAGTGTTCACATTGCTTCGCAGAATCGCGTTTGTGCAGAAAACACTAACACTTGTTCAGAAGGAAAGAAAGCACAGAGCCCCACATTTTATGTTGCCCTGGAGAGCTTGCAGAGCACTGGGGAAAGGCAGGCAGAGAATTCCCTGCTAGCACCTTCTCTGTGCCTGGGAAGGAGAAGTGATCACATTGCTTCGCACAATCGCGTTTGTGCAGAAAACACTAAATCTTGTTCAGAAGGAAAGAAAGCACAGAGCCCCACATTTTATGTTGCCTTGGAGAGCTTGCAGAGCACTGGGGAAAGGCAGGCAGAGAATTCCCTGCTAGCACCTTCTCTGTGCCTGGGAAGGAGAAGTGTTCACATTGCTTCGCAGAATCACGTTTGTGCAGAAAACACTAACACTTGTTCAGAAGGAAAGAAAGCACAGAGCCCCACATTTTATGTTGCCCTGGAGAGCTTGCAGAGCACTGGGGAAAGGCAGGCAGAGAATTCCCTGCTAGCACCTTCTCTGTGCCTGGGAAGGAGAAGTGTTCACATTGCTTCGCAGAATCACGTTTGTGCAGAAAACACTAACACTTGTTCAGAACGAAAGAAAGCACAGAGCCCCACATTTTATGTTGCCCTGGAGAGCTTGCAGAGCACTGGGGAAAGGCAGGCAGAGAATTCCCTGCTAGCACCTTCTCTGTGCCTGGGAAGGAGAAGTGTTCACATTGCTTCGCAGAATCGCGTTTGTGCAGAAAACACTAACACTTGTTCAGAAGGAAAGAAAGCACAGAGCCCCACATTTTATGTTGCCCTGGAGAGCTTGCAGAGCACTGGGGAAAGGCAGGCAGAGAATTCCCTGCTAGCTCCTTCTCTGTGCCTGGGAAGGAGAAGTGTTCACATTGCTTCGCAGAATCGCGTTTGTGCAGAAAACACTAACACTTGTTCAGAAGGAAAGAAAGCACAGAGCCCCACATTTTATGTTGCCCTGGAGAGCTTGCAGAGCACTGGGGAAAGGCAGGCAGAGAATTCCCTGCTAGCACCTTCTCTGTGCCTGGGAAGGAGAAGTGTTCACATTGCTTCGCAGAATCACGTTTGTGCAGAAAACACTAACACTTGTTCAGAAGGAAAGAAAGCACAGAGCCCCACATTTTATGTTGCCCTGGAGAGCTTGCAGAGCACTGGGGAAAGGCAGGCAGAGAATTCCCTGCTAGCACCTTCTCTGTGCCTGGGAAGGAGAAGTGTTCACATTGCTTCGCAGAATCACGTTTGTGCAGAAAACACTAACACTTGTTCAGAAGGAAAGAAAGCACAGAGCCCCACATTTTATGTTGCCCTGGAGAGCTTGCAGAGCACTGGGGAAAGGCAGGCAGAGAATTCCCTGCTAGCACCTTCTCTGTGCCTGGGAAGGAGAAGTGTTCACATTGCTTCGCAGAATCGCGTTTGTGCAGAAAACACTAACACTTGTTCAGAAGGAAAGAAAGCACAGAGCCCCACATTTTATGTTGCCCTGGAGAGCTTGCAGAGCACTGGGGAAAGGCAGGCAGAGAATTCCCTGCTAGCACCTTCTCTGTGCCTGGGAAGGAGAAGTGTTCACATTGCTTCGCAGAATCGCGTTTGTGCAGAAAACACTAACACTTGTTCAGAAGGAAAGAAAGCACAGAGCCCCACATTTTATGTTGCCCTGGAGAGCTTGCAGAGCACTGGGGAAAGGCAGGCAGAGAATTCCCTGCTAGCACCTTCTCTGTGCCTGGGAAGGAGAAGTGTTCACATTGCTTCGCAGAATCGCGTTTGTGCAGAAAACACTAACACTTGTTCAGAAGGAAAGAAAGCACAGAGCCCCACATTTTATGTTGCCCTGGAGAGCTTGCAGAGCACTGGGGAAAGGCAGGCAGAGAATTCCCTGCTAGCACCTTCTCTGTGCCTGGGAAGGAGAAGTGTTCACATTGCTTCGCAGAATCACGTTTGTGCAGAAAACACTAACACTTGTTCAGAAGGAAAGAAAGCAGAGAGCCCCAGATTTTATGTTGCCCTGGAGAGCTTGCAGAGCACTGGGGAAAGGCAGGCAGAGAATTCCCTGCTAGCACCTTCTCTGTGCCTGGGAAGGAGAAGTGTTCACATTGCTTCGCAGAATCGCGTTTGTGCAGAAAACACTAACACTTGTTCAGAAGGAAAGAAAGCACAGAGCCCCACATTTTATGTTGCCCTGGAGAGCTTGCAGAGCACTGGGGAAAGGCAGGCAGAGAATTCCCTGCTAGCTCCTTCTCTGTGCCTGGGAAGGAGAAGTGTTCACATTGCTTCGCAGAATCGCGTTTGTGCAGAAAACACTAACACTTGTTCAGAAGGAAAGAAAGCACAGAGCCCCACATTTTATGTTGCCCTGGAGAGCTTGCAGAGCACTGGGGAAAGGCAGGCAGAGAATTCCCTGCTAGCACCTTCTCTGTGCCTGGGAAGGAGAAGTGTTCACATTGCTTCGCAGAATCACGTTTGTGCAGAAAACACTAACACTTGTTCAGAAGGAAAGAAAGCACAGAGCCCCACATTTTATGTTGCCCTGGAGAGCTTGCAGAGCACTGGGGAAAGGCAGGCAGACAATTCCCTGCTAGCTCCTTCTCTGTGCCTGGGAAGGAGAAGTGTTCACATTGCTTCGCAGAATCGCGTTTGTGCAGAAAACACTAACACTTGTTCAGAAGGAAAGAAAGCACAGAGCCCCACATTTTATGTTGCCCTGGAGAGCTTGCAGAGCACTGGGGAAAGGCAGGCAGAGAATTCCCTGCTAGCACCTTCTCTGTGCCTGGGAAGGAGAAGTGTTCACATTGCTTCGCAGAATCGCGTTTGTGCAGAAAACACTAACACTTGTTCAGAAGGAAAGAAAGCACAGAGCCCCACATTTTATGTTGCCCTGGAGAGCTTGCAGAGCACTGGGGAAAGGCAGGCAGAGAATTCCCTGCTAGCACCTTCTCTGTGCCTGGGAAGGAGAAGTGTTCACATTGCTTCGCAGAATCGCGTTTGTGCAGAAAACACTAACACTTGTTCAGAAGGAAAGAAAGCACAGAGCCCCACATTTTATGTTGCCCTGGAGAGCTTGCAGAGCACTGGGGAAAGGCAGGCAGAGAATTCCCTGCTAGCACCTTCTCTGTGCCTGGGAAGGAGAAGTGTTCACATTGCTTCGCAGAATCGCGTTTGAGCAGAAAACACTAACACTTGTTCAGAAGGAAAGAAAGCACAGAGCCCCACATTTTATGTTGCCCTGGAGAGCTTGCAGAGCACTGGGGAAAGGCAGGCAGAGAATTCCCTGCTAGCACCTTCTCTGTGCCTGGGAAGGAGAAGTGTTCACATTGCTTCGCAGAATCGCGTTTGTGCAGAAAACACTAACACTTGTTCAGAAGGAAAGAAAGCACAGAGCCCCACATTTTATGTTGCCCTGGAGAGCTTGCAGAGCACTGGGGAAAGGCAGGCAGAGAATTCCCTGCTAGCACCTTCTCTGTGCCTGGGAAGGAGAAGTGTTCACATTGCTTCGCAGAATCGCGTTTGTGCAGAAAACACTAACACTTGTTCAGAAGGAAAGAAAGCACAGAGCCCCACATTTTATGTTGCCCTGGAGAGCTTGCAGAGCACTGGGGAAAGGCAGGCAGAGAATTCCCTGCTAGCACCTTCTCTGTGCCTGGGAAGGAGAAGTGTTCACATTGCTTCGCAGAATCGCGTTTGTGCAGAAAACACTAACACTTGTTCAGAAGGAAAGAAAGCACAGAGCCCCACATTTTATGTTGCCCTGGAGAGCTTGCAGAGCACTGGGGAAAGGCAGGCAGAGAATTCCCTGCTAGCACCTTCTCTGTGCCTGGGAAGGAGAAGTGTTCACATTGCTTCGCAGAATCGCGTTTGTGCAGAAAACACTAAATCTTGTTCAGAAGGAAAGAAAGCACAGAGCCCCACATTTTATGTTGCCCTGGAGAGCTTGCAGAGCACTGGGGAAAGGCAGGCAGAGAATTCCCTGCTAGCTCCTTCTCTGTGCCTGGGAAGGAGAAGTGTTCACATTGCTTCGCAGAATCACGTTTGTGCAGAAAACACTAACACTTGTTCAGAAGGAAAGAAAGCACAGAGCCCCACATTTTATGTTGCCCTGGAGAGCTTGCAGAGCACTGGGGAAAGGCAGGCAGAGAATTCCCTGCTAGCACCTTCTCTGTGCCTGGGAAGGAGAAGTGTTCACATTGCTTCGCAGAATCACGTTTGTGCAGAAAACACTAACACTTGTTCAGAAGGAAAGAAAGCACAGAGCCCCACATTTTATGTTGCCCTGGAGAGCTTGCAGAGCACTGGGGAAAGGCAGGCAGAGAATTCCCTGCTAGCTCCTTCTCTGTGCCTGGGAAGGAGAAGTGTTCACATTGCTTCGCAGAATCGCGTTTGTGCAGAAAACACTAACACTTGTTCAGAAGGAAAGAAAGCACAGAGCCCCACATTTTATGTTGCCCTGGAGAGCTTGCAGAGCACTGGGGAAAGGCAGGCAGAGAATTCCCTGCTAGCACCTTCTCTGTGCCTGGGAAGGAGAAGTGATCACATTGCTTCGCACAATCGCGTTTGTGCAGAAAACACTAAATCTTGTTCAGAAGGAAAGAAAGCACAGAGCCCCACATTTTATGTTGCCTTGGAGAGCTTGCAGAGCACTGGGGAAAGGCAGGCAGAGAATTCCCTGCTAGCACCTTCTCTGTGCCTGGGAAGGAGAAGTGTTCACATTGCTTCGCAGAATCGCGTTTGTGCAGAAAACACTAACACTTGTTCAGAAGGAAAGAAAGCACAGAGCCCCACATTTTATGTTGCCCTGGAGAGCTTGCAGAGCACTGGGGAAAGGCAGGCAGAGAATTCCCTGCTAGCACCTTCTCTGTGCCTGGGAAGGAGAAGTGTTCACATTGCTTCGCAGAATCACGTTTGTGCAGAAAACACTAACACTTGTTCAGAACGAAAGAAAGCACAGAGCCCCACATTTTATGTTGCCCTGGAGAGCTTGCAGAGCACTGGGGAAAGGCAGGCAGAGAATTCCCTGCTAGCTCCTTCTCTGTGCCTGGGAAGGAGAAGTGTTCACATTGCTTCGCAGAATCGCGTTTGTGCAGAAAACACTAACACTTGTTCAGAAGGAAAGAAAGCACAGAGCCCCACATTTTATGTTGCCCTGGAGAGCTTGCAGAGCACTGGGGAAAGGCAGGCAGAGAATTCCCTGCTAGCACCTTCTCTGTGCCTGGGAAGGAGAAGTGTTCACATTGCTTCGCAGAATCGCGTTTGTGCAGAAAACACTAACACTTGTTCAGAAGGAAAGAAAGCAGAGAGCCCCAGATTTTATGTTGCCCTGGAGAGCTTGCAGAGCACTGGGGAAAGGCAGGCAGAGAATTCCCTGCTAGCACCTTCTCTGTGCCTGGGAAGGAGAAGTGTTCACATTGCTTCGCAGAATCACGTTTGTGCAGAAAACACTAACACTTGTTCAGAACGAAAGAAAGCACAGAGCCCCACATTTTATGTTGCCCTGGAGAGCTTGCAGAGCACTGGGGAAAGGCAGGCAGAGAATTCCCTGCTAGCTCCTTCTCTGTGCCTGGGAAGGAGAAGTGTTCACATTGCTTCGCAGAATCGCGTTTGTGCAGAAAACACTAACACTTGTTCAGAAGGAAAGAAAGCACAGAGCCCCACATTTTATGTTGCCCTGGAGAGCTTGCAGAGCACTGGGGAAAGGCAGGCAGAGAATTCCCTGCTAGCACCTTCTCTGTGCCTGGGAAGGAGAAGTGTTCACATTGCTTCGCAGAATCGCGTTTGTGCAGAAAACACTAACACTTGTTCAGAAGGAAAGAAAGCAGAGAGCCCCAGATTTTATGTTGCCCTGGAGAGCTTGCAGAGCACTGGGGAAAGGCAGGCAGAGAATTCCCTGCTAGCACCTTCTCTGTGCCTGGGAAGGAGAAGTGTTCACATTGCTTCGCAGAATCACGTTTGTGCAGAAAACACTAACACTTGTTCAGAAGGAAAGAAAGCACAGAGCCCCACATTTTATGTTGCCCTGGAGAGCTTGCAGAGCACTGGGGAAAGGCAGGCAGAGAATTCCCTGCTAGCACCTTCTCTGTGCCTGGGAAGGAGAAGTGTTCACATTGCTTCGCAGAATCGCGTTTGTGCAGAAAACACTAACACTTGTTCAGAAGGAAAGAAAGCACAGAGCCCCACATTTTATGTTGCCCTGGAGAGCTTGCAGAGCACTGGGGAAAGGCAGGCAGAGAATTCCCTGCTAGCACCTTCTCTGTGCCTGGGAAGGAGAAGTGTTCACATTGCTTCGCAGAATCACGTTTGTGCAGAAAACACTAAATCTTGTTCAGAAGGAAAGAAAGCACAGAGCCCCACATTTTATGTTGCCCTGGAGAGCTTGCAGAGCACTGGGGAAAGGCAGGCAGAGAATTCCCTGCTAGCTCCTTCTCTGTGCCTGGGAAGGAGAAGTGTTCACATTGCTTCGCAGAATCGCGTTTGTGCAGAAAACACTAACACTTGTTCAGAAGGAAAGAAAGCACAGAGCCCCACATTTTATGTTGCCCTGGAGAGCTTGCAGAGCACTGGGGAAAGGCAGGCAGAGAATTCCCTGCTAGCACCTTCTCTGTGCCTGGGAAGGAGAAGTGATCACATTGCTTCGCACAATCGCGTTTGTGCAGAAAACACTAAATCTTGTTCAGAAGGAAAGAAAGCACAGAGCCCCACATTTTATGTTGCCTTGGAGAGCTTGCAGAGCACTGGGGAAAGGCAGGCAGAGAATTCCCTGCTAGCACCTTCTCTGTGCCTGGGAAGGAGAAGTGTTCACATTGCTTCGCAGAATCACGTTTGTGCAGAAAACACTAACACTTGTTCAGAAGGAAAGAAAGCACAGAGCCCCACATTTTATGTTGCCCTGGAGAGCTTGCAGAGCACTGGGGAAAGGCAGGCAGAGAATTCCCTGCTAGCACCTTCTCTGTGCCTGGGAAGGAGAAGTGTTCACATTGCTTCGCAGAATCACGTTTGTGCAGAAAACACTAACACTTGTTCAGAACGAAAGAAAGCACAGAGCCCCACATTTTATGTTGCCCTGGAGAGCTTGCAGAGCACTGGGGAAAGGCAGGCAGAGAATTCCCTGCTAGCACCTTCTCTGTGCCTGGGAAGGAGAAGTGTTCACATTGCTTCGCAGAATCGCGTTTGTGCAGAAAACACTAACACTTGTTCAGAAGGAAAGAAAGCACAGAGCCCCACATTTTATGTTGCCCTGGAGAGCTTGCAGAGCACTGGGGAAAGGCAGGCAGAGAATTCCCTGCTAGCTCCTTCTCTGTGCCTGGGAAGGAGAAGTGTTCACATTGCTTCGCAGAATCGCGTTTGTGCAGAAAACACTAACACTTGTTCAGAAGGAAAGAAAGCAGAGAGCCCCAGATTTTATGTTGCCCTGGAGAGCTTGCAGAGCACTGGGGAAAGGCAGGCAGAGAATTCCCTGCTAGCACCTTCTCTGTGCCTGGGAAGGAGAAGTGTTCACATTGCTTCGCAGAATCGCGTTTGTGCAGAAAACACTAACACTTGTTCAGAAGGAAAGAAAGCAGAGAGCCCCAGATTTTATGTTGCCCTGGAGAGCTTGCAGAGCACTGGGGAAAGGCAGGCAGAGAATTCCCTGCTAGCACCTTCTCTGTGCCTGGGAAGGAGAAGTGTTCACATTGCTTCGCAGAATCGCGTTTGAGCAGAAAACACTAACACTTGTTCAGAAGGAAAGAAAGCACAGAGCCCCACATTTTATGTTGCCCTGGAGAGCTTGCAGAGCACTGGGGAAAGGCAGGCAGAGAATTCCCTGCTAGCTCCTTCTCTGTGCCTGGGAAGGAGAAGTGTTCACATTGCTTCGCAGAATCGCGTTTGTGCAGAAAACACTAACACTTGTTCAGAAGGAAAGAAAGCACAGAGCCCCACATTTTATGTTGCCCTGGAGAGCTTGCAGAGCAGTGGGGAAAGGCAGGCAGAGAATTCCCTGCTAGCACCTTCTCTGTGCCTGGGAAGGAGAAGTGTTCACATTGCTTCGCAGAATCGCGTTTGTGCAGAAAACACTAACACTTGTTCAGAAGGAAAGAAAGCACAGAGCCCCACATTTTATGTTGCCCTGGAGAGCTTGCAGAGCACTGGGGAAAGGCAGGCAGAGAATTCCCTGCTAGCACCTTCTCTGTGCCTGGGAAGGAGAAGTGTTCACATTGCTTCGCAGAATCGCGTTTGTGCAGAAAACACTAACACTTGTTCAGAAGGAAAGAAAGCACAGAGCCCCACATTTTATGTTGCCCTGGAGAGCTTGCAGAGCACTGGGGAAAGGCAGGCAGAGAATTCCCTGCTAGCACCTTCTCTGTGCCTGGGAAGGAGAAGTGTTCACATTGCTTCGCAGAATCGCGTTTGTGCAGAAAACACTAAATCTTGTTCAGAAGGAAAGAAAGCACAGAGCCCCACATTTTATGTTGCCCTGGAGAGCTTGCAGAGCACTGGGGAAAGGCAGGCAGAGAATTCCCTGCTAGCTCCTTCTCTGTGCCTGGGAAGGAGAAGTGTTCACATTGCTTCGCAGAATCGCGTTTGTGCAGAAAACACTAACACTTGTTCAGAAGGAAAGAAAGCACAGAGCCCCACATTTTATGTTGCCCTGGAGAGCTTGCAGAGCACTGGGGAAAGGCAGGCAGAGAATTCCCTGCTAGCACCTTCTCTGTGCCTGGGAAGGAGAAGTGTTCACATTGCTTCGCAGAATCGCGTTTGTGCAGAAAACACTAACACTTGTTCAGAAGGAAAGAAAGCACAGAGCCCCACATTTTATGTTGCCCTGGAGAGCTTGCAGAGCACTGGGGAAAGGCAGGCAGAGAATTCCCTGCTAGCTCCTTCTCTGTGCCTGGGAAGGAGAAGTGTTCACATTGCTTCGCAGAATCGCGTTTGTGCAGAAAACACTAACACTTGTTCAGAAGGAAAGAAAGCACAGAGCCCCAGATTTTATGTTGCCCTGGAGAGCTTGCAGAGCACTGGGGAAAGGCAGGCAGAGAATTCCCTGCTAGCACCTTCTCTGTGCCTGGGAAGGAGAAGTGATCACATTGCTTCACACAATCGCGTTTGTGCAGAAAACACTAAATCTTGTTCAGAAGGAAAGAAAGCACAGAGCCCCACATTTTATGTTGCCTTGGAGAGCTTGCAGAGCACTGGGGAAAGGCAGGCAGAGAATTCCCTGCTAGCACCTTCTCTGTGCCTGGGAAGGAGAAGTGTTCACATTGCTTCGCAGAATCACGTTTGTGCAGAAAACACTAACACTTGTTCAGAAGGAAAGAAAGCACAGAGCCCCACATTTTATGTTGCCCTGGAGAGCTTGCAGAGCACTGGGGAAAGGCAGGCAGAGAATTCCCTGCTAGCACCTTCTCTGTGCCTGGGAAGGAGAAGTGTTCACATTGCTTCGCAGAATCACGTTTGTGCAGAAAACACTAACACTTGTTCAGAACGAAAGAAAGCACAGAGCCCCACATTTTATGTTGCCCTGGAGAGCTTGCAGAGCACTGGGGAAAGGCAGGCAGAGAATTCCCTGCTAGCACCTTCTCTGTGCCTGGGAAGGAGAAGTGTTCACATTGCTTCGCAGAATCGCGTTTGTGCAGAAAACACTAACACTTGTTCAGAAGGAAAGAAAGCGCTAGCCCCACATTATATGTTGCCCTGGAGAGCTTGCAGAGCACTGGAGAAAGGCAGGCAGAGAATTCCCTGCTAGCTCCTTCTCTGTGCCTGGGAAGGAGAAGTGTTCACATTGCTTCGCAGAATCGCGTTTGTGCAGAAAACACTAACACTTGTTCAGAAGGAAAGAAAGCACAGAGCCCCAGATTTTATGTTGCCCTGGAGAGCTTGCAGAGCACTGGGGAAAGGCAGGCAGAGAATTCCCTGCTAGCACCTTCTCTGTGCCTGGGAAGGAGAAGTGTTCACATTGCTTCGCAGAATCACGTTTGTGCAGAAAACACTAACACTTGTTCAGAAGGAAAGAAAGCACAGAGCCCCACATTTTATGTTGCCCTGGAGAGCTTGCAGAGCACTGGGGAAAGGCAGGCAGAGAATTCCCTGCTAGCACCTTCTCTGTGCCTGGGAAGGAGAAGTGTTCACATTGCTTCGCAGAATCACGTTTGTGCAGAAAACACTAACACTTGTTCAGAAGGAAAGAAAGCACAGAGCCCCACATTTTATGTTGCCCTGGAGAGCTTGCAGAGCACTGGGGAAAGGCAGGCAGAGAATTCCCTGCTAGCACCTTCTCTGTGCCTGGGAAGGAGAAGTGTTCACATTGCTTCGCAGAATCACGTTTGTGCAGAAAACACTAACACTTGTTCAGAAGGAAAGAAAGCACAGAGCCCCACATTTTATGTTGCCCTGGAGAGCTTGCAGAGCACTGGGGAAAGGCAGGCAGAGAATTCCCTGCTAGCACCTTCTCTGTGCCTGGGAAGGAGAAGTGTTCACATTGCTTCGCAGAATCACGTTTGTGCAGAAAACACTAACACTTGTTCAGAAGGAAAGAAAGCACAGAGCCCCACATTTTATGTTGCCCTGGAGAGCTTGCAGAGCACTGGGGAAAGGCAGGCAGAGAATTCCCTGCTAGCACCTTCTCTGTGCCTGGGAAGGAGAAGTGTTCACATTGCTTCGCAGAATCACGTTTGTGCAGAAAACACTAACACTTGTTCAGAAGGAAAGAAAGCACAGAGCCCCACATTTTATGTTGCCCTGGAGAGCTTGCAGAGCACTGGGGAAAGGCAGGCAGAGAATTCCCTGCTAGCACCTTCTCTGTGCCTGGGAAGGAGAAGTGTTCACATTGCTTCGCAGAATCACGTTTGTGCAGAAAACACTAACACTTGTTCAGAAGGAAAGAAAGCACAGAGCCCCACATTTTATGTTGCCCTGGAGAGCTTGCAGAGCACTGGGGAAAGGCAGGCAGAGAATTCCCTGCTAGCACCTTCTCTGTGCCTGGGAAGGAGAAGTGTTCACATTGCTTCGCAGAATCGCGTTTGTGCAGAAAACACTAACACTTGTTCAGAAGGAAAGAAAGCACAGAGCCCCAGATTTTATGTTGCCCTGGAGAGCTTGCAGAGCACTGGGGAAAGGCAGGCAGAGAATTCCCTGCTAGCTCCTTCTCTGTGCCTGGGAAGGAGAAGTGTTCACATTGCTTCGCAGAATCGCGTTTGTGCAGAAAACACTAACACTTGTTCAGAAGGAAAGAAAGCACAGAGCCCCACATTTTATGTTGCCCTGGAGAGCTTGCAGAGCACTGGGGAAAGGCAGGCAGAGAATTCCCTGCTAGCACCTTCTCTGTGCCTGGGAAGGAGAAGTGTTCACATTGCTTCGCAGAATCGCGTTTGTGCAGAAAACACTAACACTTGTTCAGAAGGAAAGAAAGCACAGAGCCCCACATTTTATGTTGCCCTGGAGAGCTTGCAGAGCACTGGGGAAAGGCAGGCAGAGAATTCCCTGCTAGCACCTTCTCTGTGCCTGGGAAGGAGAAGTGTTCACATTGCTTCGCAGAATCGCGTTTGAGCAGAAAACACTAACACTTGTTCAGAAGGAAAGAAAGCACAGAGCCCCACATTTTATGTTGCCCTGGAGAGCTTGCAGAGCACTGGGGAAAGGCAGGCAGAGAATTCCCTGCTAGCTCCTTCTCTGTGCCTGGGAAGGAGAAGTGTTCACATTGCTTCGCAGAATCGCGTTTGTGCAGAAAACACTAACACTTGTTCAGAAGGAAAGAAAGCACAGAGCCCCACATTTTATGTTGCCCTGGAGAGCTTGCAGAGCACTGGGGAAAGGCAGGCAGAGAATTCCCTGCTAGCACCTTCTCTGTGCCTGGGAAGGAGAAGTGTTCACATTGCTTCGCAGAATCGCGTTTGTGCAGAAAACACTAACACTTGTTCAGAAGGAAAGAAAGCACAGAGCCCCACATTTTATGTTGCCCTGGAGAGCTTGCAGAGCACTGGGGAAAGGCAGGCAGAGAATTCCCTGCTAGCACCTTCTCTGTGCCTGGGAAGGAGAAGTGTTCACATTGCTTCGCAGAATCGCGTTTGTGCAGAAAACACTAACACTTGTTCAGAAGGAAAGAAAGCACAGAGCCCCACATTTTATGTTGCCCTGGAGAGCTTGCAGAGCACTGGGGAAAGGCAGGCAGAGAATTCCCTGCTAGCACCTTCTCTGTGCCTGGGAAGGAGAAGTGTTCACATTGCTTCGCAGAATCGCGTTTGTGCAGAAAACACTAACACTTGTTCAGAAGGAAAGAAAGCACAGAGCCCCACATTTTATGTTGCCCTGGAGAGCTTGCAGAGCACTGGGGAAAGGCAGGCAGAGAATTCCCTGCTAGCTCCTTCTCTGTGCCTGGGAAGGAGAAGTGTTCACATTGCTTCGCAGAATCGCGTTTGTGCAGAAAACACTAACACTTGTTCAGAAGGAAAGAAAGCACAGAGCCCCACATTTTATGTTGCCCTGGAGAGCTTGCAGAGCACTGGGGAAAGGCAGGCAGAGAATTCCCTGCTAGCACCTTCTCTGTGCCTGGGAAGGAGAAGTGTTCACATTGCTTCGCAGAATCACGTTTGTGCAGAAAACACTAACACTTGTTCAGAAGGAAAGAAAGCACAGAGCCCCACATTTTATGTTGCCCTGGAGAGCTTGCAGAGCACTGGGGAAAGGCAGGCAGAGAATTCCCTGCTAGCTCCTTCTCTGTGCCTGGGAAGGAGAAGTGTTCACATTGCTTCGCAGAATCGCGTTTGTGCAGAAAACACTAACACTTGTTCAGAAGGAAAGAAAGCACAGAGCCCCACATTTTATGTTGCCCTGGAGAGCTTGCAGAGCACTGGGGAAAGGCAGGCAGAGAATTCCCTGCTAGCACCTTCTCTGTGCCTGGGAAGGAGAAGTGTTCACATTGCTTCGCAGAATCACGTTTGTGCAGAAAACACTAACACTTGTTCAGAAGGAAAGAAAGCACAGAGCCCCACATTTTATGTTGCCCTGGAGAGCTTGCAGAGCACTGGGGAAAGGCAGGCAGAGAATTCCCTGCTAGCTCCTTCTCTGTGCCTGGGAAGGAGAAGTGTTCACATTGCTTCGCAGAATCACGTTTGTGCAGAAAACACTAACACTTGTTCAGAAGGAAAGAAAGCACAGAGCCCCACATTTTATGTTGCCCTGGAGAGCTTGCAGAGCACTGGGGAAAGGCAGGCAGAGAATTCCCTGCTAGCACCTTCTCTGTGCCTGGGAAGGAGAAGTGTTCACATTGCTTCGCAGAATCACGTTTGTGCAGAAAACACTAACACTTGTTCAGAAGGAAAGAAAGCACAGAGCCCCACATTTTATGTTGCCCTGGAGAGCTTGCAGAGCACTGGGGAAAGGCAGGCAGAGAATTCCCTGCTAGCTCCTTCTCTGTGCCTGGGAAGGAGAAGTGTTCACATTGCTTCGCAGAATCGCGTTTGTGCAGAAAACACTAACACTTGTTCAGAAGGAAAGAAAGCACAGAGCCCCACATTTTATGTTGCCCTGGAGAGCTTGCAGAGCACTGGGGAAAGGCAGGCAGAGAATTCCCTGCTAGCACCTTCTCTGTGCCTGGGAAGGAGAAGTGATCACATTGCTTCGCACAATCGCGTTTGTGCAGAAAACACTAAATCTTGTTCAGAAGGAAAGAAAGCACAGAGCCCCACATTTTATGTTGCCTTGGAGAGCTTGCAGAGCACTGGGGAAAGGCAGGCAGAGAATTCCCTGCTAGCACCTTCTCTGTGCCTGGGAAGGAGAAGTGTTCACATTGCTTCGCAGAATCACGTTTGTGCAGAAAACACTAACACTTGTTCAGAAGGAAAGAAAGCACAGAGCCCCACATTTTATGTTGCCCTGGAGAGCTTGCAGAGCACTGGGGAAAGGCAGGCAGAGAATTCCCTGCTAGCACCTTCTCTGTGCCTGGGAAGGAGAAGTGTTCACATTGCTTCGCAGAATCACGTTTGTGCAGAAAACACTAACACTTGTTCAGAACGAAAGAAAGCACAGAGCCCCACATTTTATGTTGCCCTGGAGAGCTTGCAGAGCACTGGGGAAAGGCAGGCAGAGAATTCCCTGCTAGCACCTTCTCTGTGCCTGGGAAGGAGAAGTGTTCACATTGCTTCGCAGAATCGCGTTTGTGCAGAAAACACTAACACTTGTTCAGAAGGAAAGAAAGCAGAGAGCCCCAGATTTTATGTTGCCCTGGAGAGCTTGCAGAGCACTGGGGAAAGGCAGGCAGAGAATTCCCTGCTAGCACCTTCTCTGTGCCTGGGAAGGAGAAGTGTTCACATTGCTTCGCAGAATCACGTTTGTGCAGAAAACACTAAATCTTGTTCAGAAGGAAAGAAAGCACAGAGCCCCACATTTTATGTTGCCCTGGAGAGCTTGCAGAGCACTGGGGAAAGGCAGGCAGAGAATTCCCTGCTAGCTCCTTCTCTGTGCCTGGGAAGGAGAAGTGTTCACATTGCTTCGCAGAATCGCGTTTGTGCAGAAAACACTAACACTTGTTCAGAAGGAAAGAAAGCACAGAGCCCCACATTTTATGTTGCCCTGGAGAGCTTGCAGAGCACTGGGGAAAGGCAGGCAGAGAATTCCCTGCTAGCACCTTCTCTGTGCCTGGGAAGGAGAAGTGATCACATTGCTTCGCACAATCGCGTTTGTGCAGAAAACACTAAATCTTGTTCAGAAGGAAAGAAAGCACAGAGCCCCACATTTTATGTTGCCTTGGAGAGCTTGCAGAGCACTGGGGAAAGGCAGGCAGAGAATTCCCTGCTAGCACCTTCTCTGTGCCTGGGAAGGAGAAGTGTTCACATTGCTTCGCAGAATCACGTTTGTGCAGAAAACACTAACACTTGTTCAGAAGGAAAGAAAGCACAGAGCCCCACATTTTATGTTGCCCTGGAGAGCTTGCAGAGCACTGGGGAAAGGCAGGCAGAGAATTCCCTGCTAGCACCTTCTCTGTGCCTGGGAAGGAGAAGTGTTCACATTGCTTCGCAGAATCACGTTTGTGCAGAAAACACTAACACTTGTTCAGAACGAAAGAAAGCACAGAGCCCCACATTTTATGTTGCCCTGGAGAGCTTGCAGAGCACTGGGGAAAGGCAGGCAGAGAATTCCCTGCTAGCACCTTCTCTGTGCCTGGGAAGGAGAAGTGTTCACATTGCTTCGCAGAATCGCGTTTGTGCAGAAAACACTAACACTTGTTCAGAAGGAAAGAAAGCACAGAGCCCCACATTTTATGTTGCCCTGGAGAGCTTGCAGAGCACTGGGGAAAGGCAGGCAGAGAATTCCCTGCTAGCTCCTTCTCTGTGCCTGGGAAGGAGAAGTGTTCACATTGCTTCGCAGAATCGCGTTTGTGCAGAAAACACTAACACTTGTTCAGAAGGAAAGAAAGCAGAGAGCCCCAGATTTTATGTTGCCCTGGAGAGCTTGCAGAGCACTGGGGAAAGGCAGGCAGAGAATTCCCTGCTAGCACCTTCTCTGTGCCTGGGAAGGAGAAGTGTTCACATTGCTTCGCAGAATCGCGTTTGTGCAGAAAACACTAACACTTGTTCAGAAGGAAAGAAAGCAGAGAGCCCCAGATTTTATGTTGCCCTGGAGAGCTTGCAGAGCACTGGGGAAAGGCAGGCAGAGAATTCCCTGCTAGCACCTTCTCTGTGCCTGGGAAGGAGAAGTGTTCACATTGCTTCGCAGAATCGCGTTTGAGCAGAAAACACTAACACTTGTTCAGAAGGAAAGAAAGCACAGAGCCCCACATTTTATGTTGCCCTGGAGAGCTTGCAGAGCACTGGGGAAAGGCAGGCAGAGAATTCCCTGCTAGCTCCTTCTCTGTGCCTGGGAAGGAGAAGTGTTCACATTGCTTCGCAGAATCGCGTTTGTGCAGAAAACACTAACACTTGTTCAGAAGGAAAGAAAGCACAGAGCCCCACATTTTATGTTGCCCTGGAGAGCTTGCAGAGCAGTGGGGAAAGGCAGGCAGAGAATTCCCTGCTAGCACCTTCTCTGTGCCTGGGAAGGAGAAGTGTTCACATTGCTTCGCAGAATCGCGTTTGTGCAGAAAACACTAACACTTGTTCAGAAGGAAAGAAAGCACAGAGCCCCACATTTTATGTTGCCCTGGAGAGCTTGCAGAGCACTGGGGAAAGGCAGGCAGAGAATTCCCTGCTAGCACCTTCTCTGTGCCTGGGAAGGAGAAGTGTTCACATTGCTTCGCAGAATCGCGTTTGTGCAGAAAACACTAACACTTGTTCAGAAGGAAAGAAAGCACAGAGCCCCACATTTTATGTTGCCCTGGAGAGCTTGCAGAGCACTGGGGAAAGGCAGGCAGAGAATTCCCTGCTAGCACCTTCTCTGTGCCTGGGAAGGAGAAGTGTTCACATTGCTTCGCAGAATCGCGTTTGTGCAGAAAA
Organism: Strix occidentalis; assembly: GCA_030819815.1. NCBI lineage: Eukaryota > Metazoa > Chordata > Aves > Strigiformes > Strigidae > Strix > Strix occidentalis. The sequence continues at coordinate 24,658 of JASWHU010000495.1, forward strand.
CACTAAATCTTGTTCAGAAGGAAAGAAAGCACAGAGCCCCACATTTTATGTTGCCCTGGAGAGCTTGCAGAGCACTGGGGAAAGGCAGGCAGAGAATTCCCTGCTAGCTCCTTCTCTGTGCCTGGGAAGGAGAAGTGTTCACATTGCTTCGCAGAATCGCGTTTGTGCAGAAAACACTAACACTTGTTCAGAAGGAAAGAAAGCACAGAGCCCCACATTTTATGTTGCCCTGGAGAGCTTGCAGAGCACTGGGGAAAGGCAGGCAGAGAATTCCCTGCTAGCACCTTCTCTGTGCCTGGGAAGGAGAAGTGTTCACATTGCTTCGCAGAATCGCGTTTGTGCAGAAAACACTAACACTTGTTCAGAAGGAAAGAAAGCACAGAGCCCCACATTTTATGTTGCCCTGGAGAGCTTGCAGAGCACTGGGGAAAGGCAGGCAGAGAATTCCCTGCTAGCTCCTTCTCTGTGCCTGGGAAGGAGAAGTGTTCACATTGCTTCGCAGAATCGCGTTTGTGCAGAAAACACTAACACTTGTTCAGAAGGAAAGAAAGCACAGAGCCCCAGATTTTATGTTGCCCTGGAGAGCTTGCAGAGCACTGGGGAAAGGCAGGCAGAGAATTCCCTGCTAGCACCTTCTCTGTGCCTGGGAAGGAGAAGTGATCACATTGCTTCACACAATCGCGTTTGTGCAGAAAACACTAAATCTTGTTCAGAAGGAAAGAAAGCACAGAGCCCCACATTTTATGTTGCCTTGGAGAGCTTGCAGAGCACTGGGGAAAGGCAGGCAGAGAATTCCCTGCTAGCACCTTCTCTGTGCCTGGGAAGGAGAAGTGTTCACATTGCTTCGCAGAATCACGTTTGTGCAGAAAACACTAACACTTGTTCAGAAGGAAAGAAAGCACAGAGCCCCACATTTTATGTTGCCCTGGAGAGCTTGCAGAGCACTGGGGAAAGGCAGGCAGAGAATTCCCTGCTAGCACCTTCTCTGTGCCTGGGAAGGAGAAGTGTTCACATTGCTTCGCAGAATCACGTTTGTGCAGAAAACACTAACACTTGTTCAGAACGAAAGAAAGCACAGAGCCCCACATTTTATGTTGCCCTGGAGAGCTTGCAGAGCACTGGGGAAAGGCAGGCAGAGAATTCCCTGCTAGCACCTTCTCTGTGCCTGGGAAGGAGAAGTGTTCACATTGCTTCGCAGAATCGCGTTTGTGCAGAAAACACTAACACTTGTTCAGAAGGAAAGAAAGCGCTAGCCCCACATTATATGTTGCCCTGGAGAGCTTGCAGAGCACTGGAGAAAGGCAGGCAGAGAATTCCCTGCTAGCTCCTTCTCTGTGCCTGGGAAGGAGAAGTGTTCACATTGCTTCGCAGAATCGCGTTTGTGCAGAAAACACTAACACTTGTTCAGAAGGAAAGAAAGCACAGAGCCCCAGATTTTATGTTGCCCTGGAGAGCTTGCAGAGCACTGGGGAAAGGCAGGCAGAGAATTCCCTGCTAGCACCTTCTCTGTGCCTGGGAAGGAGAAGTGTTCACATTGCTTCGCAGAATCACGTTTGTGCAGAAAACACTAACACTTGTTCAGAAGGAAAGAAAGCACAGAGCCCCACATTTTATGTTGCCCTGGAGAGCTTGCAGAGCACTGGGGAAAGGCAGGCAGAGAATTCCCTGCTAGCACCTTCTCTGTGCCTGGGAAGGAGAAGTGTTCACATTGCTTCGCAGAATCACGTTTGTGCAGAAAACACTAACACTTGTTCAGAAGGAAAGAAAGCACAGAGCCCCACATTTTATGTTGCCCTGGAGAGCTTGCAGAGCACTGGGGAAAGGCAGGCAGAGAATTCCCTGCTAGCACCTTCTCTGTGCCTGGGAAGGAGAAGTGTTCACATTGCTTCGCAGAATCACGTTTGTGCAGAAAACACTAACACTTGTTCAGAAGGAAAGAAAGCACAGAGCCCCACATTTTATGTTGCCCTGGAGAGCTTGCAGAGCACTGGGGAAAGGCAGGCAGAGAATTCCCTGCTAGCACCTTCTCTGTGCCTGGGAAGGAGAAGTGTTCACATTGCTTCGCAGAATCACGTTTGTGCAGAAAACACTAACACTTGTTCAGAAGGAAAGAAAGCACAGAGCCCCACATTTTATGTTGCCCTGGAGAGCTTGCAGAGCACTGGGGAAAGGCAGGCAGAGAATTCCCTGCTAGCACCTTCTCTGTGCCTGGGAAGGAGAAGTGTTCACATTGCTTCGCAGAATCACGTTTGTGCAGAAAACACTAACACTTGTTCAGAAGGAAAGAAAGCACAGAGCCCCACATTTTATGTTGCCCTGGAGAGCTTGCAGAGCACTGGGGAAAGGCAGGCAGAGAATTCCCTGCTAGCACCTTCTCTGTGCCTGGGAAGGAGAAGTGTTCACATTGCTTCGCAGAATCACGTTTGTGCAGAAAACACTAACACTTGTTCAGAAGGAAAGAAAGCACAGAGCCCCACATTTTATGTTGCCCTGGAGAGCTTGCAGAGCACTGGGGAAAGGCAGGCAGAGAATTCCCTGCTAGCACCTTCTCTGTGCCTGGGAAGGAGAAGTGTTCACATTGCTTCGCAGAATCGCGTTTGTGCAGAAAACACTAACACTTGTTCAGAAGGAAAGAAAGCACAGAGCCCCAGATTTTATGTTGCCCTGGAGAGCTTGCAGAGCACTGGGGAAAGGCAGGCAGAGAATTCCCTGCTAGCTCCTTCTCTGTGCCTGGGAAGGAGAAGTGTTCACATTGCTTCGCAGAATCGCGTTTGTGCAGAAAACACTAACACTTGTTCAGAAGGAAAGAAAGCACAGAGCCCCACATTTTATGTTGCCCTGGAGAGCTTGCAGAGCACTGGGGAAAGGCAGGCAGAGAATTCCCTGCTAGCACCTTCTCTGTGCCTGGGAAGGAGAAGTGTTCACATTGCTTCGCAGAATCGCGTTTGTGCAGAAAACACTAACACTTGTTCAGAAGGAAAGAAAGCACAGAGCCCCACATTTTATGTTGCCCTGGAGAGCTTGCAGAGCACTGGGGAAAGGCAGGCAGAGAATTCCCTGCTAGCACCTTCTCTGTGCCTGGGAAGGAGAAGTGTTCACATTGCTTCGCAGAATCGCGTTTGAGCAGAAAACACTAACACTTGTTCAGAAGGAAAGAAAGCACAGAGCCCCACATTTTATGTTGCCCTGGAGAGCTTGCAGAGCACTGGGGAAAGGCAGGCAGAGAATTCCCTGCTAGCTCCTTCTCTGTGCCTGGGAAGGAGAAGTGTTCACATTGCTTCGCAGAATCGCGTTTGTGCAGAAAACACTAACACTTGTTCAGAAGGAAAGAAAGCACAGAGCCCCACATTTTATGTTGCCCTGGAGAGCTTGCAGAGCACTGGGGAAAGGCAGGCAGAGAATTCCCTGCTAGCACCTTCTCTGTGCCTGGGAAGGAGAAGTGTTCACATTGCTTCGCAGAATCGCGTTTGTGCAGAAAACACTAACACTTGTTCAGAAGGAAAGAAAGCACAGAGCCCCACATTTTATGTTGCCCTGGAGAGCTTGCAGAGCACTGGGGAAAGGCAGGCAGAGAATTCCCTGCTAGCACCTTCTCTGTGCCTGGGAAGGAGAAGTGTTCACATTGCTTCGCAGAATCGCGTTTGTGCAGAAAACACTAACACTTGTTCAGAAGGAAAGAAAGCACAGAGCCCCACATTTTATGTTGCCCTGGAGAGCTTGCAGAGCACTGGGGAAAGGCAGGCAGAGAATTCCCTGCTAGCACCTTCTCTGTGCCTGGGAAGGAGAAGTGTTCACATTGCTTCGCAGAATCGCGTTTGTGCAGAAAACACTAACACTTGTTCAGAAGGAAAGAAAGCACAGAGCCCCACATTTTATGTTGCCCTGGAGAGCTTGCAGAGCACTGGGGAAAGGCAGGCAGAGAATTCCCTGCTAGCTCCTTCTCTGTGCCTGGGAAGGAGAAGTGTTCACATTGCTTCGCAGAATCGCGTTTGTGCAGAAAACACTAACACTTGTTCAGAAGGAAAGAAAGCACAGAGCCCCACATTTTATGTTGCCCTGGAGAGCTTGCAGAGCACTGGGGAAAGGCAGGCAGAGAATTCCCTGCTAGCACCTTCTCTGTGCCTGGGAAGGAGAAGTGTTCACATTGCTTCGCAGAATCACGTTTGTGCAGAAAACACTAACACTTGTTCAGAAGGAAAGAAAGCACAGAGCCCCACATTTTATGTTGCCCTGGAGAGCTTGCAGAGCACTGGGGAAAGGCAGGCAGAGAATTCCCTGCTAGCTCCTTCTCTGTGCCTGGGAAGGAGAAGTGTTCACATTGCTTCGCAGAATCGCGTTTGTGCAGAAAACACTAACACTTGTTCAGAAGGAAAGAAAGCACAGAGCCCCACATTTTATGTTGCCCTGGAGAGCTTGCAGAGCACTGGGGAAAGGCAGGCAGAGAATTCCCTGCTAGCACCTTCTCTGTGCCTGGGAAGGAGAAGTGTTCACATTGCTTCGCAGAATCACGTTTGTGCAGAAAACACTAACACTTGTTCAGAAGGAAAGAAAGCACAGAGCCCCACATTTTATGTTGCCCTGGAGAGCTTGCAGAGCACTGGGGAAAGGCAGGCAGAGAATTCCCTGCTAGCTCCTTCTCTGTGCCTGGGAAGGAGAAGTGTTCACATTGCTTCGCAGAATCACGTTTGTGCAGAAAACACTAACACTTGTTCAGAAGGAAAGAAAGCACAGAGCCCCACATTTTATGTTGCCCTGGAGAGCTTGCAGAGCACTGGGGAAAGGCAGGCAGAGAATTCCCTGCTAGCACCTTCTCTGTGCCTGGGAAGGAGAAGTGTTCACATTGCTTCGCAGAATCACGTTTGTGCAGAAAACACTAACACTTGTTCAGAAGGAAAGAAAGCACAGAGCCCCACATTTTATGTTGCCCTGGAGAGCTTGCAGAGCACTGGGGAAAGGCAGGCAGAGAATTCCCTGCTAGCTCCTTCTCTGTGCCTGGGAAGGAGAAGTGTTCACATTGCTTCGCAGAATCGCGTTTGTGCAGAAAACACTAACACTTGTTCAGAAGGAAAGAAAGCACAGAGCCCCACATTTTATGTTGCCCTGGAGAGCTTGCAGAGCACTGGGGAAAGGCAGGCAGAGAATTCCCTGCTAGCACCTTCTCTGTGCCTGGGAAGGAGAAGTGATCACATTGCTTCGCACAATCGCGTTTGTGCAGAAAACACTAAATCTTGTTCAGAAGGAAAGAAAGCACAGAGCCCCACATTTTATGTTGCCTTGGAGAGCTTGCAGAGCACTGGGGAAAGGCAGGCAGAGAATTCCCTGCTAGCACCTTCTCTGTGCCTGGGAAGGAGAAGTGTTCACATTGCTTCGCAGAATCACGTTTGTGCAGAAAACACTAACACTTGTTCAGAAGGAAAGAAAGCACAGAGCCCCACATTTTATGTTGCCCTGGAGAGCTTGCAGAGCACTGGGGAAAGGCAGGCAGAGAATTCCCTGCTAGCACCTTCTCTGTGCCTGGGAAGGAGAAGTGTTCACATTGCTTCGCAGAATCACGTTTGTGCAGAAAACACTAACACTTGTTCAGAACGAAAGAAAGCACAGAGCCCCACATTTTATGTTGCCCTGGAGAGCTTGCAGAGCACTGGGGAAAGGCAGGCAGAGAATTCCCTGCTAGCACCTTCTCTGTGCCTGGGAAGGAGAAGTGTTCACATTGCTTCGCAGAATCGCGTTTGTGCAGAAAACACTAACACTTGTTCAGAAGGAAAGAAAGCAGAGAGCCCCAGATTTTATGTTGCCCTGGAGAGCTTGCAGAGCACTGGGGAAAGGCAGGCAGAGAATTCCCTGCTAGCACCTTCTCTGTGCCTGGGAAGGAGAAGTGTTCACATTGCTTCGCAGAATCGCGTTTGTGCAGAAAACACTAACACTTGTTCAGAAGGAAAGAAAGCACAGAGCCCCACATTTTATGTTGCCCTGGAGAGCTTGCAGAGCACTGGGGAAAGGCAGGCAGAGAATTCCCTGCTAGCACCTTCTCTGTGCCTGGGAAGGAGAAGTGTTCACATTGCTTCGCAGAATCACGTTTGTGCAGAAAACACTAACACTTGTTCAGAAGGAAAGAAAGCACAGAGCCCCACATTTTATGTTGCCCTGGAGAGCTTGCAGAGCACTGGGGAAAGGCAGGCAGAGAATTCCCTGCTAGCTCCTTCTCTGTGCCTGGGAAGGAGAAGTGTTCACATTGCTTCGCAGAATCGCGTTTGTGCAGAAAACACTAACACTTGTTCAGAAGGAAAGAAAGCACAGAGCCCCACATTTTATGTTGCCCTGGAGAGCTTGCAGAGCACTGGGGAAAGGCAGGCAGAGAATTCCCTGCTAGCACCTTCTCTGTGCCTGGGAAGGAGAAGTGATCACATTGCTTCGCACAATCGCGTTTGTGCAGAAAACACTAAATCTTGTTCAGAAGGAAAGAAAGCACAGAGCCCCACATTTTATGTTGCCTTGGAGAGCTTGCAGAGCACTGGGGAAAGGCAGGCAGAGAATTCCCTGCTAGCACCTTCTCTGTGCCTGGGAAGGAGAAGTGTTCACATTGCTTCGCAGAATCACGTTTGTGCAGAAAACACTAACACTTGTTCAGAAGGAAAGAAAGCACAGAGCCCCACATTTTATGTTGCCCTGGAGAGCTTGCAGAGCACTGGGGAAAGGCAGGCAGAGAATTCCCTGCTAGCACCTTCTCTGTGCCTGGGAAGGAGAAGTGTTCACATTGCTTCGCAGAATCACGTTTGTGCAGAAAACACTAACACTTGTTCAGAACGAAAGAAAGCACAGAGCCCCACATTTTATGTTGCCCTGGAGAGCTTGCAGAGCACTGGGGAAAGGCAGGCAGAGAATTCCCTGCTAGCACCTTCTCTGTGCCTGGGAAGGAGAAGTGTTCACATTGCTTCGCAGAATCACGTTTGTGCAGAAAACACTAACACTTGTTCAGAAGGAAAGAAAGCACAGAGCCCCACATTTTATGTTGCCCTGGAGAGCTTGCAGAGCACTGGGGAAAGGCAGGCAGAGAATTCCCTGCTAGCTCCTTCTCTGTGCCTGGGAAGGAGAAGTGTTCACATTGCTTCGCAGAATCGCGTTTGTGCAGAAAACACTAACACTTGTTCAGAAGGAAAGAAAGCAGAGAGCCCCAGATTTTATGTTGCCCTGGAGAGCTTGCAGAGCACTGGGGAAAGGCAGGCAGAGAATTCCCTGCTAGCACCTTCTCTGTGCCTGGGAAGGAGAAGTGTTCACATTGCTTCGCAGAATCGCGTTTGTGCAGAAAACACTAACACTTGTTCAGAAGGAAAGAAAGCAGAGAGCCCCAGATTTTATGTTGCCCTGGAGAGCTTGCAGAGCACTGGGGAAAGGCAGGCAGAGAATTCCCTGCTAGCACCTTCTCTGTGCCTGGGAAGGAGAAGTGTTCACATTGCTTCGCAGAATCGCGTTTGAGCAGAAAACACTAACACTTGTTCAGAAGGAAAGAAAGCACAGAGCCCCACATTTTATGTTGCCCTGGAGAGCTTGCAGAGCACTGGGGAAAGGCAGGCAGAGAATTCCCTGCTAGCTCCTTCTCTGTGCCTGGGAAGGAGAAGTGTTCACATTGCTTCGCAGAATCGCGTTTGTGCAGAAAACACTAACACTTGTTCAGAAGGAAAGAAAGCACAGAGCCCCACATTTTATGTTGCCCTGGAGAGCTTGCAGAGCACTGGGGAAAGGCAGGCAGAGAATTCCCTGCCAGCACCTTCTCTGTGCCTGGGAAGGAGAAGTGTTCACATTGCTTCGCAGAATCGCGTTTGTGCAGAAAACACTAACACTTGTTCAGAAGGAAAGAAAGCACAGAGCCCCACATTTTATGTTGCCCTGGAGAGCTTGCAGAGCACTGGGGAAAGGCAGGCAGAGAATTCCCTGCTAGCACCTTCTCTGTGCCTGGGAAGGAGAAGTGTTCACATTGCTTCGCAGAATCGCGTTTGTGCAGAAAACACTAAATCTTGTTCAGAAGGAAAGAAAGCACAGAGCCCCACATTTTATGTTGCCCTGGAGAGCTTGCAGAGCACTGGGGAAAGGCAGGCAGAGAATTCCCTGCTAGCACCTTCTCTGTGCCTGGGAAGGAGAAGTGTTCACATTGCTTCGCAGAATCGCGTTTGTGCAGAAAACACTAAATCTTGTTCAGAAGGAAAGAAAGCACAGAGCCCCACATTTTATGTTGCCCTGGAGAGCTTGCAGAGCACTGGGGAAAGGCAGGCAGAGAATTCCCTGCTAGCTCCTTCTCTGTGCCTGGGAAGGAGAAGTGTTCACATTGCTTCGCAGAATCGCGTTTGTGCAGAAAACACTAACACTTGTTCAGAAGGAAAGAAAGCACAGAGCCCCACATTTTATGTTGCCCTGGAGAGCTTGCAGAGCACTGGGGAAAGGCAGGCAGAGAATTCCCTGCTAGCACCTTCTCTGTGCCTGGGAAGGAGAAGTGTTCACATTGCTTCGCAGAATCGCGTTTGTGCAGAAAACACTAACACTTGTTCAGAAGGAAAGAAAGCACAGAGCCCCAGATTTTATGTTGCCCTGGAGAGCTTGCAGAGCACTGGGGAAAGGCAGGCAGAGAATTCCCTGCTAGCTCCTTCTCTGTGCCTGGGAAGGAGAAGTGTTCACATTGCTTCGCAGAATCGCGTTTGTGCAGAAAACACTAACACTTGTTCAGAAGGAAAGAAAGCACAGAGCCCCAGATTTTATGTTGCCCTGGAGAGCTTGCAGAGCACTGGGGAAAGGCAGGCAGAGAATTCCCTGCTAGCACCTTCTCTGTGCCTGGGAAGGAGAAGTGATCACATTGCTTCACACAATCGCGTTTGTGCAGAAAACACTAAATCTTGTTCAGAAGGAAAGAAAGCACAGAGCCCCACATTTTATGTTGCCTTGGAGAGCTTGCAGAGCACTGGGGAAAGGCAGGCAGAGAATTCCCTGCTAGCACCTTCTCTGTGCCTGGGAAGGAGAAGTGTTCACATTGCTTCGCAGAATCACGTTTGTGCAGAAAACACTAACACTTGTTCAGAAGGAAAGAAAGCACAGAGCCCCACATTTTATGTTGCCCTGGAGAGCTTGCAGAGCTCTGGGGAAAGGCAGGCAGAGAATTCCCTGCTAGCACCTTCTCTGTGCCTGGGAAGGAGAAGTGTTCACATTGCTTCGCAGAATCACGTTTGTGCAGAAAACACTAACACTTGTTCAGAACGAAAGAAAGCACAGAGCCCCACATTTTATGTTGCCCTGGAGAGCTTGCAGAGCACTGGGGAAAGGCAGGCAGAGAATTCCCTGCTAGCACCTTCTCTGTGCCTGGGAAGGAGAAGTGTTCACATTGCTTCGCAGAATCGCGTTTGTGCAGAAAACACTAACACTTGTTCAGAAGGAAAGAAAGCGCTAGCCCCACATTATATGTTGCCCTGGAGAGCTTGCAGAGCACTGGAGAAAGGCAGGCAGAGAATTCCCTGCTAGCTCCTTCTCTGTGCCTGGGAAGGAGAAGTGTTCACATTGCTTCGCAGAATCGCGTTTGTGCAGAAAACACTAACACTTGTTCAGAAGGAAAGAAAGCAGAGAGCCCCAGATTTTATGTTGCCCTGGAGAGCTTGCAGAGCACTGGGGAAAGGCAGGCAGAGAATTCCCTGCTAGCACCTTCTCTGTGCCTGGGAAGGAGAAGTGTTCACATTGCTTCGCAGAATCACGTTTGTGCAGAAAACACTAACACTTGTTCAGAAGGAAAGAAAGCACAGAGCCCCACATTTTATGTTGCCCTGGAGAGCTTGCAGAGCACTGGGGAAAGGCAGGCAGAGAATTCCCTGCTAGCACCTTCTCTGTGCCTGGGAAGGAGAAGTGTTCACATTGCTTCGCAGAATCACGTTTGTGCAGAAAACACTAACACTTGTTCAGAAGGAAAGAAAGCACAGAGCCCCACATTTTATGTTGCCCTGGAGAGCTTGCAGAGCACTGGGGAAAGGCAGGCAGAGAATTCCCTGCTAGCACCTTCTCTGTGCCTGGGAAGGAGAAGTGTTCACATTGCTTCGCAGAATCACGTTTGTGCAGAAAACACTAACACTTGTTCAGAAGGAAAGAAAGCACAGAGCCCCACATTTTATGTTGCCCTGGAGAGCTTGCAGAGCACTGGGGAAAGGCAGGCAGAGAATTCCCTGCTAGCACCTTCTCTGTGCCTGGGAAGGAGAAGTGTTCACATTGCTTCGCAGAATCACGTTTGTGCAGAAAACACTAACACTTGTTCAGAAGGAAAGAAAGCAGAGAGCCCCAGATTTTATGTTGCCCTGGAGAGCTTGCAGAGCACTGGGGAAAGGCAGGCAGAGAATTCCCTGCTAGCACCTTCTCTGTGCCTGGGAAGGAGAAGTGTTCACATTGCTTCGCAGAATCACGTTTGTGCAGAAAACACTAACACTTGTTCAGAAGGAAAGAAAGCACAGAGCCCCACATTTTATGTTGCCCTGGAGAGCTTGCAGAGCACTGGGGAAAGGCAGGCAGAGAATTCCCTGCTAGCACCTTCTCTGTGCCTGGGAAGGAGAAGTGTTCACATTGCTTCGCAGAATCACGTTTGTGCAGAAAACACTAACACTTGTTCAGAAGGAAAGAAAGCACAGAGCCCCACATTTTATGTTGCCCTGGAGAGCTTGCAGAGCACTGGGGAAAGGCAGGCAGAGAATTCCCTGCTAGCACCTTCTCTGTGCCTGGGAAGGAGAAGTGTTCACATTGCTTCGCAGAATCGCGTTTGTGCAGAAAACACTAACACTTGTTCAGAAGGAAAGAAAGCGCTAGCCCCACATTATATGTTGCCCTGGAGAGCTTGCAGAGCACTGGAGAAAGGCAGGCAGAGAATTCCCTGCTAGCTCCTTCTCTGTGCCTGGGAAGGAGAAGTGTTCACATTGCTTCGCAGAATCGCGTTTGTGCAGAAAACACTAACACTTGTTCAGAAGGAAAGAAAGCAGAGAGCCCCAGATTTTATGTTGCCCTGGAGAGCTTGCAGAGCACTGGGGAAAGGCAGGCAGAGAATTCCCTGCTAGCACCTTCTCTGTGCCTGGGAAGGAGAAGTGTTCACATTGCTTCGCAGAATCACGTTTGTGCAGAAAACACTAACACTTGTTCAGAAGGAAAGAAAGCACAGAGCCCCACATTTTATGTTGCCCTGGAGAGCTTGCAGAGCACTGGGGAAAGGCAGGCAGAGAATTCCCTGCTAGCACCTTCTCTGTGCCTGGGAAGGAGAAGTGTTCACATTGCTTCGCAGAATCACGTTTGTGCAGAAAACACTAACACTTGTTCAGAAGGAAAGAAAGCACAGAGCCCCACATTTTATGTTGCCCTGGAGAGCTTGCAGAGCACTGGGGAAAGGCAGGCAGAGAATTCCCTGCTAGCACCTTCTCTGTGCCTGGGAAGGAGAAGTGTTCACATTGCTTCGCAGAATCACGTTTGTGCAGAAAACACTAACACTTGTTCAGAAGGAAAGAAAGCACAGAGCCCCACATTTTATGTTGCCCTGGAGAGCTTGCAGAGCACTGGGGAAAGGCAGGCAGAGAATTCCCTGCTAGCACCTTCTCTGTGCCTGGGAAGGAGAAGTGTTCACATTGCTTCGCAGAATCACGTTTGTGCAGAAAACACTAACACTTGTTCAGAAGGAAAGAAAGCAGAGAGCCCCAGATTTTATGTTGCCCTGGAGAGCTTGCAGAGCACTGGGGAAAGGCAGGCAGAGAATTCCCTGCTAGCACCTTCTCTGTGCCTGGGAAGGAGAAGTGTTCACATTGCTTCGCAGAATCACGTTTGTGCAGAAAACACTAACACTTGTTCAGAAGGAAAGAAAGCACAGAGCCCCACATTTTATGTTGCCCTGGAGAGCTTGCAGAGCACTGGGGAAAGGCAGGCAGAGAATTCCCTGCTAGCACCTTCTCTGTGCCTGGGAAGGAGAAGTGTTCACATTGCTTCGCAGAATCACGTTTGTGCAGAAAACACTAACACTTGTTCAGAAGGAAAGAAAGCACAGAGCCCCACATTTTATGTTGCCCTGGAGAGCTTGCAGAGCACTGGGGAAAGGCAGGCAGAGAATTCCCTGCTAGCACCTTCTCTGTGCCTGGGAAGGAGAAGTGTTCACATTGCTTCGCAGAATCGCGTTTGTGCAGAAAACACTAACACTTGTTCAGAAGGAAAGAAAGCACAGAGCCCCAGATTTTATGTTGCCCTGGAGAGCTTGCAGAGCACTGGGGAAAGGCAGGCAGAGAATTCCCTGCTAGCTCCTTCTCTGTGCCTGGGAAGGAGAAGTGTTCACATTGCTTCGCAGAATCGCGTTTGTGCAGAAAACACTAACACTTGTTCAGAAGGAAAGAAAGCACAGAGCCCCACATTTTATGTTGCCCTGGAGAGCTTGCAGAGCACTGGGGAAAGGCAGGCAGAGAATTCCCTGCTAGCACCTTCTCTGTGCCTGGGAAGGAGAAGTGTTCACATTGCTTCGCAGAATCGCGTTTGTGCAGAAAACACTAACACTTGTTCAGAAGGAAAGAAAGCACAGAGCCCCACATTTTATGTTGCCCTGGAGAGCTTGCAGAGCACTGGGGAAAGGCAGGCAGAGAATTCCCTGCTAGCACCTTCTCTGTGCCTGGGAAGGAGAAGTGTTCACATTGCTTCGCAGAATCGCGTTTGAGCAGAAAACACTAACACTTGTTCAGAAGGAAAGAAAGCACAGAGCCCCACATTTTATGTTGCCCTGGAGAGCTTGCAGAGCACTGGGGAAAGGCAGGCAGAGAATTCCCTGCTAGCTCCTTCTCTGTGCCTGGGAAGGAGAAGTGTTCACATTGCTTCGCAGAATCGCGTTTGTGCAGAAAACACTAACACTTGTTCAGAAGGAAAGAAAGCACAGAGCCCCACATTTTATGTTGCCCTGGAGAGCTTGCAGAGCACTGGGGAAAGGCAGGCAGAGAATTCCCTGCTAGCACCTTCTCTGTGCCTGGGAAGGAGAAGTGTTCACATTGCTTCGCAGAATCGCGTTTGTGCAGAAAACACTAACACTTGTTCAGAAGGAAAGAAAGCACAGAGCCCCACATTTTATGTTGCCCTGGAGAGCTTGCAGAGCACTGGGGAAAGGCAGGCAGAGAATTCCCTGCTAGCACCTTCTCTGTGCCTGGGAAGGAGAAGTGTTCACATTGCTTCGCAGAATCGCGTTTGTGCAGAAAACACTAACACTTGTTCAGAAGGAAAGAAAGCACAGAGCCCCACATTTTATGTTGCCCTGGAGAGCTTGCAGAGCACTGGGGAAAGGCAGGCAGAGAATTCCCTGCTAGCACCTTCTCTGTGCCTGGGAAGGAGAAGTGTTCACATTGCTTCGCAGAATCGCGTTTGTGCAGAAAACACTAACACTTGTTCAGAAGGAAAGAAAGCACAGAGCCCCACATTTTATGTTGCCCTGGAGAGCTTGCAGAGCACTGGGGAAAGGCAGGCAGAGAATTCCCTGCTAGCTCCTTCTCTGTGCCTGGGAAGGAGAAGTGTTCACATTGCTTCGCAGAATCGCGTTTGTGCAGAAAACACTAACACTTGTTCAGAAGGAAAGAAAGCACAGAGCCCCACATTTTATGTTGCCCTGGAGAGCTTGCAGAGCACTGGGGAAAGGCAGGCAGAGAATTCCCTGCTAGCACCTTCTCTGTGCCTGGGAAGGAGAAGTGTTCACATTGCTTCGCAGAATCACGTTTGTGCAGAAAACACTAACACTTGTTCAGAAGGAAAGAAAGCACAGAGCCCCACATTTTATGTTGCCCTGGAGAGCTTGCAGAGCACTGGGGAAAGGCAGGCAGAGAATTCCCTGCTAGCTCCTTCTCTGTGCCTGGGAAGGAGAAGTGTTCACATTGCTTCGCAGAATCGCGTTTGTGCAGAAAACACTAACACTTGTTCAGAAGGAAAGAAAGCACAGAGCCCCACATTTTATGTTGCCCTGGAGAGCTTGCAGAGCACTGGGGAAAGGCAGGCAGAGAATTCCCTGCTAGCACCTTCTCTGTGCCTGGGAAGGAGAAGTGTTCACATTGCTTCGCAGAATCACGTTTGTGCAGAAAACACTAACACTTGTTCAGAAGGAAAGAAAGCACAGAGCCCCACATTTTATGTTGCCCTGGAGAGCTTGCAGAGCACTGGGGAAAGGCAGGCAGAGAATTCCCTGCTAGCACCTTCTCTGTGCCTGGGAAGGAGAAGTGTTCACATTGCTTCGCAGAATCACGTTTGTGCAGAAAACACTAACACTTGTTCAGAAGGAAAGAAAGCACAGAGCCCCACATTTTATGTTGCCCTGGAGAGCTTGCAGAGCACTGGGGAAAGGCAGGCAGAGAATTCCCTGCTAGCACCTTCTCTGTGCCTGGGAAGGAGAAGTGTTCACATTGCTTCGCAGAATCACGTTTGTGCAGAAAACACTAACACTTGTTCAGAAGGAAAGAAAGCAGAGAGCCCCACATTTTATGTTGCCCTGGAGAGCTTGCAGAGCACTGGGGAAAGGCAGGCAGAGAATTCCCTGCTAGCACCTTCTCTGTGCCTGGGAAGGAGAAGTGTTCACATTGCTTCGCAGAATCACGTTTGTGCAGAAAACACTAACACTTGTTCAGAAGGAAAGAAAGCACAGAGCCCCACATTTTATGTTGCCCTGGAGAGCTTGCAGAGCACTGGGGAAAGGCAGGCAGAGAATTCCCTGCTAGCACCTTCTCTGTGCCTGGGAAGGAGAAGTGTTCACATTGCTTCGCAGAATCACGTTTGTGCAGAAAACACTAACACTTGTTCAGAAGGAAAGAAAGCACAGAGCCCCACATTTTATGTTGCCCTGGAGAGCTTGCAGAGCACTGGGGAAAGGCAGGCAGAGAATTCCCTGCTAGCACCTTCTCTGTGCCTGGGAAGGAGAAGTGTTCACATTGCTTCGCAGAATCGCGTTTGTGCAGAAAACACTAACACTTGTTCAGAAGGAAAGAAAGCACAGAGCCCCAGATTTTATGTTGCCCTGGAGAGCTTGCAGAGCACTGGGGAAAGGCAGGCAGAGAATTCCCTGCTAGCTCCTTCTCTGTGCCTGGGAAGGAGAAGTGTTCACATTGCTTCGCAGAATCGCGTTTGTGCAGAAAACACTAACACTTGTTCAGAAGGAAAGAAAGCACAGAGCCCCACATTTTATGTTGCCCTGGAGAGCTTGCAGAGCACTGGGGAAAGGCAGGCAGAGAATTCCCTGCTAGCACCTTCTCTGTGCCTGGGAAGGAGAAGTGTTCACATTGCTTCGCAGAATCGCGTTTGTGCAGAAAACACTAACACTTGTTCAGAAGGAAAGAAAGCACAGAGCCCCACATTTTATGTTGCCCTGGAGAGCTTGCAGAGCACTGGGGAAAGGCAGGCAGAGAATTCCCTGCTAGCACCTTCTCTGTGCCTGGGAAGGAGAAGTGTTCACATTGCTTCGCAGAATCGCGTTTGAGCAGAAAACACTAACACTTGTTCAGAAGGAAAGAAAGCACAGAGCCCCACATTTTATGTTGCCCTGGAGAGCTTGCAGAGCACTGGGGAAAGGCAGGCAGAGAATTCCCTGCTAGCTCCTTCTCTGTGCCTGGGAAGGAGAAGTGTTCACATTGCTTCGCAGAATCGCGTTTGTGCAGAAAACACTAACACTTGTTCAGAAGGAAAGAAAGCACAGAGCCCCACATTTTATGTTGCCCTGGAGAGCTTGCAGAGCACTGGGGAAAGGCAGGCAGAGAATTCCCTGCTAGCACCTTCTCTGTGCCTGGGAAGGAGAAGTGTTCACATTGCTTCGCAGAATCGCGTTTGTGCAGAAAACACTAACACTTGTTCAGAAGGAAAGAAAGCACAGAGCCCCACATTTTATGTTGCCCTGGAGAGCTTGCAGAGCACTGGGGAAAGGCAGGCAGAGAATTCCCTGCTAGCACCTTCTCTGTGCCTGGGAAGGAGAAGTGTTCACATTGCTTCGCAGAATCGCGTTTGTGCAGAAAACACTAACACTTGTTCAGAAGGAAAGAAAGCACAGAGCCCCACATTTTATGTTGCCCTGGAGAGCTTGCAGAGCACTGGGGAAAGGCAGGCAGAGAATTCCCTGCTAGCACCTTCTCTGTGCCTGGGAAGGAGAAGTGTTCACATTGCTTCGCAGAATCGCGTTTGTGCAGAAAACACTAAATCTTGTTCAGAAGGAAAGAAAGCACAGAGCCCCACATTTTATGTTGCCCTGGAGAGCTTGCAGAGCACTGGGGAAAGGCAGGCAGAGAATTCCCTGCTAGCTCCTTCTCTGTGCCTGGGAAGGAGAAGTGTTCACATTGCTTCGCAGAATCGCGTTTGTGCAGAAAAAACTAACACTTGTTCAGAAGGAAAGAAAGCACAGAGCCCCACATTTTATGTTGCCCTGGAGAGCTTGCAGAGCACTGGGGAAAGGCAGGCAGAGAATTCCCTGCTAGCACCTTCTCTGTGCCTGGGAAGGAGAAGTGTTCACATTGCTTCGCAGAATCACGTTTGTGCAGAAAACACTAACACTTGTTCAGAAGGAAAGAAAGCACAGAGCCCCACATTTTATGTTGCCCTGGAGAGCTTGCAGAGCACTGGGGAAAGGCAGGCAGAGAATTCCCTGCTAGCTCCTTCTCTGTGCCTGGGAAGGAGAAGTGTTCACATTGCTTCGCAGAATCGCGTTTGTGCAGAAAACACTAACACTTGTTCAGAAGGAAAGAAAGCACAGAGCCCCACATTTTATGTTGCCCTGGAGAGCTTGCAGAGCACTGGGGAAAGGCAGGCAGAGAATTCCCTGCTAGCACCTTCTCTGTGCCTGGGAAGGAGAAGTGATCACATTGCTTCACACAATCGCGTTTGTGCAGAAAACACTAAATCTTGTTCAGAAGGAAAGAAAGCACAGAGCCCCACATTTTATGTTGCCTTGGAGAGCTTGCAGAGCACTGGGGAAAGGCAGGCAGAGAATTCCCTGCTAGCACCTTCTCTGTGCCTGGGAAGGAGAAGTGTTCACATTGCTTCGCAGAATCACGTTTGTGCAGAAAACACTAACACTTGTTCAGAAGGAAAGAAAGCACAGAGCCCCACATTTTATGTTGCCCTGGAGAGCTTGCAGAGCACTGGGGAAAGGCAGGCAGAGAATTCCCTGCTAGCACCTTCTCTGTGCCTGGGAAGGAGAAGTGTTCACATTGCTTCGCAGAATCACGTTTGTGCAGAAAACACTAACACTTGTTCAGAAGGAAAGAAAGCACAGAGCCCCACATTTTATGTTGCCCTGGAGAGCTTGCAGAGCACTGGGGAAAGGCAGGCAGAGAATTCCCTGCTAGCACCTTCTCTGTGCCTGGGAAGGAGAAGTGTTCACATTGCTTCGCAGAATCGCGTTTGTGCAGAAAACACTAACACTTGTTCAGAAGGAAAGAAAGCGCTAGCCCCACATTATATGTTGCCCTGGAGAGCTTGCAGAGCACTGGAGAAAGGCAGGCAGAGAATTCCCTGCTAGCTCCTTCTCTGTGCCTGGGAAGGAGAAGTGTTCACATTGCTTCGCAGAATCGCGTTTGTGCAGAAAACACTAACACTTGTTCAGAAGGAAAGAAAGCAGAGAGCCCCAGATTTTATGTTGCCCTGGAGAGCTTGCAGAGCACTGGGGAAAGGCAGGCAGAGAATTCCCTGCTAGCACCTTCTCTGTGCCTGGGAAGGAGAAGTGTTCACATTGCTTCGCAGAATCACGTTTGTGCAGAAAACACTAACACTTGTTCAGAAGGAAAGAAAGCACAGAGCCCCACATTTTATGTTGCCCTGGAGAGCTTGCAGAGCACTGGGGAAAGGCAGGCAGAGAATTCCCTGCTAGCACCTTCTCTGTGCCTGGGAAGGAGAAGTGTTCACATTGCTTCGCAGAATCACGTTTGTGCAGAAAACACTAACACTTGTTCAGAAGGAAAGAAAGCACAGAGCCCCAGATTTTATGTTGCCCTGGAGAGCTTGCAGAGCACTGGGGAAAGGCAGGCAGAGAATTCCCTGCTAGCACCTTCTCTGTGCCTGGGAAGGAGAAGTGTTCACATTGCTTCGCAGAATCGCGTTTGTGCAGAAAACACTAACACTTGTTCAGAAGGAAAGAAAGCAGAGAGCCCCAGATTTTATGTTGCCCTGGAGAGCTTGCAGAGCACTGGGGAAAGGCAGGCAGAGAATTCCCTGCTAGCACCTTCTCTGTGCCTGGGAAGGAGAAGTGTTCACATTGCTTCGCAGAATCACGTTTGTGCAGAAAACACTAACACTTGTTCAGAAGGAAAGAAAGCACAGAGCCCCACATTTTATGTTGCCCTGGAGAGCTTGCAGAGCACTGGGGAAAGGCAGGCAGAGAATTCCCTGCTAGCACCTTCTCTGTGCCTGGGAAGGAGAAGTGTTCACATTGCTTCGCAGAATCACGTTTGTGCAGAAAACACTAACACTTGTTCAGAAGGAAAGAAAGCACAGAGCCCCACATTTTATGTTGCCCTGGAGAGCTTGCAGAGCACTGGGGAAAGGCAGGCAGAGAATTCCCTGCTAGCACCTTCTCTGTGCCTGGGAAGGAGAAGTGTTCACATTGCTTCGCAGAATCGCGTTTGTGCAGAAAACACTAACACTTGTTCAGAAGGAAAGAAAGCACAGAGCCCCACATTTTATGTTGCCCTGGAGAGCTTGCAGAGCACTGGGGAAAGGCAGGCAGAGAATTCCCTGCTAGCACCTTCTCTGTGCCTGGGAAGGAGAAGTGTTCACATTGCTTCGCAGAATCACGTTTGTGCAGAAAACACTAACACTTGTTCAGAAGGAAAGAAAGCACAGAGCCCCACATTTTATGTTGCCCTGGAGAGCTTGCAGAGCACTGGGGAAAGGCAGGCAGAGAATTCCCTGCTAGCTCCTTCTCTGTGCCTGGGAAGGAGAAGTGTTCACATTGCTTCGCAGAATCGCGTTTGTGCAGAAAACACTAACACTTGTTCAGAAGGAAAGAAAGCACAGAGCCCCAGATTTTATGTTGCCCTGGAGAGCTTGCAGAGCACTGGGGAAAGGCAGGCAGAGAATTCCCTGCTAGCACCTTCTCTGTGCCTGGGAAGGAGAAGTGATCACATTGCTTCACACAATCGCGTTTGTGCAGAAAACACTAAATCTTGTTCAGAAGGAAAGAAAGCACAGAGCCCCACATTTTATGTTGCCTTGGAGAGCTTGCAGAGCACTGGGGAAAGGCAGGCAGAGAATTCCCTGCTAGCACCTTCTCTGTGCCTGGGAAGGAGAAGTGTTCACATTGCTTCGCAGAATCACGTTTGTGCAGAAAACACTAACACTTGTTCAGAAGGAAAGAAAGCAGAGAGCCCCACATTTTATGTTGCCCTGGAGAGCTTGCAGAGCACTGGGGAAAGGCAGGCAGAGAATTCCCTGCTAGCACCTTCTCTGTGCCTGGGAAGGAGAAGTGTTCACATTGCTTCGCAGAATCACGTTTGTGCAGAAAACACTAACACTTGTTCAGAACGAAAGAAAGCACAGAGCCCCACATTTTATGTTGCCCTGGAGAGCTTGCAGAGCACTGGGGAAAGGCAGGCAGAGAATTCCCTGCTAGCACCTTCTCTGTGCCTGGGAAGGAGAAGTGTTCACATTGCTTCGCAGAATCACGTTTGTGCAGAAAACACTAACACTTGTTCAGAACGAAAGAAAGCACAGAGCCCCACATTTTATGTTGCCCTGGAGAGCTTGCAGAGCACTGGGGAAAGGCAGGCAGAGAATTCCCTGCTAGCACCTTCTCTGTGCCTGGGAAGGAGAAGTGTTCACATTGCTTCGCAGAATCACGTTTGTGCAGAAAACACTAACACTTGTTCAGAAGGAAAGAAAGCACAGAGCCCCACATTTTATGTTGCCCTGGAGAGCTTGCAGAGCACTGGGGAAAGGCAGGCAGAGAATTCCCTGCTAGCTCCTTCTCTGTGCCTGGGAAGGAGAAGTGTTCACATTGCTTCGCAGAATCGCGTTTGTGCAGAAAACACTAACACTTGTTCAGAAGGAAAGAAAGCACAGAGCCCCACATTTTATGTTGCCCTGGAGAGCTTGCAGAGCACTGGGGAAAGGCAGGCAGAGAATTCCCTGCTAGCACCTTCTCTGTGCCTGGGAAGGAGAAGTGTTCACATTGCTTCGCAGAATCACGTTTGTGCAGAAAACACTAACACTTGTTCAGAAGGAAAGAAAGCACAGAGCCCCACATTTTATGTTGCCCTGGAGAGCTTGCAGAGCACTGGGGAAAGGCAGGCAGAGAATTCCCTGCTAGCACCTTCTCTGTGCCTGGGAAGGAGAAGTGTTCACATTGCTTCGCAGAATCACGTTTGTGCAGAAAACACTAACACTTGTTCAGAAGGAAAGAAAGCACAGAGCCCCACATTTTATGTTGCCCTGGAGAGCTTGCAGAGCACTGGGGAAAGGCAGGCAGAGAATTCCCTGCTAGCACCTTCTCTGTGCCTGGGAAGGAGAAGTGTTCACATTGCTTCGCAGAATCACGTTTGTGCAGAAAACACTAACACTTGTTCAGAAGGAAAGAAAGCAGAGAGCCCCACATTTTATGTTGCCCTGGAGAGCTTGCAGAGCACTGGGGAAAGGCAGGCAGAGAATTCCCTGCTAGCACCTTCTCTGTGCCTGGGAAGGAGAAGTGTTCACATTGCTTCGCAGAATCACGTTTGTGCAGAAAACACTAACACTTGTTCAGAAGGAAAGAAAGCAGAGAGCCCCACATTTTATGTTGCCCTGGAGAGCTTGCAGAGCACTGGGGAAAGGCAGGCAGAGAATTCCCTGCTAGCACCTTCTCTGTGCCTGGGAAGGAGAAGTGTTCACATTGCTTCGCAGAATCACGTTTGTGCAGAAACACTAACACTTGTTCAGAAGGAAAGAAAGCACAGAGCCCCACATTTTATGTTGCCCTGGAGAGCTTGCAGAGCACTGGGGAAAGGCAGGCAGAGAATTCCCTGCTAGCACCTTCTCTGTGCCTGGGAAGGAGAAGTGTTCACATTGCTTCGCAGAATCGCGTTTGTGCAGAAAACACTAACACTTGTTCAGAAGGAAAGAAAGCACAGAGCCCCAGATTTTATGTTGCCCTGGAGAGCTTGCAGAGCACTGGGGAAAGGCAGGCAGAGAATTCCCTGCTAGCTCCTTCTCTGTGCCTGGGAAGGAGAAGTGTTCACATTGCTTCGCAGAATCGCGTTTGTGCAGAAAACACTAACACTTGTTCAGAAGGAAAGAAAGCACAGAGCCCCACATTTTATGTTGCCCTGGAGAGCTTGCAGAGCACTGGGGAAAGGCAGGCAGAGAATTCCCTGCTAGCACCTTCTCTGTGCCTGGGAAGGAGAAGTGTTCACATTGCTTCGCAGAATCGCGTTTGTGCAGAAAACACTAACACTTGTTCAGAAGGAAAGAAAGCACAGAGCCCCACATTTTATGTTGCCCTGGAGAGCTTGCAGAGCACTGGGGAAAGGCAGGCAGAGAATTCCCTGCTAGCACCTTCTCTGTGCCTGGGAAGGAGAAGTGTTCACATTGCTTCGCAGAATCGCGTTTGAGCAGAAAACACTAACACTTGTTCAGAAGGAAAGAAAGCACAGAGCCCCACATTTTATGTTGCCCTGGAGAGCTTGCAGAGCACTGGGGAAAGGCAGGCAGAGAATTCCCTGCTAGCTCCTTCTCTGTGCCTGGGAAGGAGAAGTGTTCACATTGCTTCGCAGAATCGCGTTTGTGCAGAAAACACTAACACTTGTTCAGAAGGAAAGAAAGCACAGAGCCCCACATTTTATGTTGCCCTGGAGAGCTTGCAGAGCACTGGGGAAAGGCAGGCAGAGAATTCCCTGCTAGCACCTTCTCTGTGCCTGGGAAGGAGAAGTGTTCACATTGCTTCGCAGAATCGCGTTTGTGCAGAAAACACTAACACTTGTTCAGAAGGAAAGAAAGCACAGAGCCCCACATTTTATGTTGCCCTGGAGAGCTTGCAGAGCACTGGGGAAAGGCAGGCAGAGAATTCCCTGCTAGCACCTTCTCTGTGCCTGGGAAGGAGAAGTGTTCACATTGCTTCGCAGAATCGCGTTTGTGCAGAAAACACTAACACTTGTTCAGAAGGAAAGAAAGCACAGAGCCCCACATTTTATGTTGCCCTGGAGAGCTTGCAGAGCACTGGGGAAAGGCAGGCAGAGAATTCCCTGCTAGCACCTTCTCTGTGCCTGGGAAGGAGAAGTGTTCACATTGCTTCGCAGAATCGCGTTTGTGCAGAAAACACTAAATCTTGTTCAGAAGGAAAGAAAGCACAGAGCCCCACATTTTATGTTGCCCTGGAGAGCTTGCAGAGCACTGGGGAAAGGCAGGCAGAGAATTCCCTGCTAGCTCCTTCTCTGTGCCTGGGAAGGAGAAGTGTTCACATTGCTTCGCAGAATCGCGTTTGTGCAGAAAAAACTAACACTTGTTCAGAAGGAAAGAAAGCACAGAGCCCCACATTTTATGTTGCCCTGGAGAGCTTGCAGAGCACTGGGGAAAGGCAGGCAGAGAATTCCCTGCTAGCACCTTCTCTGTGCCTGGGAAGGAGAAGTGTTCACATTGCTTCGCAGAATCGCGTTTGTGCAGAAAACACTAACACTTGTTCAGAAGGAAAGAAAGCACAGAGCCCCACATTTTATGTTGCCCTGGAGAGCTTGCAGAGCACTGGGGAAAGGCAGGCAGAGAATTCCCTGCTAGCTCCTTCTCTGTGCCTGGGAAGGAGAAGTGTTCACATTGCTTCGCAGAATCGCGTTTGTGCAGAAAACACTAACACTTGTTCAGAAGGAAAGAAAGCACAGAGCCCCACATTTTATGTTGCCCTGGAGAGCTTGCAGAGCACTGGGGAAAGGCAGGCAGAGAATTCCCTGCTAGCACCTTCTCTGTGCCTGGGAAGGAGAAGTGATCACATTGCTTCACACAATCGCGTTTGTGCAGAAAACACTAAATCTTGTTCAGAAGGAAAGAAAGCACAGAGCCCCACATTTTATGTTGCCTTGGAGAGCTTGCAGAGCACTGGGGAAAGGCAGGCAGAGAATTCCCTGCTAGCACCTTCTCTGTGCCTGGGAAGGAGAAGTGTTCACATTGCTTCGCAGAATCACGTTTGTGCAGAAAACACTAACACTTGTTCAGAAGGAAAGAAAGCACAGAGCCCCACATTTTATGTTGCCCTGGAGAGCTTGCAGAGCACTGGGGAAAGGCAGGCAGAGAATTCCCTGCTAGCACCTTCTCTGTGCCTGGGAAGGAGAAGTGTTCACATTGCTTCGCAGAATCACGTTTGTGCAGAAAACACTAACACTTGTTCAGAAGGAAAGAAAGCACAGAGCCCCACATTTTATGTTGCCCTGGAGAGCTTGCAGAGCACTGGGGAAAGGCAGGCAGAGAATTCCCTGCTAGCACCTTCTCTGTGCCTGGGAAGGAGAAGTGTTCACATTGCTTCGCAGAATCGCGTTTGTGCAGAAAACACTAACACTTGTTCAGAAGGAAAGAAAGCGCTAGCCCCACATTATATGTTGCCCTGGAGAGCTTGCAGAGCACTGGAGAAAGGCAGGCAGAGAATTCCCTGCTAGCTCCTTCTCTGTGCCTGGGAAGGAGAAGTGTTCACATTGCTTCGCAGAATCGCGTTTGTGCAGAAAACACTAACACTTGTTCAGAAGGAAAGAAAGCAGAGAGCCCCAGATTTTATGTTGCCCTGGAGAGCTTGCAGAGCACTGGGGAAAGGCAGGCAGAGAATTCCCTGCTAGCACCTTCTCTGTGCCTGGGAAGGAGAAGTGTTCACATTGCTTCGCAGAATCACGTTTGTGCAGAAAACACTAACACTTGTTCAGAAGGAAAGAAAGCACAGAGCCCCACATTTTATGTTGCCCTGGAGAGCTTGCAGAGCACTGGGGAAAGGCAGGCAGAGAATTCCCTGCTAGCACCTTCTCTGTGCCTGGGAAGGAGAAGTGTTCACATTGCTTCGCAGAATCACGTTTGTGCAGAAAACACTAACACTTGTTCAGAAGGAAAGAAAGCACAGAGCCCCAGATTTTATGTTGCCCTGGAGAGCTTGCAGAGCACTGGGGAAAGGCAGGCAGAGAATTCCCTGCTAGCACCTTCTCTGTGCCTGGGAAGGAGAAGTGTTCACATTGCTTCGCAGAATCGCGTTTGTGCAGAAAACACTAACACTTGTTCAGAAGGAAAGAAAGCAGAGAGCCCCAGATTTTATGTTGCCCTGGAGAGCTTGCAGAGCACTGGGGAAAGGCAGGCAGAGAATTCCCTGCTAGCACCTTCTCTGTGCCTGGGAAGGAGAAGTGTTCACATTGCTTCGCAGAATCACGTTTGTGCAGAAAACACTAACACTTGTTCAGAAGGAAAGAAAGCACAGAGCCCCACATTTTATGTTGCCCTGGAGAGCTTGCAGAGCACTGGGGAAAGGCAGGCAGAGAATTCCCTGCTAGCACCTTCTCTGTGCCTGGGAAGGAGAAGTGTTCACATTGCTTCGCAGAATCACGTTTGTGCAGAAAACACTAACACTTGTTCAGAAGGAAAGAAAGCACAGAGCCCCACATTTTATGTTGCCCTGGAGAGCTTGCAGAGCACTGGGGAAAGGCAGGCAGAGAATTCCCTGCTAGCACCTTCTCTGTGCCTGGGAAGGAGAAGTGTTCACATTGCTTCGCAGAATCGCGTTTGTGCAGAAAACACTAACACTTGTTCAGAAGGAAAGAAAGCACAGAGCCCCACATTTTATGTTGCCCTGGAGAGCTTGCAGAGCACTGGGGAAAGGCAGGCAGAGAATTCCCTGCTAGCACCTTCTCTGTGCCTGGGAAGGAGAAGTGTTCACATTGCTTCGCAGAATCACGTTTGTGCAGAAAACACTAACACTTGTTCAGAAGGAAAGAAAGCACAGAGCCCCACATTTTATGTTGCCCTGGAGAGCTTGCAGAGCACTGGGGAAAGGCAGGCAGAGAATTCCCTGCTAGCTCCTTCTCTGTGCCTGGGAAGGAGAAGTGTTCACATTGCTTCGCAGAATCGCGTTTGTGCAGAAAACACTAACACTTGTTCAGAAGGAAAGAAAGCACAGAGCCCCAGATTTTATGTTGCCCTGGAGAGCTTGCAGAGCACTGGGGAAAGGCAGGCAGAGAATTCCCTGCTAGCACCTTCTCTGTGCCTGGGAAGGAGAAGTGATCACATTGCTTCACACAATCGCGTTTGTGCAGAAAACACTAAATCTTGTTCAGAAGGAAAGAAAGCACAGAGCCCCACATTTTATGTTGCCTTGGAGAGCTTGCAGAGCACTGGGGAAAGGCAGGCAGAGAATTCCCTGCTAGCACCTTCTCTGTGCCTGGGAAGGAGAAGTGTTCACATTGCTTCGCAGAATCACGTTTGTGCAGAAAACACTAACACTTGTTCAGAAGGAAAGAAAGCAGAGAGCCCCACATTTTATGTTGCCCTGGAGAGCTTGCAGAGCACTGGGGAAAGGCAGGCAGAGAATTCCCTGCTAGCACCTTCTCTGTGCCTGGGAAGGAGAAGTGTTCACATTGCTTCGCAGAATCACGTTTGTGCAGAAAACACTAACACTTGTTCAGAACGAAAGAAAGCACAGAGCCCCACATTTTATGTTGCCCTGGAGAGCTTGCAGAGCACTGGGGAAAGGCAGGCAGAGAATTCCCTGCTAGCACCTTCTCTGTGCCTGGGAAGGAGAAGTGTTCACATTGCTTCGCAGAATCGCGTTTGTGCAGAAAACACTAACACTTGTTCAGAAGGAAAGAAAGCGCTAGCCCCACATTATATGTTGCCCTGGAGAGCTTGCAGAGCACTGGAGAAAGGCAGGCAGAGAATTCCCTGCTAGCTCCTTCTCTGTGCCTGGGAAGGAGAAGTGTTCACATTGCTTCGCAGAATCGCGTTTGTGCAGAAAACACTAACACTTGTTCAGAAGGAAAGAAAGCAGAGAGCCCCAGATTTTATGTTGCCCTGGAGAGCTTGCAGAGCACTGGGGAAAGGCAGGCAGAGAATTCCCTGCTAGCACCTTCTCTGTGCCTGGGAAGGAGAAGTGTTCACATTGCTTCGCAGAATCACGTTTGTGCAGAAAACACTAACACTTGTTCAGAAGGAAAGAAAGCACAGAGCCCCACATTTTATGTTGCCCTGGAGAGCTTGCAGAGCACTGGGGAAAGGCAGGCAGAGAATTCCCTGCTAGCACCTTCTCTGTGCCTGGGAAGGAGAAGTGTTCACATTGCTTCGCAGAATCACGTTTGTGCAGAAAACACTAACACTTGTTCAGAAGGAAAGAAAGCAGAGAGCCCCACATTTTATGTTGCCCTGGAGAGCTTGCAGAGCACTGGGGAAAGGCAGGCAGAGAATTCCCTGCTAGCACCTTCTCTGTGCCTGGGAAGGAGAAGTGTTCACATTGCTTCGCAGAATCACGTTTGTGCAGAAAACACTAACACTTGTTCAGAAGGAAAGAAAGCACAGAGCCCCACATTTTATGTTGCCCTGGAGAGCTTGCAGAGCACTGGGGAAAGGCAGGCAGAGAATTCCCTGCTAGCACCTTCTCTGTGCCTGGGAAGGAGAAGTGTTCACATTGCTTCGCAGAATCACGTTTGTGCAGAAAACACTAACACTTGTTCAGAAGGAAAGAAAGCAGAGAGCCCCAGATTTTATGTTGCCCTGGAGAGCTTGCAGAGCACTGGGGAAAGGCAGGCAGAGAATTCCCTGCTAGCACCTTCTCTGTGCCTGGGAAGGAGAAGTGTTCACATTGCTTCGCAGAATCACGTTTGTGCAGAAAACACTAACACTTGTTCAGAAGGAAAGAAAGCACAGAGCCCCACATTTTATGTTGCCCTGGAGAGCTTGCAGAGCACTGGGGAAAGGCAGGCAGAGAATTCCCTGCTAGCACCTTCTCTGTGCCTGGGAAGGAGAAGTGTTCACATTGCTTCGCAGAATCACGTTTGTGCAGAAAACACTAACACTTGTTCAGAAGGAAAGAAAGCACAGAGCCCCACATTTTATGTTGCCCTGGAGAGCTTGCAGAGCACTGGGGAAAGGCAGGCAGAGAATTCCCTGCTAGCACCTTCTCTGTGCCTGGGAAGGAGAAGTGTTCACATTGCTTCGCAGAATCGCGTTTGTGCAGAAAACACTAACACTTGTTCAGAAGGAAAGAAAGCACAGAGCCCCAGATTTTATGCTGCCCTGGAGAGCTTGCAGAGCACTGGGGAAAGGCAGGCAGAGAATTCCCTGCTAGCTCCTTCTCTGTGCCTGGGAAGGAGAAGTGTTCACATTGCTTCGCAGAATCGCGTTTGTGCAGAAAACACTAACACTTGTTCAGAAGGAAAGAAAGCACAGAGCCCCACATTTTATGTTGCCCTGGAGAGCTTGCAGAGCACTGGGGAAAGGCAGGCAGAGAATTCCCTGCTAGCACCTTCTCTGTGCCTGGGAAGGAGAAGTGTTCACATTGCTTCGCAGAATCGCGTTTGTGCAGAAAACACTAACACTTGTTCAGAAGGAAAGAAAGCACAGAGCCCCACATTTTATGTTGCCCTGGAGAGCTTGCAGAGCACTGGGGAAAGGCAGGCAGAGAATTCCCTGCTAGCACCTTCTCTGTGCCTGGGAAGGAGAAGTGTTCACATTGCTTCGCAGAATCGCGTTTGTGCAGAAAACACTAACACTTGTTCAGAAGGAAAGAAAGCACAGAGCCCCACATTTTATGTTGCCCTGGAGAGCTTGCAGAGCACTGGGGAAAGGCAGGCAGAGAATTCCCTGCTAGCACCTTCTCTGTGCCTGGGAAGGAGAAGTGTTCACATTGCTTCGCAGAATCGCGTTTGTGCAGAAAACACTAACACTTGTTCAGAAGGAAAGAAAGCACAGAGCCCCACATTTTATGTTGCCCTGGAGAGCTTGCAGAGCACTGGGGAAAGGCAGGCAGAGAATTCCCTGCTAGCACCTTCTCTGTGCCTGGGAAGGAGAAGTGTTCACATTGCTTCGCAGAATCGCGTTTGTGCAGAAAACACTAACACTTGTTCAGAAGGAAAGAAAGCACAGAGCCCCACATTTTATGTTGCCCTGGAGAGCTTGCAGAGCACTGGGGAAAGGCAGGCAGAGAATTCCCTGCTAGCACCTTCTCTGTGCCTGGGAAGGAGAAGTGTTCACATTGCTTCGCAGAATCGCGTTTGTGCAGAAAACACTAACACTTGTTCAGAAGGAAAGAAAGCACAGAGCCCCACATTTTATGTTGCCCTGGAGAGCTTGCAGAGCACTGGGGAAAGGCAGGCAGAGAATTCCCTGCTAGCACCTTCTCTGTGCCTGGGAAGGAGAAGTGTTCACATTGCTTCGCAGAATCGCGTTTGTGCAGAAAACACTAACACTTGTTCAGAAGGAAAGAAAGCACAGAGCCCCACATTTTATGTTGCCCTGGAGAGCTTGCAGAGCACTGGGGAAAGGCAGGCAGAGAATTCCCTGCTAGCTCCTTCTCTGTGCCTGGGAAGGAGAAGTGTTCACATTGCTTCGCAGAATCGCGTTTGTGCAGAAAACACTAACACTTGTTCAGAAGGAAAGAAAGCACAGAGCCCCACATTTTATGTTGCCCTGGAGAGCTTGCAGAGCACTGGGGAAAGGCAGGCAGAGAATTCCCTGCTAGCACCTTCTCTGTGCCTGGGAAGGAGAAGTGTTCACATTGCTTCGCAGAATCACGTTTGTGCAGAAAACACTAACACTTGTTCAGAAGGAAAGAAAGCACAGAGCCCCACATTTTATGTTGCCCTGGAGAGCTTGCAGAGCACTGGGGAAAGGCAGGCAGAGAATTCCCTGCTAGCACCTTCTCTGTGCCTGGGAAGGAGAAGTGTTCACATTGCTTCGCAGAATCACGTTTGTGCAGAAAACACTAACACTTGTTCAGAAGGAAAGAAAGCACAGAGCCCCACATTTTATGTTGCCCTGGAGAGCTTGCAGAGCACTGGGGAAAGGCAGGCA
The DNA here is from genome assembly GCA_030819815.1 of Strix occidentalis. Lineage (NCBI taxonomy): Eukaryota > Metazoa > Chordata > Aves > Strigiformes > Strigidae > Strix > Strix occidentalis. The sequence goes on from JASWHU010000495.1 coordinate 53,626, forward strand.
GAGAATTCCCTGCTAGCACCTTCTCTGTGCCTGGGAAGGAGAAGTGTTCACATTGCTTCGCAGAATCACGTTTGTGCAGAAAACACTAACACTTGTTCAGAAGGAAAGAAAGCACAGAGCCCCACATTTTATGTTGCCCTGGAGAGCTTGCAGAGCACTGGGGAAAGGCAGGCAGAGAATTCCCTGCTAGCACCTTCTCTGTGCCTGGGAAGGAGAAGTGTTCACATTGCTTCGCAGAATCACGTTTGTGCAGAAAACACTAACACTTGTTCAGAAGGAAAGAAAGCACAGAGCCCCACATTTTATGTTGCCCTGGAGAGCTTGCAGAGCACTGGGGAAAGGCAGGCAGAGAATTCCCTGCTAGCACCTTCTCTGTGCCTGGGAAGGAGAAGTGTTCACATTGCTTCGCAGAATCACGTTTGTGCAGAAAACACTAACACTTGTTCAGAAGGAAAGAAAGCACAGAGCCCCACATTTTATGTTGCCCTGGAGAGCTTGCAGAGCACTGGGGAAAGGCAGGCAGAGAATTCCCTGCTAGCACCTTCTCTGTGCCTGGGAAGGAGAAGTGTTCACATTGCTTCGCAGAATCACGTTTGTGCAGAAAACACTAACACTTGTTCAGAAGGAAAGAAAGCACAGAGCCCCACATTTTATGTTGCCCTGGAGAGCTTGCAGAGCACTGGGGAAAGGCAGGCAGAGAATTCCCTGCTAGCACCTTCTCTGTGCCTGGGAAGGAGAAGTGTTCACATTGCTTCGCAGAATCACGTTTGTGCAGAAAACACTAACACTTGTTCAGAAGGAAAGAAAGCACAGAGCCCCACATTTTATGTTGCCCTGGAGAGCTTGCAGAGCACTGGGGAAAGGCAGGCAGAGAATTCCCTGCTAGCACCTTCTCTGTGCCTGGGAAGGAGAAGTGTTCACATTGCTTCGCAGAATCGCGTTTGTGCAGAAAACACTAACACTTGTTCAGAAGGAAAGAAAGCACAGAGCCCCACATTTTATGTTGCCCTGGAGAGCTTGCAGAGCACTGGGGAAAGGCAGGCAGAGAATTCCCTGCTAGCTCCTTCTCTGTGCCTGGGAAGGAGAAGTGTTCACATTGCTTCGCAGAATCGCGTTTGTGCAGAAAACACTAACACTTGTTCAGAAGGAAAGAAAGCACAGAGCCCCACATTTTATGTTGCCCTGGAGAGCTTGCAGAGCACTGGGGAAAGGCAGGCAGAGAATTCCCTGCTAGCACCTTCTCTGTGCCTGGGAAGGAGAAGTGTTCACATTGCTTCGCAGAATCGCGTTTGTGCAGAAAACACTAACACTTGTTCAGAAGGAAAGAAAGCACAGAGCCCCACATTTTATGTTGCCCTGGAGAGCTTGCAGAGCACTGGGGAAAGGCAGGCAGAGAATTCCCTGCTAGCACCTTCTCTGTGCCTGGGAAGGAGAAGTGTTCACATTGCTTCGCAGAATCGCGTTTGTGCAGAAAACACTAACACTTGTTCAGAAGGAAAGAAAGCACAGAGCCCCACATTTTATGTTGCCCTGGAGAGCTTGCAGAGCACTGGGGAAAGGCAGGCAGAGAATTCCCTGCTAGCACCTTCTCTGTGCCTGGGAAGGAGAAGTGTTCACATTGCTTCGCAGAATCGCGTTTGTGCAGAAAACACTAACACTTGTTCAGAAGGAAAGAAAGCACAGAGCCCCACATTTTATGTTGCCCTGGAGAGCTTGCAGAGCACTGGGGAAAGGCAGGCAGAGAATTCCCTGCTAGCTCCTTCTCTGTGCCTGGGAAGGAGAAGTGTTCACATTGCTTCGCAGAATCGCGTTTGTGCAGAAAACACTAACACTTGTTCAGAAGGAAAGAAAGCACAGAGCCCCACATTTTATGTTGCCCTGGAGAGCTTGCAGAGCACTGGGGAAAGGCAGGCAGAGAATTCCCTGCTAGCACCTTCTCTGTGCCTGGGAAGGAGAAGTGTTCACATTGCTTCGCAGAATCACGTTTGTGCAGAAAACACTAACACTTGTTCAGAAGGAAAGAAAGCACAGAGCCCCACATTTTATGTTGCCCTGGAGAGCTTGCAGAGCACTGGGGAAAGGCAGGCAGAGAATTCCCTGCTAGCACCTTCTCTGTGCCTGGGAAGGAGAAGTGTTCACATTGCTTCGCAGAATCACGTTTGTGCAGAAAACACTAACACTTGTTCAGAAGGAAAGAAAGCACAGAGCCCCACATTTTATGTTGCCCTGGAGAGCTTGCAGAGCACTGGGGAAAGGCAGGCAGAGAATTCCCTGCTAGCACCTTCTCTGTGCCTGGGAAGGAGAAGTGTTCACATTGCTTCGCAGAATCACGTTTGTGCAGAAAACACTAACACTTGTTCAGAAGGAAAGAAAGCACAGAGCCCCACATTTTATGTTGCCCTGGAGAGCTTGCAGAGCACTGGGGAAAGGCAGGCAGAGAATTCCCTGCTAGCACCTTCTCTGTGCCTGGGAAGGAGAAGTGTTCACATTGCTTCGCAGAATCACGTTTGTGCAGAAAACACTAACACTTGTTCAGAAGGAAAGAAAGCACAGAGCCCCACATTTTATGTTGCCCTGGAGAGCTTGCAGAGCACTGGGGAAAGGCAGGCAGAGAATTCCCTGCTAGCACCTTCTCTGTGCCTGGGAAGGAGAAGTGTTCACATTGCTTCGCAGAATCACGTTTGTGCAGAAAACACTAACACTTGTTCAGAAGGAAAGAAAGCACAGAGCCCCACATTTTATGTTGCCCTGGAGAGCTTGCAGAGCACTGGGGAAAGGCAGGCAGAGAATTCCCTGCTAGCACCTTCTCTGTGCCTGGGAAGGAGAAGTGTTCACATTGCTTCGCAGAATCAGCGTTTGTGCAGAAAACACTAACACTTGTTCAGAAGGAAAGAAAGCACAGAGCCCCACATTTTATGTTGCCCTGGAGAGCTTGCAGAGCACTGGGGAAAGGCAGGCAGAGAATTCCCTGCTAGCACCTTCTCTGTGCCTGGGAAGGAGAAGTGTTCACATTGCTTCGCAGAATCGCGTTTGTGCAGAAAACACTAACACTTGTTCAGAAGGAAAGAAAGCACAGAGCCCCACATTTTATGTTGCCCTGGAGAGCTTGCAGAGCACTGGGGAAAGGCAGGCAGAGAATTCCCTGCTAGCACCTTCTCTGTGCCTGGGAAGGAGAAGTGTTCACATTGCTTCGCAGAATCGCGTTTGTGCAGAAAACACTAACACTTGTTCAGAAGGAAAGAAAGCACAGAGCCCCACATTTTATGTTGCCCTGGAGAGCTTGCAGAGCACTGGGGAAAGGCAGGCAGAGAATTCCCTGCTAGCACCTTCTCTGTGCCTGGGAAGGAGAAGTGTTCACATTGCTTCGCAGAATCGCGTTTGTGCAGAAAACACTAACACTTGTTCAGAAGGAAAGAAAGCACAGAGCCCCACATTTTATGTTGCCCTGGAGAGCTTGCAGAGCACTGGGGAAAGGCAGGCAGAGAATTCCCTGCTAGCACCTTCTCTGTGCCTGGGAAGGAGAAGTGTTCACATTGCTTCGCAGAATCGCGTTTGTGCAGAAAACACTAACACTTGTTCAGAAGGAAAGAAAGCACAGAGCCCCACATTTTATGTTGCCCTGGAGAGCTTGCAGAGCACTGGGGAAAGGCAGGCAGAGAATTCCCTGCTAGCACCTTCTCTGTGCCTGGGAAGGAGAAGTGTTCACATTGCTTCGCAGAATCGCGTTTGTGCAGAAAACACTAACACTTGTTCAGAAGGAAAGAAAGCACAGAGCCCCACATTTTATGTTGCCCTGGAGAGCTTGCAGAGCACTGGGGAAAGGCAGGCAGAGAATTCCCTGCTAGCACCTTCTCTGTGCCTGGGAAGGAGAAGTGTTCACATTGCTTCGCAGAATCGCGTTTGTGCAGAAAACACTAACACTTGTTCAGAAGGAAAGAAAGCACAGAGCCCCACATTTTATGTTGCCCTGGAGAGCTTGCAGAGCACTGGGGAAAGGCAGGCAGAGAATTCCCTGCTAGCACCTTCTCTGTGCCTGGGAAGGAGAAGTGTTCACATTGCTTCGCAGAATCGCGTTTGTGCAGAAAACACTAACACTTGTTCAGAAGGAAAGAAAGCACAGAGCCCCACATTTTATGTTGCCCTGGAGAGCTTGCAGAGCACTGGGGAAAGGCAGGCAGAGAATTCCCTGCTAGCACCTTCTCTGTGCCTGGGAAGGAGAAGTGTTCACATTGCTTCGCAGAATCGCGTTTGTGCAGAAAACACTAACACTTGTTCAGAAGGAAAGAAAGCACAGAGCCCCACATTTTATGTTGCCCTGGAGAGCTTGCAGAGCACTGGGGAAAGGCAGGCAGAGAATTCCCTGCTAGCACCTTCTCTGTGCCTGGGAAGGAGAAGTGTTCACATTGCTTCGCAGAATCGCGTTTGTGCAGAAAACACTAACACTTGTTCAGAAGGAAAGAAAGCACAGAGCCCCACATTTTATGTTGCCCTGGAGAGCTTGCAGAGCACTGGGGAAAGGCAGGCAGAGAATTCCCTGCTAGCTCCTTCTCTGTGCCTGGGAAGGAGAAGTGTTCACATTGCTTCGCAGAATCGCGTTTGTGCAGAAAACACTAACACTTGTTCAGAAGGAAAGAAAGCACAGAGCCCCACATTTTATGTTGCCCTGGAGAGCTTGCAGAGCACTGGGGAAAGGCAGGCAGAGAATTCCCTGCTAGCACCTTCTCTGTGCCTGGGAAGGAGAAGTGTTCACATTGCTTCGCAGAATCGCGTTTGTGCAGAAAACACTAAATCTTGTTCAGAAGGAAAGAAAGCACAGAGCCCCACATTTTATGTTGCCCTTGGAGAGCTTGCAGAGCACTGGGGAAAGGCAGGCAGAGAATTCCCTGCTAGCACCTTCTCTGTGCCTGGGAAGGAGAAGTGTTCACATTGCTTCGCAGAATCGCGTTTGTGCAGAAAACACTAACACTTGTTCAGAAGGAAAGAAAGCACAGAGCCCCACATTTTATGTTGCCCTGGAGAGCTTGCAGAGCACTGGGGAAAGGCAGGCAGAGAATTCCCTGCTAGCACCTTCTCTGTGCCTGGGAAGGAGAAGTGTTCACATTGCTTCGCAGAATCACGTTTGTGCAGAAAACACTAAATCTTGTTCAGAAGGAAAGAAAGCACAGAGCCCCACATTTATGTTGCCTTGGAGAGCTTGCAGAGCACTGGGGAAAGGCAGGCAGAGAATTCCCTGCTAGCACCTTCTCTGTGCCTGGGAAGGAGAAGTGTTCACATTGCTTCGCAGAATCACGTTTGTGCAGAAAACACTAACACTTGTTCAGAAGGAAAGAAAGCACAGAGCCCCACATTTTATGTTGCCCTGGAGAGCTTGCAGAGCACTGGGGAAAGGCAGGCAGAGAATTCCCTGCTAGCACCTTCTCTGTGCCTGGGAAGGAGAAGTGTTCACATTGCTTCGCAGAATCAC
>JASWHU010000496.1:0-58825 GCA_030819815.1 Strix occidentalis
AGGGAATTCTCTGCCTGCCTTTCCCCAGTGCTCTGCAAGCTCTCCAGGGCAACATAAAATGTGGGGCTCTGTGCTTTCTTTCCTTCTGAACAAGTGTTAGTGTTTTCTGCACAAACGCGATTCTGCGAAGCAATGTGAACACTTGTGCTTCCCAGGCACAGAGAAGGTGCTAGCAGGGAATTCTCTGCCTGCCTTTCCCCAGTGCTCTGCAAGCTCTCCAGGGCAACATCAAATCTGGGGCTCTGTGCTTTCTTTCCTTCTGAACAAGTGTTAGTGTTTTCTGCACAAACGCGATTCTGAGAAGCAATGTGAACACTTCTCCTTCCCAGGCACAGAGAAGGTGCTAGCAGGGAATTCTCTGCCTGCCTTTCCCCAGTGCTCTGCAAGCTCTCCAGGGCAACATCAAATGTGGGGCTCTGTGCTTTCTTTCCTTCTGAACAAGTGTTAGTGTTTTCTGCACAAAAGCGATTCTGCGAAGCAATGTGAACACTTCTCCTTCCCAGGCACAGAGAAGGTGCTAGCAGGGAATTCTCTGCCTGCCTTTCCCCAGTGCTCTGCAAGCTCTCCAGGGCAACATCAAATCTGGGGCTCTGTGCTTTCTTTCCTTCTGAACAAGTGTTAGTGTTTTCTGCACAAACGCGATTCTGCGAAGCAATGTGAACACTTCTCCTTCCCAGGCACAGAGAAGGTGCTAGCAGGGAATTCTCTGCCTGCCTTTCCCCAGTGCTCTGCAAGCTCTCCAGGGCAACATCAAATGTGGGGCTCTGTGCTTTCTTTCCTTCTGAACAAGTGTTAGTGTTTTCTGCACAAACGCGATTCTGCGAAGCAATGTGAACACTTTTGCTTCCCAGGCACAGAGAAGGTGCTAGCAGGGAATTCTCTGCCTGCCTTTCCCCAGTGCTCTGCAAGCTCTCCAGGGCAACATCAAATCTGGGGCTCTGTGCTTTCTTTCCTTCTGAACAAGTGTTAGTGTTTTCTGCACAAACGCGATTCTGCGAAGCAATGTGAACACTTTTGCTTCCCAGGCACAGAGAAGGTGCTAGCAGGGAATTCTCTGCCTGCCTTTCCCCAGTGCTCTGCAAGCTCTCCAGGGCAACATAAAATGTGGGGCTCTGTGCTTTCTTTCCTTCTGAACAAGTGTTAGTGTTTTCTGCACAAACGCGAATCTGCGAAGCAATGTGAACACTTCTGCTTCCCAGGCACAGAGAAGGTGCTAGCAGGGAATTCTCTGCCTGCCTTTCCCCAGTGCTCTGCAAGCTCTCCAGGGCAACATCAAATGTGGGGCTCTGTGCTTTCTTTCCTTCTGAACAAGTGTTAGTGTTTTCTGCACAAACGCGATTCTGCGAAGCAATGTGAACACTTGTGCTTCCCAGGCACAGAGAAGGTGCTAGCAGGGAATTCTCTGCCTGCCTTTCCCCAGTGCTCTGCAAGCTCTCCAGGGCAACATAAAGTCGGGGGCTCTGTGCTTTCTTTCCTTCTGAACAAGTGTTAGTGTTTTCTGCACAAACGCGATTCTGCGAAGCAATGGGAACACTTTTGCTTCCCAGGCACAGAGAAGGTGCTAGCAGGGAATTCTCTGCCTGCCTTTCCCCAGTGCTCTGCAAGCTCTCCAGGGCAACATCAAATCTGGGGCTCTGTGCTTTCTTTCCTTCTGAACAAGTGTTAGTGTTTTCTGCACAAACGCGATTCTGCGAAGCAATGTGAACACTTTTGCTTCCCAGGCACAGAGAAGGTGCTAGCAGGGAATTCTCTGCCTGCCTTTCCCCAGTGCTCTGCAAGCTCTCCAGGGCAACATCAAATCTGGGGCTCTGTGCTTTCTTTCCTTCTGAACAAGTGTTAGTGTTTTCTGCACAAACGCGATTCTGCGAAGCAATGTGAACACTTTTGCTTCCCAGGCACAGAGAAGGTGCTAGCAGGGAATTCTCTGCCTGCCTTTCCCCAGTGCTCTGCAAGCTCTCCAGGGCAACATCAAATCTGGGGCTCTGTGCTTTCTTTCCTTCTGAACAAGTGTTAGTGTTTTCTGCACAAACGCGATTCTGCGAAGCAATGTGAACACTTTTGCTTCCCAGGCACAGAGAAGGTGCTAGCAGGGAATTCTCTGCCTGCCTTTCCCCAGTGCTCTGCAAGCTCTCCAGGGCAACATCAAATGTGGGGCTCTGTGCTTTCTTTCCTTCTGAACAAGTGTTAGTGTTTTCTGCACAAAAGCGATTCTGCGAAGCAATGTGAACACTTCTCCTTCCCAGGCACAGAGAAGGTGCTAGCAGGGAATTCTCTGCCTGCCTTTCCCCAGTGCTCTGCAAGCTCTCCAGGGCAACATCAAATCTGGGGCTCTGTGCTTTCTTTCCTTCTGAACAAGTGTTAGTGTTTTCTGCACAAACGCGATTCTGCGAAGCAATGTGAACACTTCTCCTTCCCAGGCACAGAGAAGGTGCTAGCAGGGAATTCTCTGCCTGCCTTTCCCCAGTGCTCTGCAAGCTCTCCAGGGCAACATCAAATCTGGGGCTCTGTGCTTTCTTTCCTTCTGAACAAGTGTTAGTGTTTTCTGCACAAACGCGATTCTGCGAAGCAATGTGAACACTTTTGCTTCCCAGGCACAGAGAAGGTGCTAGCAGGGAATTCTCTGCCTGCCTTTCCCCAGTGCTCTGCAAGCTCTCCAGGGCAACATCAAATCTGGGGCTCTGTGCTTTCTTTCCTTCTGAACAAGTGTTAGTGTTTTCTGCACAAACGCGATTCTGCGAAGCAATGTGAACACTTTTGCTTCCCAGGCACAGAGAAGGTGCTAGCAGGGAATTCTCTGCCTGCCTTTCCCCAGTGCTCTGCAAGCTCTCCAGGGCAACATAAAATGTGGGGCTCTGTGCTTTCTTTCCTTCTGAACAAGTGTTAGTGTTTTCTGCACAAAAGCGATTCTGCGAAGCAATGTGAACACTTGTGCTTCCCAGGCACAGAGAAGGTGCTAGCAGGGAATTCTCTGCCTGCCTTTCCCCAGTGCTCTGCAAGCTCTCCAGGGCAACATCAAATCTGGGGCTCTGTGCTTTCTTTCCTTCTGAACAAGTGTTAGTGTTTTCTGCACAAACGCGATTCTGCGAAGCAATGTGAACACTTCTCCTTCCCAGGCACAGAGAAGGTGCTAGCAGGGAATTCTCTGCCTGCCTTTCCCCAGTGCTCTGCAAGCTCTCCAGGGCAACATCAAATCTGGGGCTCTGTGCTTTCTTTCCTTCTGAACAAGTGTTAGTGTTTTCTGCACAAACGCGATTCTGAGAAGCAATGTGAACACTTTTGCTTCCCAGGCACAGAGAAGGTGCTAGCAGGGAATTCTCTGCCTGCCTTTCCCCAGTGCTCTGCAAGCTCTCCAGGGCAACATCAAATCTGGGGCTCTGTGCTTTCTTTCCTTCTGAACAAGTGTTAGTGTTTTCTGCACAAACGCGATTCTGCGAAGCAATGTGAACACTTTTGCTTCCCAGGCACAGAGAAGGTGCTAGCAGGGAATTCTCTGCCTGCCTTTCCCCAGTGCTCTGCAAGCTCTCCAGGGCAACATAAAATGTGGGGCTCTGTGCTTTCTTTCCTTCTGAACAAGTGTTAGTGTTTTCTGCACAAACGCGAATCTGCGAAGCAATGTGAACACTTCTGCTTCCCAGGCACAGAGAAGGTGCTAGCAGGGAATTCTCTGCCTGCCTTTCCCCAGTGCTCTGCAAGCTCTCCAGGGCAACATCAAATGTGGGGCTCTGTGCTTTCTTTCCTTCTGAACAAGTGTTAGTGTTTTCTGCACAAACGCGATTCTGCGAAGCAATGTGAACACTTGTGCTTCCCAGGCACAGAGAAGGTGCTAGCAGGGAATTCTCTGCCTGCCTTTCCCCAGTGCTCCGCAAGCTCTCCAGGGCAACATAAAATGTGGGGCTCTGTGCTTTCTTTCCTTCTGAACAAGTGTTAGTGTTTTCTGCACAAACGCGATTCTGCGAAGCAATGTGAACACTTTTGCTTCCCAGGCACAGAGAAGGTGCTAGCAGGGAATTCTCTGCCTGCCTTTCCCCAGTGCTCTGCAAGCTCTCCAGGGCAACATCAAATCTGGGGCTCTGTGCTTTCTTTCCTTCTGAACAAGTGTTAGTGTTTTCTGCACAAAAGCGATTCTGCGAAGCAATGTGAACACTTCTCCTTCCCAGGCACAGAGAAGGTGCTAGCAGGGAATTCTCTGCCTGCCTTTCCCCAGTGCTCTGCAAGCTCTCCAGGGCAACATCAAATCTGGGGCTCTGTGCTTTCTTTCCTTCTGAACAAGTGTTAGTGTTTTCTGCACAAACGCGATTCTGCGAAGCAATGTGAACACTTCTCCTTCCCAGGCACAGAGAAGGTGCTAGCAGGGAATTCTCTGCCTGCCTTTCCCCAGTGCTCTGCAAGCTCTCCAGGGCAACATAAAATCTGGGGCTCTGTGCTTTCTTTCCTTCTGAACAAGTGTTAGTGTTTTCTGCACAAACGCGATTCTGCGAAGCAATGTGAACACTTTTGCTTCCCAGGCACAGAGAAGGTGCTAGCAGGGAATTCTCTGCCTGCCTTTCCCCAGTGCTCTGCAAGCTCTCCAGGGCAACATAAAATCTGGGGCTCTGTGCTTTCTTTCCTTCTGAACAAGTGTTAGTGTTTTCTGCACAAACGCGATTCTGCGAAGCAATGTGAACACTTGTGCTTCCCAGGCACAGAGAAGGTGCTAGCAGGGAATTCTCTGCCTGCCTTTCCCCAGTGCTCTGCAAGCTCTCCAGGGCAACATCAAATGTGGGGCTCTGTGCTTTCTTTCCTTCTGAACAAGTGTTAGTGTTTTCTGCACAAACGCGATTCTGCGAAGCAATGTGAACACTTTTGCTTCCCAGGCACAGAGAAGGCGCTAGCAGGGAATTCTCTGCCTGCCTTTCCCCAGTGCTCTGCAAGCTCTCCAGGGCAACATCAAATCTGGGGCTCTGTGCTTTCTTTCCTTCTGAACAAGTGTTAGTGTTTTCTGCACAAACGTGATTCTGCGAAGCAATGTGAACACTTCTGCTTCCCAGGCACAGAGAAGGTGCTAGCAGGGAATTCTCTGCCTGCCTTTCCCCAGTGCTCTGCAAGCTCTCCAGGGCAGCATAAAATGTGGGGCTCTGTGATTTCTTTCCTTCTGAACAAGTGTTAGTGTTTTCTGCACAAACGCGATTCTGAGAAGCAATGTGAACACTTTTGCTTCCCAGGCACAGAGAAGGTGCTAGCAGGGAATTCTCTGCCTGCCTTTCCCCAGTGCTCTGCAAGCTCTCCAGGGCAACATAAAATCTGGGGCTCTGTGCTTTCTTTCCTTCTGAACAAGTGTTAGTGTTTTCTGCACAAACGCGATTCTGCGAAGCAATGTGAACACTTTTGCTTCCCAGGCACAGAGAAGGTGCTAGCAGGGAATTCTCTGCCTGCCTTTCCCCAGTGCTCTGCAAGCTCTCCAGGGCAGCATAAAATGTGGGGCTCTGTGCTTTCTTTCCTTCTGAACAAGTGTTAGTGTTTTCTGCACAAACGCGATTCTGAGAAGCAATGTGAACACTTTTGCTTCCCAGGCACAGAGAAGGTGCTAGCAGGGAATTCTCTGCCTGCCTTTCCCCAGTGCTCTGCAAGCTCTCCAGGGCAACATCAAATCTGGGGCTCTGTGCTTTCTTTCCTTCTGAACAAGTGTTAGTGTTTTCTGCACAAACGCGATTCTGCGAAGCAATGTGAACACTTTTGCTTCCCAGGCACAGAGAAGGTGCTAGCAGGGAATTCTCTGCCTGCCTTTCCCCAGTGCTCTGCAAGCTCTCCAGGGCAACATCAAATCTGGGGCTCTGTGCTTTCTTTCCTTCTGAACAAGTGTTAGTGTTTTCTGCACAAACGCGATTCTGCGAAGCAATGTGAACACTTTTGCTTCCCAGGCACAGAGAAGGTGCTAGCAGGGAATTCTCTGCCTGCCTTTCCCCAGTGCTCTGCAAGCTCTCCAGGGCAACATCAAATCTGGGGCTCTGTGCTTTCTTTCCTTCTGAACAAGTGTTAGTGTTTTCTGCACAAACGCGATTCTGCGAAGCAATGTGAACACTTTTGCTTCCCAGGCACAGAGAAGGTGCTAGCAGGGAATTCTCTGCCTGCCTTTCCCCAGTGCTCTGCAAGCTCTCCAGGGCAACATCAAATGTGGGGCTCTGTGCTTTCTTTCCTTCTGAACAAGTGTTAGTGTTTTCTGCACAAACGCGATTCTGCGAAGCAATGTGAACACTTTTGCTTCCCAGGCACAGAGAAGGTGCTAGCAGGGAATTCTCTGCCTGCCTTTCCCCAGTGCTCTGCAAGCTCTCCAGGGCAACATAAAATGTGGGGCTCTGTGCTTTCTTTCCTTCTGAACAAGTGTTAGTGTTTTCTGCACAAAAGCGATTCTGCGAAGCAATGTGAACACTTGTGCTTCCCAGGCACAGAGAAGGTGCTAGCAGGGAATTCTCTGCCTGCCTTTCCCCAGTGCTCTGCAAGCTCTCCAGGGCAACATCAAATCTGGGGCTCTGTGCTTTCTTTCCTTCTGAACAAGTGTTAGTGTTTTCTGCACAAACGCGATTCTGAGAAGCAATGTGAACACTTGTGCTTCCCAGGCACAGAGAAGGTGCTAGCAGGGAATTCTCTGCCTGCTTTTCCCCAGTGCTCTGCAAGCTCTCCAGGGCAACATAAAATGTGGGGCTCTGTGCTTTCTTTCCCTCTGAACAAGTGTTAGTGTTTTCTGCACAAACGCGATTCTGCGAAGCAATGTGAACACTTGTGCTTCCCAGGCACAGAGAAGGTGCTAGCAGGGAATTCTCTGCCTGCCTTTCCCCAGTGCTCTGCAAGCTCTCCAGGGCAACATAAAATGTGGGGCTCTGTGCTTTCTTTCCTTCTGAACAAGTGTTAGTGTTTTCTGCACAAACGCGATTCTGAGAAGCAATGTGAACACTTTTGCTTCCCAGGCACAGAGAAGGTGCTAGCAGGGAATTCTCTGCCTGCCTTTCCCCAGTGCTCTGCAAGCTCTCCAGGGCAACATAAAGTCGGGGGCTCTGTGCTTTCTTTCCTTCTGAACAAGTGTTAGTGTTTTCTGCACAAACGCGGTTCTGAGAAGCAATGTGAACACTTTTGCTTCCCAGGCACAGAGAAGGTGCTAGCAGGGAATTCTCTGCCTGCCTTTCCCCAGTGCTCTGCAAGCTCTCCAGGGCAACATCAAATGTGGGGCTCTGTGCTTTCTTTCCTTCTGGACAAGTGTTAGTGTTTTCTGCACAAACGCGATTCTGCGAAGCAATGTGAACACTTTTGCTTCCCAGGCACAGAGAAGGTGCTAGCAGGGAATTCTCTGCCTGCCTTTCCCCAGTGCTCTGCAAGCTCTCCAGGGCAACATCAAATGTGGGGCTCTGTGCTTTCTTTCCTTCTGAACAAGTGTTAGTGTTTTCTGCACAAACGCGATTCTGCGAAGCAATGTGAACACTTTTGCTTCCCAGGCACAGAGAAGGCGCTAGCAGGGAATTCTCTGCCTGCCTTTCCCCAGTGCTCTGCAAGCTCTCCAGGGCAACATAAAATCTGGGGCTCTGTGCTTTCTTTCCTTCTGAACAAGTGTTAGTGTTTTCTGCACAAACGTGATTCTGCGAAGCAATGTGAACACTTCTGCTTCCCAGGCACAGAGAAGGTGCTAGCAGGGAATTCTCTGCCTGCCTTTCCCCAGTGCTCTGCAAGCTCTCCAGGGCAACATCAAATGTGGGGCTCTGTGCTTTCTTTCCTTCTGAACAAGTGTTAGTGTTTTCTGCACAAACGCGATTCTGCGAAGCAATGTGAACACTTTTGCTTCCCAGGCACAGAGAAGGTGCTAGCAGGGAATTCTCTGCCTGCCTTTCCCCAGTGCTCTGCAAGCTCTCCAGGGCAACATAAAATCTGGGGCTCTGTGCTTTCTTTCCTTCTGAACAAGTGTTAGTGTTTTCTGCACAAACGCGATTCTGCGAAGCAATGTGAACACTTTTGCTTCCCAGGCACAGAGAAGGTGCTAGCAGGGAATTCTCTGCCTGCCTTTCCCCAGTGCTCTGCAAGCTCTCCAGGGCAGCATAAAATGTGGGGCTCTGTGCTTTCTTTCCTTCTGAACAAGTGTTAGTGTTTTCTGCACAAACGCGATTCTGAGAAGCAATGTGAACACTTTTGCTTCCCAGGCACAGAGAAGGTGCTAGCAGGGAATTCTCTGCCTGCCTTTCCCCAGTGCTCTGCAAGCTCTCCAGGGCAACATAAAATCTGGGGCTCTGTGCTTTCTTTCCTTCTGAACAAGTGTTAGTGTTTTCTGCACAAACGCGATTCTGCGAAGCAATGTGAACACTTTTGCTTCCCAGGCACAGAGAAGGTGCTAGCAGGGAATTCTCTGCCTGCCTTTCCCCAGTGCTCTGCAAGCTCTCCAGGGCAACATCAAATCTGGGGCTCTGTGCTTTCTTTCCTTCTGAACAAGTGTTAGTGTTTTCTGCACAAACGCGATTCTGCGAAGCAATGTGAACACTTTTGCTTCCCAGGCACAGAGAAGGTGCTAGCAGGGAATTCTCTGCCTGCCTTTCCCCAGTGCTCTGCAAGCTCTCCAGGGCAACATCAAATCTGGGGCTCTGTGCTTTCTTTCCTTCTGAACAAGTGTTAGTGTTTTCTGCACAAACGCGATTCTGCGAAGCAATGTGAACACTTTTGCTTCCCAGGCACAGAGAAGGTGCTAGCAGGGAATTCTCTGCCTGCCTTTCCCCAGTGCTCTGCAAGCTCTCCAGGGCAACATCAAATGTGGGGCTCTGTGCTTTCTTTCCTTCTGAACAAGTGTTAGTGTTTTCTGCACAAACGCGATTCTGCGAAGCAATGTGAACACTTCTCCTTCCCAGGCACAGAGAAGGTGCTAGCAGGGAATTCTCTGCCTGCCTTTCCCCAGTGCTCTGCAAGCTCTCCAGGGCAACATAAAATGTGGGGCTCTGTGCTTTCTTTCCTTCTGAACAAGTGTTAGTGTTTTCTGCACAAACGCGATTCTGCGAAGCAATGTGAACACTTCTCCTTCCCAGGCACAGAGAAGGTGCTAGCAGGGAATTCTCTGCCTGCCTTTCCCCAGTGCTCTGCAAGCTCTCCAGGGCAACATCAAATCTGGGGCTCTGTGCTTTCTTTCCTTCTGAACAAGTGTTAGTGTTTTCTGCACAAACGCGATTCTGAGAAGCAATGTGAACACTTGTGCTTCCCAGGCACAGAGAAGGTGCTAGCAGGGAATTCTCTGCCTGCTTTTCCCCAGTGCTCTGCAAGCTCTCCAGGGCAACATAAAATGTGGGGCTCTGTGCTTTCTTTCCCTCTGAACAAGTGTTAGTGTTTTCTGCACAAACGCGATTCTGCGAAGCAATGTGAACACTTTTGCTTCCCAGGCACAGAGAAGGTGCTAGCAGGGAATTCTCTGCCTGCCTTTCCCCAGTGCTCTGCAAGCTCTCCAGGGCAACATAAAATGTGGGGCTCTGTGCTTTCTTTCCTTCTGAACAAGTGTTAGTGTTTTCTGCACAAACGCGATTCTGAGAAGCAATGTGAACACTTTTGCTTCCCAGGCACAGAGAAGGTGCTAGCAGGGAATTCTCTGCCTGCCTTTCCCCAGTGCTCTGCAAGCTCTCCAGGGCAACATCAAATGTGGGGCTCTGTGCTTTCTTTCCTTCTGAACAAGTGTTAGTGTTTTCTGCACAAACGCGATTCTGCGAAGCAATGTGAACACTTGTGCTTCCCAGGCACAGAGAAGGTGCTAGCAGGGAATTCTCTGCCTGCCTTTCCCCAGTGCTCTGCAAGCTCTCCAGGGCAACATAAAATGTGGGGCTCTGTGCTTTCTTTCCTTCTGAACAAGTGTTAGTGTTTTCTGCACAAACGCGATTCTGAGAAGCAATGTGAACACTTTTGCTTCCCAGGCACAGAGAAGGTGCTAGCAGGGAATTCTCTGCCTGCTTTTCCCCAGTGCTCTGCAAGCTCTCCAGGGCAACATAAAATGTGGGGCTCTGTGCTTTCTTTCCCTCTGAACAAGTGTTAGTGTTTTCTGCACAAACGCGATTCTGCGAAGCAATGTGAACACTTCTCCTTCCCAGGCACAGAGAAGGTGCTAGCAGGGAATTCTCTGCCTGCCTTTCCCCAGTGCTCTGCAAGCTCTCCAGGGCAACATCAAATGTGGGGCTCTGTGCTTTCTTTCCTTCTGAACAAGTGTTAGTGTTTTCTGCACAAACGCGATTCTGCGAAGCAATGTGAACACTTCTCCTTCCCAGGCACAGAGAAGGTGCTAGCAGGGAATTCTCTGCCTGCCTTTCCCCAGTGCTCTGCAAGCTCTCCAGGGCAACATAAAGTCGGGGGCTCTGTGCTTTCTTTCCTTCTGAACAAGTGTTAGTGTTTTCTGCACAAACGCGATTCTGCGAAGCAATGGGAACACTTTTGCTTCCCAGGCACAGAGAAGGTGCTAGCAGGGAATTCTCTGCCTGCCTTTCCCCAGTGCTCTGCAAGCTCTCCAGGGCAACATCAAATCTGGGGCTCTGTGCTTTCTTTCCTTCTGAACAAGTGTTAGTGTTTTCTGCACAAACGCGATTCTGCGAAGCAATGTGAACACTTTTGCTTCCCAGGCACAGAGAAGGTGCTAGCAGGGAATTCTCTGCCTGCCTTTCCCCAGTGCTCTGCAAGCTCTCCAGGGCAACATCAAATGTGGGGCTCTGTGCTTTCTTTCCTTCTGAACAAGTGTTAGTGTTTTCTGCACAAACGCGATTCTGCGAAGCAATGGGAACACTTCTCCTTCCCAGGCACAGAGAAGGTGCTAGCAGGGAATTCTCTGCCTGCCTTTCCCCAGTGCTCTGCAAGCTCTCCAGGGCAACATAAAGTCGGGGGCTCTGTGCTTTCTTTCCTTCTGAACAAGTGTTAGTGTTTTCTGCACAAACGCGATTCTGCGAAGCAATGTGAACACTTTTGCTTCCCAGGCACAGAGAAGGTGCTAGCAGGGAATTCTCTGCCTGCATTTCCCCAGTGCTCTGCAAGCTCTCCAGGGCAACATCAAATCTGGGGCTCTGTGCTTTCTTTCCTTCTGAACAAGTGTTAGTGTTTTCTGCACAAACGCGATTCTGCGAAGCAATGTGAACACTTTTGCTTCCCAGGCACAGAGAAGGTGCTAGCAGGGAATTCTCTGCCTGCCTTTCCCCAGTGCTCTGCAAGCTCTCCAGGGCAACATCAAATCTGGGGCTCTGTGCTTTCTTTCCTTCTGAACAAGTGTTAGTGTTTTCTGCACAAACGCGATTCTGCGAAGCAATGTGAACACTTTTGCTTCCCAGGCACAGAGAAGGTGCTAGCAGGGAATTCTCTGCCTGCCTTTCCCCAGTGCTCTGCAAGCTCTCCAGGGCAACATCAAATGTGGGGCTCTGTGCTTTCTTTCCTTCTGAACAAGTGTTAGTGTTTTCTGCACAAATGCGATTCTGCGAAGCAATGTGAACACTTGTGCTTCCCAGGCACAGAGAAGGTGCTAGCAGGGAATTCTCTGCCTGCCTTTCCCCAGTGCTCTGCAAGCTCTCCAGGGCAACATAAAATCTGGGGCTCTGTGCTTTCTTTCCTTCTGAACAAGTGTTAGTGTTTTCTGCACAAACGCGATTCTGCGAAGCAATGGGAACACTTTTGCTTCCCAGGCACAGAGAAGGTGCTAGCAGGGAATTCTCTGCCTGCCTTTCCCCAGTGCTCTGCAAGCTCTCCAGGGCAACATAAAATCGGGGGCTCTGTGCTTTCTTTCCTTCTGAACAAGTGTTAGTGTTTTCTGCACAAACGCGATTCTGCGAAGCAATGTGAACACTTCTGCTTCCCAGGCACAGAGAAGGTGCTAGCAGGGAATTCTCTGCCTGCCTTTCCCCAGTGCTCTGCAAGCTCTCCAGGGCAGCATAAAATGTGGGGCTCTGTGCTTTCTTTCCTTCTGAACAAGTGTTAGTGTTTTCTGCACAAACGCGATTCTGCGAAGCAATGTGAACACTTTTGCTTCCCAGGCACAGAGAAGGTGCTAGCAGGGAATTCTCTGCCTGCCTTTCCCCAGTGCTCTGCAAGCTCTCCAGGGCAACATAAAATGTGGGGCTCTGTGCTTTCTTTCCTTCTGAACAAGTGTTAGTGTTTTCTGCACAAACGCGATTCTGCGAAGCAATGTGAACACTTTTGCTTCCCAGGCACAGAGAAGGTGCTAGCAGGGAATTCTCTGCCTGCCTTTCCCCAGTGCTCTGCAAGCTCTCCAGGGCAGCATAAAATGTGGGGCTCTGTGCTTTCTTTCCTTCTGAACAAGTGTTAGTGTTTTCTGCACAAACGCGATTCTGAGAAGCAATGTGAACACTTCTCCTTCCCAGGCACAGAGAAGGTGCTAGCAGGGAATTCTCTGCCTGCCTTTCCCCAGTGCTCTGCAAGCTCTCCAGGGCAACATAAAATCTGGGGCTCTGTGCTTTCTTTCCTTCTGAACAAGTGTTAGTGTTTTCTGCACAAACGCGATTCTGCGAAGCAATGTGAACACTTTTGCTTCCCAGGCACAGAGAAGGTGCTAGCAGGGAATTCTCTGCCTGCCTTTCCCCAGTGCTCTGCAAGCTCTCCAGGGCAACATCAAATGTGGGGCTCTGTGCTTTCTTTCCTTCTGAACAAGTGTTAGTGTTTTCTGCACAAACGCGATTCTGCGAAGCAATGTGAACACTTGTGCTTCCCAGGCACAGAGAAGGTGCTAGCAGGGAATTCTCTGCCTGCCTTTCCCCAGTGCTCTGCAAGCTCTCCAGGGCAACATCAAATCTGGGGCTCTGTGCTTTCTTTCCTTCTGAACAAGTGTTAGTGTTTTCTGCACAAACGCGATTCTGAGAAGCAATGTGAACACTTTTGCTTCCCAGGCACAGAGAAGGTGCTAGCAGGGAATTCTCTGCCTGCTTTTCCCCAGTGCTCTGCAAGCTCTCCAGGGCAACATAAAATGTGGGGCTCTGTGCTTTCTTTCCCTCTGAACAAGTGTTAGTGTTTTCTGCACAAACGCGATTCTGCGAAGCAATGTGAACACTTTTGCTTCCCAGGCACAGAGAAGGTGCTAGCAGGGAATTCTCTGCCTGCCTTTCCCCAGTGCTCTGCAAGCTCTCCAGGGCAACATAAAATGTGGGGCTCTGTGCTTTCTTTCCTTCTGAACAAGTGTTAGTGTTTTCTGCACAAACGCGATTCTGCGAAGCAATGGGAACACTTTTGCTTCCCAGGCACAGAGAAGGTGCTAGCAGGGAATTCTCTGCCTGCCTTTCCCCAGTGCTCTGCAAGCTCTCCAGGGCAACATAAAGTCGGGGGCTCTGTGCTTTCTTTCCTTCTGAACAAGTGTTAGTGTTTTCTGCACAAACGCGATTCTGCGAAGCAATGTGAACACTTTTGCTTCCCAGGCACAGAGAAGGTGCTAGCAGGGAATTCTCTGCCTGCCTTTCCCCAGTGCTCTGCAAGCTCTCCAGGGCAACATAAAGTCGGGGGCTCTGTGCTTTCTTTCCTTCTGAACAAGTGTTAGTGTTTTCTGCACAAACGCGATTCTGCGAAGCAATGTGAACACTTTTGCTTCCCAGGCACAGAGAAGGTGCTAGCAGGGAATTCTCTGCCTGCCTTTCCCCAGTGCTCTGCAAGCTCTCCAGGGCAACATCAAATGTGGGGCTCTGTGCTTTCTTTCCTTCTGAACAAGTGTTAGTGTTTTCTGCACAAACGCGATTCTGCGAAGCAATGGGAACACTTCTCCTTCCCAGGCACAGAGAAGGTGCTAGCAGGGAATTCTCTGCCTGCCTTTCCCCAGTGCTCTGCAAGCTCTCCAGGGCAACATCAAATGTGGGGCTCTGTGCTTTCTTTCCTTCTGAACAAGTGTTAGTGTTTTCTGCACAAACGCGATTCTGCGAAGCAATGTGAACACTTTTGCTTCCCAGGCACAGAGAAGGTGCTAGCAGGGAATTCTCTGCCTGCCTTTCCCCAGTGCTCTGCAAGCTCTCCAGGGCAACATAAAATCTGGGGCTCTGTGCTTTCTTTCCTTCTGAACAAGTGTTAGTGTTTTCTGCACAAACGCGATTCTGCGAAGCAATGTGAACACTTTTGCTTCCCAGGCACAGAGAAGGTGCTAGCAGGGAATTCTCTGCCTGCCTTTCCCCAGTGCTCTGCAAGCTCTCCAGGGCAACATCAAATCTGGGGCTCTGTGCTTTCTTTCCTTCTGAACAAGTGTTAGTGTTTTCTGCACAAACGCGATTCTGCGAAGCAATGTGAACACTTTTGCTTCCCAGGCACAGAGAAGGTGCTAGCAGGGAATTCTCTGCCTGCCTTTCCCCAGTGCTCTGCAAGCTCTCCAGGGCAACATCAAATGTGGGGCTCTGTGCTTTCTTTCCTTCTGAACAAGTGTTAGTGTTTTCTGCACAAATGCGATTCTGAGAAGCAATGTGAACACTTGTGCTTCCCAGGCACAGAGAAGGTGCTAGCAGGGAATTCTCTGCCTGCCTTTCCCCAGTGCTCTGCAAGCTCTCCAGGGCAACATCAAATCTGGGGCTCTGTGCTTTCTTTCCTTCTGAACAAGTGTTAGTGTTTTCTGCACAAACGCGATTCTGAGAAGCAATGTGAACACTTCTCCTTCCCAGGCACAGAGAAGGTGCTAGCAGGGAATTCTCTGCCTGCCTTTCCCCAGTGCTCTGCAAGCTCTCCAGGGCAACATAAAATCGGGGGCTCTGTGCTTTCTTTCCTTCTGAACAAGTGTTAGTGTTTTCTGCACAAACGCGATTCTGCGAAGCAATGTGAACACTTCTGCTTCCCAGGCACAGAGAAGGTGCTAGCAGGGAATTCTCTGCCTGCCTTTCCCCAGTGCTCTGCAAGCTCTCCAGGGCAGCATAAAATGTGGGGCTCTGTGCTTTCTTTCCTTCTGAACAAGTGTTAGTGTTTTCTGCACAAACGCGATTCTGCGAAGCAATGTGAACACTTTTGCTTCCCAGGCACAGAGAAGGTGCTAGCAGGGAATTCTCTGCCTGCCTTTCCCCAGTGCTCTGCAAGCTCTCCAGGGCAACATCAAATCTGGGGCTCTGTGCTTTCTTTCCTTCTGAACAAGTGTTAGTGTTTTCTGCACAAACGCGATTCTGCGAAGCAATGTGAACACTTTTGCTTCCCAGGCACAGAGAAGGTGCTAGCAGGGAATTCTCTGCCTGCCTTTCCCCAGTGCTCTGCAAGCTCTCCAGGGCAGCATAAAATGTGGGGCTCTGTGCTTTCTTTCCTTCTGAACAAGTGTTAGTGTTTTCTGCACAAACGCGATTCTGAGAAGCAATGTGAACACTTCTCCTTCCCAGGCACAGAGAAGGTGCTAGCAGGGAATTCTCTGCCTGCCTTTCCCCAGTGCTCTGCAAGCTCTCCAGGGCAACATAAAATCTGGGGCTCTGTGCTTTCTTTCCTTCTGAACAAGTGTTAGTGTTTTCTGCACAAACGCGATTCTGCGAAGCAATGTGAACACTTTTGCTTCCCAGGCACAGAGAAGGTGCTAGCAGGGAATTCTCTGCCTGCCTTTCCCCAGTGCTCTGCAAGCTCTCCAGGGCAACATAAAGTCGGGGGCTCTGTGCTTTCTTTCCTTCTGAACAAGTGTTAGTGTTTTCTGCACAAACGCGATTCTGCGAAGCAATGTGAACACTTTTGCTTCCCAGGCACAGAGAAGGTGCTAGCAGGGAATTCTCTGCCTGCCTTTCCCCAGTGCTCTGCAAGCTCTCCAGGGCAACATCAAATCTGGGGCTCTGTGCTTTCTTTCCTTCTGAACAAGTGTTAGTGTTTTCTGCACAAACGCGATTCTGAGAAGCAATGTGAACACTTCTCCTTCCCAGGCACAGAGAAGGTGCTAGCAGGGAATTCTCTGCCTGCCTTTCCCCAGTGCTCTGCAAGCTCTCCAGGGCAACATAAAGTCGGGGGCTCTGTGCTTTCTTTCCTTCTGAACAAGTGTTAGTGTTTTCTGCACAAACGCGATTCTGCGAAGCAATGTGAACACTTTTGCTTCCCAGGCACAGAGAAGGTGCTAGCAGGGAATTCTCTGCCTGCATTTCCCCAGTGCTCTGCAAGCTCTCCAGGGCAACATCAAATCTGGGGCTCTGTGCTTTCTTTCCTTCTGAACAAGTGTTAGTGTTTTCTGCACAAACGCGATTCTGCGAAGCAATGTGAACACTTTTGCTTCCCAGGCACAGAGAAGGTGCTAGCAGGGAATTCTCTGCCTGCCTTTCCCCAGTGCTCTGCAAGCTCTCCAGGGCAACATCAAATCTGGGGCTCTGTGCTTTCTTTCCTTCTGAACAAGTGTTAGTGTTTTCTGCACAAACGCGATTCTGCGAAGCAATGTGAACACTTTTGCTTCCCAGGCACAGAGAAGGTGCTAGCAGGGAATTCTCTGCCTGCCTTTCCCCAGTGCTCTGCAAGCTCTCCAGGGCAACATCAAATGTGGGGCTCTGTGCTTTCTTTCCTTCTGAACAAGTGTTAGTGTTTTCTGCACAAATGCGATTCTGAGAAGCAATGTGAACACTTGTGCTTCCCAGGCACAGAGAAGGTGCTAGCAGGGAATTCTCTGCCTGCCTTTCCCCAGTGCTCTGCAAGCTCTCCAGGGCAACATCAAATCTGGGGCTCTGTGCTTTCTTTCCTTCTGAACAAGTGTTAGTGTTTTCTGCACAAACGCGATTCTGAGAAGCAATGTGAACACTTCTCCTTCCCAGGCACAGAGAAGGTGCTAGCAGGGAATTCTCTGCCTGCCTTTCCCCAGTGCTCTGCAAGCTCTCCAGGGCAACATAAAATCGGGGGCTCTGTGCTTTCTTTCCTTCTGAACAAGTGTTAGTGTTTTCTGCACAAACGCGATTCTGCGAAGCAATGTGAACACTTCTGCTTCCCAGGCACAGAGAAGGTGCTAGCAGGGAATTCTCTGCCTGCCTTTCCCCAGTGCTCTGCAAGCTCTCCAGGGCAGCATAAAATGTGGGGCTCTGTGCTTTCTTTCCTTCTGAACAAGTGTTAGTGTTTTCTGCACAAACGCGATTCTGCGAAGCAATGTGAACACTTTTGCTTCCCAGGCACAGAGAAGGTGCTAGCAGGGAATTCTCTGCCTGCCTTTCCCCAGTGCTCTGCAAGCTCTCCAGGGCAACATCAAATCTGGGGCTCTGTGCTTTCTTTCCTTCTGAACAAGTGTTAGTGTTTTCTGCACAAACGCGATTCTGCGAAGCAATGTGAACACTTTTGCTTCCCAGGCACAGAGAAGGTGCTAGCAGGGAATTCTCTGCCTGCCTTTCCCCAGTGCTCTGCAAGCTCTCCAGGGCAGCATAAAATGTGGGGCTCTGTGCTTTCTTTCCTTCTGAACAAGTGTTAGTGTTTTCTGCACAAACGCGATTCTGAGAAGCAATGTGAACACTTCTCCTTCCCAGGCACAGAGAAGGTGCTAGCAGGGAATTCTCTGCCTGCCTTTCCCCAGTGCTCTGCAAGCTCTCCAGGGCAACATAAAATCTGGGGCTCTGTGCTTTCTTTCCTTCTGAACAAGTGTTAGTGTTTTCTGCACAAACGCGATTCTGCGAAGCAATGTGAACACTTTTGCTTCCCAGGCACAGAGAAGGTGCTAGCAGGGAATTCTCTGCCTGCCTTTCCCCAGTGCTCTGCAAGCTCTCCAGGGCAACATCAAATGTGGGGCTCTGTGCTTTCTTTCCTTCTGAACAAGTGTTAGTGTTTTCTGCACAAACGCGATTCTGCGAAGCAATGTGAACACTTCTCCTTCCCAGGCACAGAGAAGGTGCTAGCAGGGAATTCTCTGCCTGCCTTTCCCCAGTGCTCTGCAAGCTCTCCAGGGCAACATAAAATCTGGGGCTCTGTGCTTTCTTTCCTTCTGAACAAGTGTTAGTGTTTTCTGCACAAACGCGATTCTGCGAAGCAATGGGAACACTTTTGCTTCCCAGGCACAGAGAAGGTGCTAGCAGGGAATTCTCTGCCTGCCTTTCCCCAGTGCTCTGCAAGCTCTCCAGGGCAACATCAAATCTGGGGCTCTGTGCTTTCTTTCCTTCTGAACAAGTGTTAGTGTTTTCTGCACAAACGCGATTCTGCGAAGCAATGTGAACACTTGTGCTTCCCAGGCACAGAGAAGGTGCTAGCAGGGAATTCTCTGCCTGCCTTTCCCCAGTGCTCTGCAAGCTCTCCAGGGCAGCATAAAATGTGGGGCTCTGTGCTTTCTTTCCTTCTGAACAAGTGTTAGTGTTTTCTGCACAAACGCGATTCTGCGAAGCAATGTGAACACTTTTGCTTCCCAGGCACAGAGAAGGTGCTAGCAGGGAATTCTCTGCCTGCCTTTCCCCAGTGCTCTGCAAGCTCTCCAGGGCAACATCAAATCTGGGGCTCTGTGCTTTCTTTCCTTCTGAACAAGTGTTAGTGTTTTCTGCACAAACGCGATTCTGCGAAGCAATGTGAACACTTTTGCTTCCCAGGCACAGAGAAGGTGCTAGCAGGGAATTCTCTGCCTGCCTTTCCCCAGTGCTCTGCAAGCTCTCCAGGGCAGCATAAAATGTGGGGCTCTGTGCTTTCTTTCCTTCTGAACAAGTGTTAGTGTTTTCTGCACAAACGCGATTCTGCGAAGCAATGTGAACACTTGTGCTTCCCAGGCACAGAGAAGGTGCTAGCAGGGAATTCTCTGCCTGCCTTTCCCCAGTGCTCTGCAAGCTCTCCAGGGCAACATCAAATGT
This sequence comes from Strix occidentalis, assembly GCA_030819815.1. Classification (NCBI taxonomy): domain Eukaryota; kingdom Metazoa; phylum Chordata; class Aves; order Strigiformes; family Strigidae; genus Strix; species Strix occidentalis. The sequence goes on from JASWHU010000496.1 coordinate 18,681, forward strand.
GGGGCTCTGTGCTTTCTTTCCTTCTGAACAAGTGTTAGTGTTTTCTGCACAAACGCGATTCTGCGAAGCAATGTGAACACTTTTGCTTCCCAGGCACAGAGAAGGCGCTAGCAGGGAATTCTCTGCCTGCCTTTCCCCAGTGCTCTGCAAGCTCTCCAGGGCAACATCAAATCTGGGGCTCTGTGCTTTCTTTCCTTCTGAACAAGTGTTAGTGTTTTCTGCACAAACGTGATTCTGCGAAGCAATGTGAACACTTCTGCTTCCCAGGCACAGAGAAGGTGCTAGCAGGGAATTCTCTGCCTGCCTTTCCCCAGTGCTCTGCAAGCTCTCCAGGGCAGCATAAAATGTGGGGCTCTGTGCTTTCTTTCCTTCTGAACAAGTGTTAGTGTTTTCTGCACAAACGCGATTCTGAGAAGCAATGTGAACACTTTTGCTTCCCAGGCACAGAGAAGGTGCTAGCAGGGAATTCTCTGCCTGCCTTTCCCCAGTGCTCTGCAAGCTCTCCAGGGCAACATCAAATCTGGGGCTCTGTGCTTTCTTTCCTTCTGAACAAGTGTTAGTGTTTTCTGCACAAACGCGATTCTGCGAAGCAATGTGAACACTTCTCCTTCCCAGGCACAGAGAAGGTGCTAGCAGGGAATTCTCTGCCTGCCTTTCCCCAGTGCTCTGCAAGCTCTCCAGGGCAACATCAAATCTGGGGCTCTGTGCTTTCTTTCCTTCTGAACAAGTGTTAGTGTTTTCTGCACAAACGCGATTCTGAGAAGCAATGTGAACACTTTTGCTTCCCAGGCACAGAGAAGGTGCTAGCAGGGAATTCTCTGCCTGCCTTTCCCCAGTGCTCTGCAAGCTCTCCAGGGCAACATCAAATCTGGGGCTCTGTGCTTTCTTTCCTTCTGAACAAGTGTTAGTGTTTTCTGCACAAACGCGATTTTGCGAAGCAATGTGAACACTTTTGCTTCCCAGGCACAGAGAAGGTGCTAGCAGGGAATTCTCTGCCTGCCTTTCCCCAGTGCTCTGCAAGCTCTCCAGGGCAACATAAAATGTGGGGCTCTGTGCTTTCTTTCCTTCTGAACAAGTGTTAGTGTTTTCTGCACAAACGCGATTCTGAGAAGCAATGTGAACACTTCTCCTTCCCAGGCACAGAGAAGGTGCTAGCAGGGAATTCTCTGCCTGCCTTTCCCCAGTGCTCTGCAAGCTCTCCAGGGCAACATCAAATCTGGGGCTCTGTGCTTTCTTTCCTTCTGAACAAGTGTTAGTGTTTTCTGCACAAACGCGATTCTGCGAAGCAATGTGAACACTTTTGCTTCCCAGGCACAGAGAAGGTGCTAGCAGGGAATTCTCTGCCTGCCTTTCCCCAGTGCTCTGCAAGCTCTCCAGGGCAACATAAAATCTGGGGCTCTGTGCTTTCTTTCCTTCTGAACAAGTGTTAGTGTTTTCTGCACAAACGCGATTCTGCGAAGCAATGTGAACACTTTTGCTTCCCAGGCACAGAGAAGGTGCTAGCAGGGAATTCTCTGCCTGCCTTTCCCCAGTGCTCTGCAAGCTCTCCAGGGCAACATCAAATCTGGGGCTCTGTGCTTTCTTTCCTTCTGAACAAGTGTTAGTGTTTTCTGCACAAACGCGATTCTGCGAAGCAATGTGAACACTTTTGCTTCCCAGGCACAGAGAAGGTGCTAGCAGGGAATTCTCTGCCTGCCTTTCCCCAGTGCTCTGCAAGCTCTCCAGGGCAGCATAAAATGTGGGGCTCTGTGCTTTCTTTCCTTCTGAACAAGTGTTAGTGTTTTCTGCACAAACGCGATTCTGAGAAGCAATGTGAACACTTCTCCTTCCCAGGCACAGAGAAGGTGCTAGCAGGGAATTCTCTGCCTGCCTTTCCCCAGTGCTCTGCAAGCTCTCCAGGGCAACATCAAATCTGGGGCTCTGTGCTTTCTTTCCTTCTGAACAAGTGTTAGTGTTTTCTGCACAAACGCGATTCTGCGAAGCAATGGGAACACTTTTGCTTCCCAGGCACAGAGAAGGTGCTAGCAGGGAATTCTCTGCCTGCCTTTCCCCAGTGCTCTGCAAGCTCTCCAGGGCAACATCAAATCTGGGGCTCTGTGCTTTCTTTCCTTCTGAACAAGTGTTAGTGTTTTCTGCACAAACGCGATTCTGCGAAGCAATGTGAACACTTTTGCTTCCCAGGCACAGAGAAGGTGCTAGCAGGGAATTCTCTGCCTGCCTTTCCCCAGTGCTCTGCAAGCTCTCCAGGGCAACATCAAATCTGGGGCTCTGTGCTTTCTTTCCTTCTGAACAAGTGTTAGTGTTTTCTGCACAAACGCGATTCTGCGAAGCAATGTGAACACTTTTGCTTCCCAGGCACAGAGAAGGTGCTAGCAGGGAATTCTCTGCCTGCCTTTCCCCAGTGCTCTGCAAGCTCTCCAGGGCAGCATAAAATGTGGGGCTCTGTGCTTTCTTTCCTTCTGAACAAGTGTTAGTGTTTTCTGCACAAACGCGATTCTGAGAAGCAATGTGAACACTTCTCCTTCCCAGGCACAGAGAAGGTGCTAGCAGGGAATTCTCTGCCTGCCTTTCCCCAGTGCTCTGCAAGCTCTCCAGGGCAACATAAAATCTGGGGCTCTGTGCTTTCTTTCCTTCTGAACAAGTGTTAGTGTTTTCTGCACAAACGCGATTCTGCGAAGCAATGTGAACACTTCTCCTTCCCAGGCACAGAGAAGGTGCTAGCAGGGAATTCTCTGCCTGCCTTTCCCCAGTGCTCTGCAAGCTCTCCAGGGCAACATCAAATCTGGGGCTCTGTGCTTTCTTTCCTTCTGAACAAGTGTTAGTGTTTTCTGCACAAACGCGATTCTGAGAAGCAATGTGAACACTTTTGCTTCCCAGGCACAGAGAAGGTGCTAGCAGGGAATTCTCTGCCTGCCTTTCCCCAGTGCTCTGCAAGCTCTCCAGGGCAGCATAAAATGTGGGGCTCTGTGCTTTCTTTCCTTCTGAACAAGTGTTAGTGTTTTCTGCACAAACGCGATTCTGAGAAGCAATGTGAACACTTCTCCTTCCCAGGCACAGAGAAGGTGCTAGCAGGGAATTCTCTGCCTGCCTTTCCCCAGTGCTCTGCAAGCTCTCCAGGGCAACATAAAATCTGGGGCTCTGTGCTTTCTTTCCTTCTGAACAAGTGTTAGTGTTTTCTGCACAAACGCGATTCTGCGAAGCAATGTGAACACTTCTCCTTCCCAGGCACAGAGAAGGTGCTAGCAGGGAATTCTCTGCCTGCCTTTCCCCAGTGCTCTGCAAGCTCTCCAGGGCAACATCAAATCTGGGGCTCTGTGCTTTCTTTCCTTCTGAACAAGTGTTAGTGTTTTCTGCACAAACGCGATTCTGAGAAGCAATGTGAACACTTTTGCTTCCCAGGCACAGAGAAGGTGCTAGCAGGGAATTCTCTGCCTGCCTTTCCCCAGTGCTCTGCAAGCTCTCCAGGGCAACATAAAATGTGGGGCTCTGTGCTTTCTTTCCTTCTGAACAAGTGTTAGTGTTTTCTGCACAAACGCGATTCTGCGAAGCAATGTGAACACTTTTGCTTCCCAGGCACAGAGAAGGTGCTAGCAGGGAATTCTCTGCCTGCCTTTCCCCAGTGCTCTGCAAGCTCTCCAGGGCAACATAAAATGTGGGGCTCTGTGCTTTCTTTCCTTCTGAACAAGTGTTAGTGTTTTCTGCACAAACGCGAATCTGCGAAGCAATGTGAACACTTCTCCTTCCCAGGCACAGAGAAGGTGCTAGCAGGGAATTCTCTGCCTGCCTTTCCCCAGTGCTCTGCAAGCTCTCCAGGGCAACATCAAATCTGGGGCTCTGTGCTTTCTTTCCTTCTGAACAAGTGTTAGTGTTTTCTGCACAAACGCGATTCTGCGAAGCAATGGGAACACTTCTCCTTCCCAGGCACAGAGAAGGTGCTAGCAGGGAATTCTCTGCCTGCCTTTCCCCAGTGCTCTGCAAGCTCTCCAGGGCAACATAAAATCTGGGGCTCTGTGCTTTCTTTCCTTCTGAACAAGTGTTAGTGTTTTCTGCACAAACGCGATTCTGCGAAGCAATGTGAACACTTTTGCTTCCCAGGCACAGAGAAGGTGCTAGCAGGGAATTCTCTGCCTGCCTTTCCCCAGTGCTCTGCAAGCTCTCCAGGGCAACATAAAATGTGGGGCTCTGTGCTTTCTTTCCTTCTGAACAAGTGTTAGTGTTTTCTGCACAAACGCGATTCTGAGAAGCAATGTGAACACTTCTCCTTCCCAGGCACAGAGAAGGTGCTAGCAGGGAATTCTCTGCCTGCCTTTCCCCAGTGCTCTGCAAGCTCTCCAGGGCAACATCAAATCTGGGGCTCTGTGCTTTCTTTCCTTCTGAACAAGTGTTAGTGTTTTCTGCACAAACGCGATTCTGCGAAGCAATGTGAACACTTTTGCTTCCCAGGCACAGAGAAGGTGCTAGCAGGGAATTCTCTGCCTGCCTTTCCCCAGTGCTCTGCAAGCTCTCCAGGGCAACATAAAATCTGGGGCTCTGTGCTTTCTTTCCTTCTGAACAAGTGTTAGTGTTTTCTGCACAAACGCGATTCTGAGAAGCAATGTGAACACTTTTGCTTCCCAGGCACAGAGAAGGTGCTAGCAGGGAATTCTCTGCCTGCCTTTCCCCAGTGCTCTGCAAGCTCTCCAGGGCAACATCAAATCTGGGGCTCTGTGCTTTCTTTCCTTCTGAACAAGTGTTAGTGTTTTCTGCACAAACGCGATTCTGCGAAGCAATGTGAACACTTTTGCTTCCCAGGCACAGAGAAGGTGCTAGCAGGGAATTCTCTGCCTGCCTTTCCCCAGTGCTCTGCAAGCTCTCCAGGGCAGCATAAAATCTGGGGCTCTGTGCTTTCTTTCCTTCTGAACAAGTGTTAGTGTTTTCTGCACAAACGCGATTCTGCGAAGCAATGTGAACACTTCTCCTTCCCAGGCACAGAGAAGGTGCTAGCAGGGAATTCTCTGCCTGCCTTTCCCCAGTGCTCTGCAAGCTCTCCAGGGCAACATCAAATGTGGGGCTCTGTGCTTTCTTTCCTTCTGAACAAGTGTTAGTGTTTTCTGCACAAACGCGATTCTGCGAAGCAATGGGAACACTTTTGCTTCCCAGGCACAGAGAAGGTGCTAGCAGGGAATTCTCTGCCTGCCTTTCCCCAGTGCTCTGCAAGCTCTCCAGGGCAACATCAAATCTGGGGCTCTGTGCTTTCTTTCCTTCTGAACAAGTGTTAGTGTTTTCTGCACAAACGCGATTCTGCGAAGCAATGTGAACACTTCTCCTTCCCAGGCACAGAGAAGGTGCTAGCAGGGAATTCTCTGCCTGCCTTTCCCCAGTGCTCTGCAAGCTCTCCAGGGCAGCATAAAATGTGGGGCTCTGTGCTTTCTTTCCTTCTGAACAAGTGTTAGTGTTTTCTGCACAAACGCGATTCTGAGAAGCAATGTGAACACTTTTGCTTCCCAGGCACAGAGAAGGTGCTAGCAGGGAATTCTCTGCCTGCCTTTCCCCAGTGCTCTGCAAGCTCTCCAGGGCAACATCAAATCTGGGGCTCTGTGCTTTCTTTCCTTCTGAACAAGTGTTAGTGTTTTCTGCACAAACGCGATTCTGCGAAGCAATGTGAACACTTTTGCTTCCCAGGCACAGAGAAGGTGCTAGCAGGGAATTCTCTGCCTGCCTTTCCCCAGTGCTCTGCAAGCTCTCCAGGGCAGCATAAAATGTGGGGCTCTGTGCTTTCTTTCCTTCTGAACAAGTGTTAGTGTTTTCTGCACAAACGCGATTCTGCGAAGCAATGTGAACACTTCTCCTTCCCAGGCACAGAGAAGGTGCTAGCAGGGAATTCTCTGCCTGCCTTTCCCCAGTGCTCTGCAAGCTCTCCAGGGCAACATAAAATCTGGGGCTCTGTGCTTTCTTTCCTTCTGAACAAGTGTTAGTGTTTTCTGCACAAACGCGATTCTGCGAAGCAATGTGAACACTTCTCCTTCCCAGGCACAGAGAAGGTGCTAGCAGGGAATTCTCTGCCTGCCTTTCCCCAGTGCTCTGCAAGCTCTCCAGGGCAACATCAAATCTGGGGCTCTGTGCTTTCTTTCCTTCTGAACAAGTGTTAGTGTTTTCTGCACAAACGCGATTCTGAGAAGCAATGTGAACACTTTTGCTTCCCAGGCACAGAGAAGGTGCTAGCAGGGAATTCTCTGCCTGCCTTTCCCCAGTGCTCTGCAAGCTCTCCAGGGCAGCATAAAATGTGGGGCTCTGTGCTTTCTTTCCTTCTGGACAAGTGTTAGTGTTTTCTGCACAAACGCGATTCTGCGAAGCAATGTGAACACTTTTGCTTCCCAGGCACAGAGAAGGTGCTAGCAGGGAATTCTCTGCCTGCCTTTCCCCAGTGCTCTGCAAGCTCTCCAGGGCAACATAAAATCTGGGGCTCTGTGCTTTCTTTCCTTCTGGACAAGTGTTAGTGTTTTCTGCACAAACGCGATTCTGCGAAGCAATGGGAACACTTTTGCTTCCCAGGCACAGAGAAGGTGCTAGCAGGGAATTCTCTGCCTGCCTTTCCCCAGTGCTCTGCAAGCTCTCCAGGGCAACATCAAATCTGGGGCTCTGTGCTTTCTTTCCTTCTGAACAAGCGTTAGTGTTTTCTGCACAAACGCGATTCTGCGAAGCAATGTGAACACTTCTCCTTCCCAGGCACAGAGAAGGTGCTAGCAGGGAATTCTCTGCCTGCCTTTCCCCAGTGCTCTGCAAGCTCTCCAGGGCAGCATAAAATGTGGGGCTCTGTGCTTTCTTTCCTTCTGAACAAGTGTTAGTGTTTTCTGCACAAACGCGATTCTGCGAAGCAATGTGAACACTTTTGCTTCCCAGGCACAGAGAAGGTGCTAGCAGGGAATTCTCTGCCTGCCTTTCCCCAGTGCTCTGCAAGCTCTCCAGGGCAACATCAAATGTGGGGCTCTGTGCTTTCTTTCCTTCTGAACAAGTGTTAGTGTTTTCTGCACAAACGCGATTCTGCGAAGCAATGTGAACACTTTTGCTTCCCAGGCACAGAGAAGGTGCTAGCAGGGAATTCTCTGCCTGCCTTTCCCCAGTGCTCTGCAAGCTCTCCAGGGCAGCATAAAATGTGGGGCTCTGTGCTTTCTTTCCTTCTGAACAAGTGTTAGTGTTTTCTGCACAAACGCGATTCTGAGAAGCAATGTGAACACTTCTCCTTCCCAGGCACAGAGAAGGTGCTAGCAGGGAATTCTCTGCCTGCCTTTCCCCAGTGCTCTGCAAGCTCTCCAGGGCAACATAAAATCTGGGGCTCTGTGCTTTCTTTCCTTCTGAACAAGTGTTAGTGTTTTCTGCACAAACGCGATTCTGCGAAGCAATGTGAACACTTTTGCTTCCCAGGCACAGAGAAGGTGCTAGCAGGGAATTCTCTGCCTGCCTTTCCCCAGTGCTCTGCAAGCTCTCCAGGGCAACATAAAATGTGGGGCTCTGTGCTTTCTTTCCTTCTGAACAAGTGTTAGTGTTTTCTGCACAAACGCGATTCTGAGAAGCAATGTGAACACTTTTGCTTCCCAGGCACAGAGAAGGTGCTAGCAGGGAATTCTCTGCCTGCCTTTCCCCAGTGCTCTGCAAGCTCTCCAGGGCAGCATAAAATGTGGGGCTCTGTGCTTTCTTTCCTTCTGAACAAGTGTTAGTGTTTTCTGCACAAACGCGATTCTGAGAAGCAATGTGAACACTTCTCCTTCCCAGGCACAGAGAAGGTGCTAGCAGGGAATTCTCTGCCTGCCTTTCCCCAGTGCTCTGCAAGCTCTCCAGGGCAACATAAAATCTGGGGCTCTGTGCTTTCTTTCCTTCTGAACAAGTGTTAGTGTTTTCTGCACAAACGCGATTCTGCGAAGCAATGTGAACACTTTTGCTTCCCAGGCACAGAGAAGGTGCTAGCAGGGAATTCTCTGCCTGCCTTTCCCCAGTGCTCTGCAAGCTCTCCAGGGCAACATCAAATGTGGGGCTCTGTGCTTTCTTTCCTTCTGAACAAGTGTTAGTGTTTTCTGCACAAACGCGATTCTGCGAAGCAATGTGAACACTTCTCCTTCCCAGGCACAGAGAAGGTGCTAGCAGGGAATTCTCTGCCTGCCTTTCCCCAGTGCTCTGCAAGCTCTCCAGGGCAACATAAAATCTGGGGCTCTGTGCTTTCTTTCCTTCTGAACAAGTGTTAGTGTTTTCTGCACAAACGCGATTCTGCGAAGCAATGGGAACACTTTTGCTTCCCAGGCACAGAGAAGGTGCTAGCAGGGAATTCTCTGCCTGCCTTTCCCCAGTGCTCTGCAAGCTCTCCAGGGCAACATCAAATCTGGGGCTCTGTGCTTTCTTTCCTTCTGAACAAGTGTTAGTGTTTTCTGCACAAACGCGATTCTGCGAAGCAATGTGAACACTTCTCCTTCCCAGGCACAGAGAAGGTGCTAGCAGGGAATTCTCTGCCTGCCTTTCCCCAGTGCTCTGCAAGCTCTCCAGGGCAGCATAAAATGTGGGGCTCTGTGCTTTCTTTCCTTCTGAACAAGTGTTAGTGTTTTCTGCACAAACGCGATTCTGCGAAGCAATGTGAACACTTTTGCTTCCCAGGCACAGAGAAGGTGCTAGCAGGGAATTCTCTGCCTGCCTTTCCCCAGTGCTCTGCAAGCTCTCCAGGGCAACATCAAATCTGGGGCTCTGTGCTTTCTTTCCTTCTGAACAAGTGTTAGTGTTTTCTGCACAAACGCGATTCTGCGAAGCAATGTGAACACTTTTGCTTCCCAGGCACAGAGAAGGTGCTAGCAGGGAATTCTCTGCCTGCCTTTCCCCAGTGCTCTGCAAGCTCTCCAGGGCAGCATAAAATGTGGGGCTCTGTGCTTTCTTTCCTTCTGAACAAGTGTTAGTGTTTTCTGCACAAACGCGATTCTGCGAAGCAATGTGAACACTTCTCCTTCCCAGGCACAGAGAAGGTGCTAGCAGGGAATTCTCTGCCTGCCTTTCCCCAGTGCTCTGCAAGCTCTCCAGGGCAACATAAAATCTGGGGCTCTGTGCTTTCTTTCCTTCTGAACAAGTGTTAGTGTTTTCTGCACAAACGCGATTCTGCGAAGCAATGTGAACACTTCTCCTTCCCAGGCACAGAGAAGGTGCTAGCAGGGAATTCTCTGCCTGCCTTTCCCCAGTGCTCTGCAAGCTCTCCAGGGCAACATCAAATCTGGGGCTCTGTGCTTTCTTTCCTTCTGAACAAGTGTTAGTGTTTTCTGCACAAACGCGATTCTGAGAAGCAATGTGAACACTTTTGCTTCCCAGGCACAGAGAAGGTGCTAGCAGGGAATTCTCTGCCTGCCTTTCCCCAGTGCTCTGCAAGCTCTCCAGGGCAGCATAAAATGTGGGGCTCTGTGCTTTCTTTCCTTCTGGACAAGTGTTAGTGTTTTCTGCACAAACGCGATTCTGCGAAGCAATGTGAACACTTTTGCTTCCCAGGCACAGAGAAGGTGCTAGCAGGGAATTCTCTGCCTGCCTTTCCCCAGTGCTCTGCAAGCTCTCCAGGGCAACATAAAATCTGGGGCTCTGTGCTTTCTTTCCTTCTGGACAAGTGTTAGTGTTTTCTGCACAAACGCGATTCTGCGAAGCAATGGGAACACTTTTGCTTCCCAGGCACAGAGAAGGTGCTAGCAGGGAATTCTCTGCCTGCCTTTCCCCAGTGCTCTGCAAGCTCTCCAGGGCAACATCAAATCTGGGGCTCTGTGCTTTCTTTCCTTCTGAACAAGTGTTAGTGTTTTCTGCACAAACGCGATTCTGCGAAGCAATGTGAACACTTCTCCTTCCCAGGCACAGAGAAGGTGCTAGCAGGGAATTCTCTGCCTGCCTTTCCCCAGTGCTCTGCAAGCTCTCCAGGGCAGCATAAAATGTGGGGCTCTGTGCTTTCTTTCCTTCTGAACAAGTGTTAGTGTTTTCTGCACAAACGCGATTCTGCGAAGCAATGTGAACACTTTTGCTTCCCAGGCACAGAGAAGGTGCTAGCAGGGAATTCTCTGCCTGCCTTTCCCCAGTGCTCTGCAAGCTCTCCAGGGCAACATCAAATCTGGGGCTCTGTGCTTTCTTTCCTTCTGAACAAGTGTTAGTGTTTTCTGCACAAACGCGATTCTGCGAAGCAATGTGAACACTTTTGCTTCCCAGGCACAGAGAAGGTGCTAGCAGGGAATTCTCTGCCTGCCTTTCCCCAGTGCTCTGCAAGCTCTCCAGGGCAGCATAAAATGTGGGGCTCTGTGCTTTCTTTCCTTCTGAACAAGTGGTAGTGTTTTCTGCACAAACGCGATTCTGCGAAGCAATGGGAACACTTTTGCTTCCCAGGCACAGAGAAGGTGCTAGCAGGGAATTCTCTGCCTGCCTTTCCCCAGTGCTCTGCAAGCTCTCCAGGGCAACATCAAATCTGGGGCTCTGTGCTTTCTTTCCTTCTGAACAAGTGTTAGTGTTTTCTGCACAAACGCGATTCTGCGAAGCAATGTGAACACTTTTGCTTCCCAGGCACAGAGAAGGTGCTAGCAGGGAATTCTCTGCCTGCCTTTCCCCAGTGCTCTGCAAGCTCTCCAGGGCAACATCAAATCTGGGGCTCTGTGCTTTCTTTCCTTCTGAACAAGTGTTAGTGTTTTCTGCACAAACGCGATTCTGAGAAGCAATGTGAACACTTTTGCTTCCCAGGCACAGAGAAGGTGCTAGCAGGGAATTCTCTGCCTGCCTTTCCCCAGTGCTCTGCAAGCTCTCCAGGGCAGCATAAAATGTGGGGCTCTGTGCTTTCTTTCCTTCTGAACAAGTGTTAGTGTTTTCTGCACAAACGCGATTCTGAGAAGCAATGTGAACACTTCTCCTTCCCAGGCACAGAGAAGGTGCTAGCAGGGAATTCTCTGCCTGCCTTTCCCCAGTGCTCTGCAAGCTCTCCAGGGCAACATAAAATCTGGGGCTCTGTGCTTTCTTTCCTTCTGAACAAGTGTTAGTGTTTTCTGCACAAACGCGATTCTGCGAAGCAATGTGAACACTTCTCCTTCCCAGGCACAGAGAAGGTGCTAGCAGGGAATTCTCTGCCTGCCTTTCCCCAGTGCTCTGCAAGCTCTCCAGGGCAACATCAAATGTGGGGCTCTGTGCTTTCTTTCCTTCTGAACAAGTGTTAGTGTTTTCTGCACAAACGCGATTCTGAGAAGCAATGTGAACACTTTTGCTTCCCAGGCACAGAGAAGGTGCTAGCAGGGAATTCTCTGCCTGCCTTTCCCCAGTGCTCTGCAAGCTCTCCAGGGCAACATAAAATGTGGGGCTCTGTGCTTTCTTTCCTTCTGAACAAGTGTTAGTGTTTTCTGCACAAACGCGATTCTGCGAAGCAATGTGAACACTTTTGCTTCCCAGGCACAGAGAAGGTGCTAGCAGGGAATTCTCTGCCTGCCTTTCCCCAGTGCTCTGCAAGCTCTCCAGGGCAACATAAAATGTGGGGCTCTGTGCTTTCTTTCCTTCTGAACAAGTGTTAGTGTTTTCTGCACAAACGCGAATCTGCGAAGCAATGTGAACACTTCTCCTTCCCAGGCACAGAGAAGGTGCTAGCAGGGAATTCTCTGCCTGCCTTTCCCCAGTGCTCTGCAAGCTCTCCAGGGCAACATAAAATCTGGGGCTCTGTGCTTTCTTTCCTTCTGAACAAGTGTTAGTGTTTTCTGCACAAACGCGATTCTGCGAAGCAATGTGAACACTTTTGCTTCCCAGGCACAGAGAAGGTGCTAGCAGGGAATTCTCTGCCTGCCTTTCCCCAGTGCTCTGCAAGCTCTCCAGGGCAACATCAAATCTGGGGCTCTGTGCTTTCTTTCCTTCTGAACAAGTGTTAGTGTTTTCTGCACAAACGCGATTCTGCGAAGCAATGTGAACACTTTTGCTTCCCAGGCACAGAGAAGGTGCTAGCAGGGAATTCTCTGCCTGCCTTTCCCCAGTGCTCTGCAAGCTCTCCAGGGCAGCATAAAATCTGGGGCTCTGTGCTTTCTTTCCTTCTGAACAAGTGTTAGTGTTTTCTGCACAAACGCGATTCTGAGAAGCAATGTGAACACTTCTCCTTCCCAGGCACAGAGAAGGTGCTAGCAGGGAATTCTCTGCCTGCCTTTCCCCAGTGCTCTGCAAGCTCTCCAGGGCAACATAAAATCTGGGGCTCTGTGCTTTCTTTCCTTCTGAACAAGTGTTAGTGTTTTCTGCACAAACACGATTCTGCGAAGCAATGTGAACACTTTTGCTTCCCAGGCACAGAGAAGGTGCTAGCAGGGAATTCTCTGCCTGCCTTTCCCCAGTGCTCTGCAAGCTCTCCAGGGCAACATAAAATCTGGGGCTCTGTGCTTTCTTTCCTTCTGAACAAGTGTTAGTGTTTTCTGCACAAACGCGATTCTGCGAAGCAATGTGAACACTTTTGCTTCCCAGGCACAGAGAAGGTGCTAGCAGGGAATTCTCTGCCTGCCTTTCCCCAGTGCTCTGCAAGCTCTCCAGGGCAACATAAAATCTGGGGCTCTGTGCTTTCTTTCCTTCTGAACAAGTGTTAGTGTTTTCTGCACAAACGCGATTCTGCGAAGCAATGTGAACACTTTTGCTTCCCAGGCACAGAGAAGGTGCTAGCAGGGAATTCTCTGCCTGCCTTTCCCCAGTGCTCTGCAAGCTCTCCAGGGCAACATCAAATCTGGGGCTCTGTGCTTTCTTTCCTTCTGAACAAGTGTTAGTGTTTTCTGCACAAACGCGATTCTGCGAAGCAATGTGAACACTTCTCCTTCCCAGGCACAGAGAAGGTGCTAGCAGGGAATTCTCTGCCTGCCTTTCCCCAGTGCTCTGCAAGCTCTCCAGGGCAACATCAAATCTGGGGCTCTGTGCTTTCTTTCCTTCTGAACAAGTGTTAGTGTTTTCTGCACAAACGCGATTCTGCGAAGCAATGGGAACACTTTTGCTTCCCAGGCACAGAGAAGGTGCTAGCAGGGAATTCTCTGCCTGCCTTTCCCCAGTGCTCTGCAAGCTCTCCAGGGCAACATCAAATCTGGGGCTCTGTGCTTTCTTTCCTTCTGAACAAGTGTTAGTGTTTTCTGCACAAACGCGATTCTGCGAAGCAATGTGAACACTTCTCCTTCCCAGGCACAGAGAAGGTGCTAGCAGGGAATTCTCTGCCTGCCTTTCCCCAGTGCTCTGCAAGCTCTCCAGGGCAACATCAAATGTGGGGCTCTGTGCTTTCTTTCCTTCTGAACAAGTGTTAGTGTTTTCTGCACAAATGCGATTCTGAGAAGCAATGTGAACACTTGTGCTTCCCAGGCACAGAGAAGGTGCTAGCAGGGAATTCTCTGCCTGCCTTTCCCCAGTGCTCTGCAAGCTCTCCAGGGCAACATAAAATCTGGGGCTCTGTGCTTTCTTTCCTTCTGAACAAGTGTTAGTGTTTTCTGCACAAACGCGATTCTGAGAAGCAATGTGAACACTTCTCCTTCCCAGGCACAGAGAAGGTGCTAGCAGGGAATTCTCTGCCTGCCTTTCCCCAGTGCTCTGCAAGCTCTCCAGGGCAACATAAAATGTGGGGCTCTGTGCTTTCTTTCCTTCTGAACAAGTGTTAGTGTTTTCTGCACAAACGCGATTCTGCGAAGCAATGTGAACACTTCTGCTTCCCAGGCACAGAGAAGGTGCTAGCAGGGAATTCTCTGCCTGCCTTTCCCCAGTGCTCTGCAAGCTCTCCAGGGCAGCATAAAATGTGGGGCTCTGTGCTTTCTTTCCTTCTGAACAAGTGTTAGTGTTTTCTGCACAAACGCGATTCTGCGAAGCAATGTGAACACTTTTGCTTCCCAGGCACAGAGAAGGTGCTAGCAGGGAATTCTCTGCCTGCCTTTCCCCAGTGCTCTGCAAGCTCTCCAGGGCAACATCAAATCTGGGGCTCTGTGCTTTCTTTCCTTCTGAACAAGTGTTAGTGTTTTCTGCACAAACGCGATTCTGCGAAGCAATGTGAACACTTCTCCTTCCCAGGCACAGAGAAGGTGCTAGCAGGGAATTCTCTGCCTGCCTTTCCCCAGTGCTCTGCAAGCTCTCCAGGGCAACATCAAATGTGGGGCTCTGTGCTTTCTTTCCTTCTGAACAAGTGTTAGTGTTTTCTGCACAAACGCGATTCTGCGAAGCAATGTGAACACTTCTCCTTCCCAGGCACAGAGAAGGTGCTAGCAGGGAATTCTCTGCCTGCCTTTCCCCAGTGCTCTGCAAGCTCTCCAGGGCAACATAAAATCTGGGGCTCTGTGCTTTCTTTCCTTCTGAACAAGTGTTAGTGTTTTCTGCACAAACGCGATTCTGCGAAGCAATGTGAACACTTTTGCTTCCCAGGCACAGAGAAGGTGCTAGCAGGGAATTCTCTGCCTGCCTTTCCCCAGTGCTCTGCAAGCTCTCCAGGGCAACATCAAATCTGGGGCTCTGTGCTTTCTTTCCTTCTGAACAAGTGTTAGTGTTTTCTGCACAAACGCGATTCTGCGAAGCAATGTGAACACTTCTCCTTCCCAGGCACAGAGAAGGTGCTAGCAGGGAATTCTCTGCCTGCCTTTCCCCAGTGCTCTGCAAGCTCTCCAGGGCAACATCAAATGTGGGGCTCTGTGCTTTCTTTCCTTCTGAACAAGTGTTAGTGTTTTCTGCACAAATGCGATTCTGAGAAGCAATGTGAACACTTGTGCTTCCCAGGCACAGAGAAGGTGCTAGCAGGGAATTCTCTGCCTGCCTTTCCCCAGTGCTCTGCAAGCTCTCCAGGGCAACATAAAATCTGGGGCTCTGTGCTTTCTTTCCTTCTGAACAAGTGTTAGTGTTTTCTGCACAAACGCGATTCTGAGAAGCAATGTGAACACTTCTCCTTCCCAGGCACAGAGAAGGTGCTAGCAGGGAATTCTCTGCCTGCCTTTCCCCAGTGCTCTGCAAGCTCTCCAGGGCAACATAAAATCGGGGGCTCTGTGCTTTCTTTCCTTCTGAACAAGTGTTAGTGTTTTCTGCACAAACGCGATTCTGCGAAGCAATGTGAACACTTCTGCTTCCCAGGCACAGAGAAGGTGCTAGCAGGGAATTCTCTGCCTGCCTTTCCCCAGTGCTCTGCAAGCTCTCCAGGGCAGCATAAAATGTGGGGCTCTGTGCTTTCTTTCCTTCTGAACAAGTGTTAGTGTTTTCTGCACAAACGCGATTCTGCGAAGCAATGTGAACACTTTTGCTTCCCAGGCACAGAGAAGGTGCTAGCAGGGAATTCTCTGCCTGCCTTTCCCCAGTGCTCTGCAAGCTCTCCAGGGCAACATCAAATCTGGGGCTCTGTGCTTTCTTTCCTTCTGAACAAGTGTTAGTGTTTTCTGCACAAACGCGATTCTGCGAAGCAATGTGAACACTTTTGCTTCCCAGGCACAGAGAAGGTGCTAGCAGGGAATTCTCTGCCTGCCTTTCCCCAGTGCTCTGCAAGCTCTCCAGGGCAGCATAAAATGTGGGGCTCTGTGCTTTCTTTCCTTCTGAACAAGTGTTAGTGTTTTCTGCACAAACGCGATTCTGAGAAGCAATGTGAACACTTCTCCTTCCCAGGCACAGAGAAGGTGCTAGCAGGGAATTCTCTGCCTGCCTTTCCCCAGTGCTCTGCAAGCTCTCCAGGGCAACATAAAATCTGGGGCTCTGTGCTTTCTTTCCTTCTGAACAAGTGTTAGTGTTTTCTGCACAAACGCGATTCTGCGAAGCAATGTGAACACTTTTGCTTCCCAGGCACAGAGAAGGTGCTAGCAGGGAATTCTCTGCCTGCCTTTCCCCAGTGCTCTGCAAGCTCTCCAGGGCAGCATAAAATGTGGGGCTCTGTGCTTTCTTTCCTTCTGAACAAGTGTTAGTGTTTTCTGCACAAACGCGATTCTGAGAAGCAATGTGAACACTTCTCCTTCCCAGGCACAGAGAAGGTGCTAGCAGGGAATTCTCTGCCTGCCTTTCCCCAGTGCTCTGCAAGCTCTCCAGGGCAACATCAAATGTGGGGCTCTGTGCTTTCTTTCCTTCTGAACAAGTGTTAGTGTTTTCTGCACAAACGCGATTCTGCGAAGCAATGGGAACACTTTTGCTTCCCAGGCACAGAGAAGGTGCTAGCAGGGAATTCTCTGCCTGCCTTTCCCCAGTGCTCTGCAAGCTCTCCAGGGCAACATCAAATCTGGGGCTCTGTGCTTTCTTTCCTTCTGAACAAGTGTTAGTGTTTTCTGCACAAACGCGATTCTGCGAAGCAATGTGAACACTTGTGCTTCCCAGGCACAGAGAAGGTGCTAGCAGGGAATTCTCTGCCTGCCTTTCCCCAGTGCTCTGCAAGCTCTCCAGGGCAGCATAAAATGTGGGGCTCTGTGCTTTCTTTCCTTCTGAACAAGTGTTAGTGTTTTCTGCACAAACGCGATTCTGCGAAGCAATGTGAACACTTTTGCTTCCCAGGCACAGAGAAGGTGCTAGCAGGGAATTCTCTGCCTGCCTTTCCCCAGTGCTCTGCAAGCTCTCCAGGGCAACATCAAATCTGGGGCTCTGTGCTTTCTTTCCTTCTGAACAAGTGTTAGTGTTTTCTGCACAAACGCGATTCTGCGAAGCAATGTGAACACTTTTGCTTCCCAGGCACAGAGAAGGTGCTAGCAGGGAATTCTCTGCCTGCCTTTCCCCAGTGCTCTGCAAGCTCTCCAGGGCAACATCAAATCTGGGGCTCTGTGCTTTCTTTCCTTCTGAACAAGTGTTAGTGTTTTCTGCACAAACGCGATTCTGAGAAGCAATGTGAACACTTCTCCTTCCCAGGCACAGAGAAGGTGCTAGCAGGGAATTCTCTGCCTGCCTTTCCCCAGTGCTCTGCAAGCTCTCCAGGGCAACATAAAATCTGGGGCTCTGTGCTTTCTTTCCTTCTGAACAAGTGTTAGTGTTTTCTGCACAAACGCGATTCTGCGAAGCAATGTGAACACTTTTGCTTCCCAGGCACAGAGAAGGTGCTAGCAGGGAATTCTCTGCCTGCCTTTCCCCAGTGCTCTGCAAGCTCTCCAGGGCAACATAAAATCTGGGGCTCTGTGCTTTCTTTCCTTCTGAACAAGTGTTAGTGTTTTCTGCACAAACGCGATTCTGAGAAGCAATGTGAACACTTTTGCTTCCCAGGCACAGAGAAGGTGCTAGCAGGGAATTCTCTGCCTGCCTTTCCCCAGTGCTCTGCAAGCTCTCCAGGGCAACATCAAATCTGGGGCTCTGTGCTTTCTTTCCTTCTGAACAAGTGTTAGTGTTTTCTGCACAAACGCGATTCTGCGAAGCAATGTGAACACTTTTGCTTCCCAGGCACAGAGAAGGTGCTAGCAGGGAATTCTCTGCCTGCCTTTCCCCAGTGCTCTGCAAGCTCTCCAGGGCAGCATAAAATCTGGGGCTCTGTGCTTTCTTTCCTTCTGAACAAGTGTTAGTGTTTTCTGCACAAACGCGATTCTGCGAAGCAATGTGAACACTTCTCCTTCCCAGGCACAGAGAAGGTGCTAGCAGGGAATTCTCTGCCTGCCTTTCCCCAGTGCTCTGCAAGCTCTCCAGGGCAACATCAAATGTGGGGCTCTGTGCTTTCTTTCCTTCTGAACAAGTGTTAGTGTTTTCTGCACAAACGCGATTCTGCGAAGCAATGGGAACACTTTTGCTTCCCAGGCACAGAGAAGGTGCTAGCAGGGAATTCTCTGCCTGCCTTTCCCCAGTGCTCTGCAAGCTCTCCAGGGCAACATAAAATGTGGGGCTCTGTGCTTTCTTTCCTTCTGAACAAGTGTTAGTGTTTTCTGCACAAACGCGATTCTGAGAAGCAATGTGAACACTTCTCCTTCCCAGGCACAGAGAAGGTGCTAGCAGGGAATTCTCTGCCTGCCTTTCCCCAGTGCTCTGCAAGCTCTCCAGGGCAACATCAAATCTGGGGCTCTGTGCTTTCTTTCCTTCTGAACAAGTGTTAGTGTTTTCTGCACAAACGCGATTCTGCGAAGCAATGTGAACACTTTTGCTTCCCAGGCACAGAGAAGGTGCTAGCAGGGAATTCTCTGCCTGCCTTTCCCCAGTGCTCTGCAAGCTCTCCAGGGCAACATAAAATGTGGGGCTCTGTGCTTTCTTTCCTTCTGAACAAGTGTTAGTGTTTTCTGCACAAACGCGATTCTGCGAAGCAATGGGAACACTTTTGCTTCCCAGGCACAGAGAAGGTGCTAGCAGGGAATTCTCTGCCTGCCTTTCCCCAGTGCTCTGCAAGCTCTCCAGGGCAACATAAAATCTGGGGCTCTGTGCTTTCTTTCCTTCTGAACAAGTGTTAGTGTTTTCTGCACAAACGCGATTCTGCGAAGCAATGTGAACACTTTTGCTTCCCAGGCACAGAGAAGGTGCTAGCAGGGAATTCTCTGCCTGCCTTTCCCCAGTGCTCTGCAAGCTCTCCAGGGCAGCATAAAATCTGGGGCTCTGTGCTTTCTTTCCTTCTGAACAAGTGTTAGTGTTTTCTGCACAAACGCGATTCTGAGAAGCAATGTGAACACTTCTCCTTCCCAGGCACAGAGAAGGTGCTAGCAGGGAATTCTCTGCCTGCCTTTCCCCAGTGCTCTGCAAGCTCTCCAGGGCAACATCAAATCTGGGGCTCTGTGCTTTCTTTCCTTCTGAACAAGTGTTAGTGTTTTCTGCACAAACGCGATTCTGCGAAGCAATGTGAACACTTTTGCTTCCCAGGCACAGAGAAGGTGCTAGCAGGGAATTCTCTGCCTGCCTTTCCCCAGTGCTCTGCAAGCTCTCCAGGGCAACATCAAATCTGGGGCTCTGTGCTTTCTTTCCTTCTGAACAAGTGTTAGTGTTTTCTGCACAAACGCGATTCTGCGAAGCAATGTGAACACTTTTGCTTCCCAGGCACAGAGAAGGTGCTAGCAGGGAATTCTCTGCCTGCCTTTCCCCAGTGCTCTGCAAGCTCTCCAGGGCAACATCAAATCTGGGGCTCTGTGCTTTCTTTGCTTCTGAACAAGTGTTAGTGTTTTCTGCACAAACGCGATTCTGCGAAGCAATGTGAACACTTTTGCTTCCCAGGCACAGAGAAGGTGCTAGCAGGGAATTCTCTGCCTGCCTTTCCCCAGTGCTCTGCAAGCTCTCCAGGGCAGCATAAAATGTGGGGCTCTGTGCTTTCTTTCCTTCTGAACAAGTGTTAGTGTTTTCTGCACAAACGCGATTCTGAGAAGCAATGTGAACACTTCTCCTTCCCAGGCACAGAGAAGGTGCTAGCAGGGAATTCTCTGCCTGCCTTTCCCCAGTGCTCTGCAAGCTCTCCAGGGCAACATAAAATCTGGGGCTCTGTGCTTTCTTTCCTTCTGAACAAGTGTTAGTGTTTTCTGCACAAACGCGATTCTGCGAAGCAATGTGAACACTTCTCCTTCCCAGGCACAGAGAAGGTGCTAGCAGGGAATTCTCTGCCTGCCTTTCCCCAGTGCTCTGCAAGCTCTCCAGGGCAACATCAAATCTGGGGCTCTGTGCTTTCTTTCCTTCTGAACAAGTGTTAGTGTTTTCTGCACAAACGCGATTCTGAGAAGCAATGTGAACACTTTTGCTTCCCAGGCACAGAGAAGGTGCTAGCAGGGAATTCTCTGCCTGCCTTTCCCCAGTGCTCTGCAAGCTCTCCAGGGCAGCATAAAATGTGGGGCTCTGTGCTTTCTTTCCTTCTGAACAAGTGTTAGTGTTTTCTGCACAAACGCGATTCTGAGAAGCAATGTGAACACTTCTCCTTCCCAGGCACAGAGAAGGTGCTAGCAGGGAATTCTCTGCCTGCCTTTCCCCAGTGCTCTGCAAGCTCTCCAGGGCAACATAAAATCTGGGGCTCTGTGCTTTCTTTCCTTCTGAACAAGTGTTAGTGTTTTCTGCACAAACGCGATTCTGCGAAGCAATGTGAACACTTCTCCTTCCCAGGCACAGAGAAGGTGCTAGCAGGGAATTCTCTGCCTGCCTTTCCCCAGTGCTCTGCAAGCTCTCCAGGGCAACATCAAATCTGGGGCTCTGTGCTTTCTTTCCTTCTGAACAAGTGTTAGTGTTTTCTGCACAAACGCGATTCTGAGAAGCAATGTGAACACTTTTGCTTCCCAGGCACAGAGAAGGTGCTAGCAGGGAATTCTCTGCCTGCCTTTCCCCAGTGCTCTGCAAGCTCTCCAGGGCAACATAAAATGTGGGGCTCTGTGCTTTCTTTCCTTCTGAACAAGTGTTAGTGTTTTCTGCACAAACGCGATTCTGCGAAGCAATGTGAACACTTTTGCTTCCCAGGCACAGAGAAGGTGCTAGCAGGGAATTCTCTGCCTGCCTTTCCCCAGTGCTCTGCAAGCTCTCCAGGGCAACATAAAATGTGGGGCTCTGTGCTTTCTTTCCTTCTGAACAAGTGTTAGTGTTTTCTGCACAAACGCGATTCTGCGAAGCAATGTGAACACTTTTGCTTCCCAGGCACAGAGAAGGTGCTAGCAGGGAATTCTCTGCCTGCCTTTCCCCAGTGCTCTGCAAGCTCTCCAGGGCAACATAAAATCTGGGGCTCTGTGCTTTCTTTCCTTCTGAACAAGTGTTAGTGTTTTCTGCACAAACGCGATTCTGCGAAGCAATGTGAACACTTTTGCTTCCCAGGCACAGAGAAGGTGCTAGCAGGGAATTCTCTGCCTGCCTTTCCCCAGTGCTCTGCAAGCTCTCCAGGGCAACATAAAATCTGGGGCTCTGTGCTTTCTTTCCTTCTGAACAAGTGTTAGTGTTTTCTGCACAAACGCGATTCTGCGAAGCAATGTGAACACTTTTGCTTCCCAGGCACAGAGAAGGTGCTAGCAGGGAATTCTCTGCCTGCCTTTCCCCAGTGCTCTGCAAGCTCTCCAGGGCAACATCAAATCTGGGGCTCTGTGCTTTCTTTCCTTCTGAACAAGTGTTAGTGTTTTCTGCACAAACGCGATTCTGCGAAGCAATGTGAACACTTCTCCTTCCCAGGCACAGAGAAGGTGCTAGCAGGGAATTCTCTGCCTGCCTTTCCCCAGTGCTCTGCAAGCTCTCCAGGGCAACATAAAATCTGGGGCTCTGTGCTTTCTTTCCTTCTGAACAAGTGTTAGTGTTTTCTGCACAAACGCGATTCTGCGAAGCAATGGGAACACTTTTGCTTCCCAGGCACAGAGAAGGTGCTAGCAGGGAATTCTCTGCCTGCCTTTCCCCAGTGCTCTGCAAGCTCTCCAGGGCAACATCAAATCTGGGGCTCTGTGCTTTCTTTCCTTCTGAACAAGTGTTAGTGTTTTCTGCACAAACGCGATTCTGCGAAGCAATGTGAACACTTCTCCTTCCCAGGCACAGAGAAGGTGCTAGCAGGGAATTCTCTGCCTGCCTTTCCCCAGTGCTCTGCAAGCTCTCCAGGGCAGCATAAAATGTGGGGCTCTGTGCTTTCTTTCCTTCTGAACAAGTGTTAGTGTTTTCTGCACAAACGCGATTCTGCGAAGCAATGTGAACACTTTTGCTTCCCAGGCACAGAGAAGGTGCTAGCAGGGAATTCTCTGCCTGCCTTTCCCCAGTGCTCTGCAAGCTCTCCAGGGCAACATCAAATCTGGGGCTCTGTGCTTTCTTTCCTTCTGAACAAGTGTTAGTGTTTTCTGCACAAACGCGATTCTGCGAAGCAATGTGAACACTTTTGCTTCCCAGGCACAGAGAAGGTGCTAGCAGGGAATTCTCTGCCTGCCTTTCCCCAGTGCTCTGCAAGCTCTCCAGGGCAGCATAAAATGTGGGGCTCTGTGCTTTCTTTCCTTCTGAACAAGTGTTAGTGTTTTCTGCACAAACGCGATTCTGAGAAGCAATGTGAACACTTCTCCTTCCCAGGCACAGAGAAGGTGCTAGCAGGGAATTCTCTGCCTGCCTTTCCCCAGTGCTCTGCAAGCTCTCCAGGGCAACATAAAATCTGGGGCTCTGTGCTTTCTTTCCTTCTGAACAAGTGTTAGTGTTTTCTGCACAAACGCGATTCTGCGAAGCAATGTGAACACTTCTCCTTCCCAGGCACAGAGAAGGTGCTAGCAGGGAATTCTCTGCCTGCCTTTCCCCAGTGCTCTGCAAGCTCTCCAGGGCAACATCAAATCTGGGGCTCTGTGCTTTCTTTCCTTCTGAACAAGTGTTAGTGTTTTCTGCACAAACGCGATTCTGAGAAGCAATGTGAACACTTCTCCTTCCCAGGCACAGAGAAGGTGCTAGCAGGGAATTCTCTGCCTGCCTTTCCCCAGTGCTCTGCAAGCTCTCCAGGGCAGCATAAAATGTGGGGCTCTGTGCTTTCTTTCCTTCTGGACAAGTGTTAGTGTTTTCTGCACAAACGCGATTCTGCGAAGCAATGTGAACACTTTTGCTTCCCAGGCACAGAGAAGGTGCTAGCAGGGAATTCTCTGCCTGCCTTTCCCCAGTGCTCTGCAAGCTCTCCAGGGCAACATAAAATCTGGGGCTCTGTGCTTTCTTTCCTTCTGGACAAGTGTTAGTGTTTTCTGCACAAACGCGATTCTGCGAAGCAATGGGAACACTTTTGCTTCCCAGGCACAGAGAAGGTGCTAGCAGGGAATTCTCTGCCTGCCTTTCCCCAGTGCTCTGCAAGCTCTCCAGGGCAACATCAAATCTGGGGCTCTGTGCTTTCTTTCCTTCTGAACAAGTGTTAGTGTTTTCTGCACAAACGCGATTCTGCGAAGCAATGTGAACACTTCTCCTTCCCAGGCACAGAGAAGGTGCTAGCAGGGAATTCTCTGCCTGCCTTTCCCCAGTGCTCTGCAAGCTCTCCAGGGCAGCATAAAATCTGGGGCTCTGTGCTTTCTTTCCTTCTGAACAAGTGTTAGTGTTTTCTGCACAAACGCGATTCTGCGAAGCAATGTGAACACTTTTGCTTCCCAGGCACAGAGAAGGTGCTAGCAGGGAATTCTCTGCCTGCCTTTCCCCAGTGCTCTGCAAGCTCTCCAGGGCAACATCAAATCTGGGGCTCTGTGCTTTCTTTCCTTCTGAACAAGTGTTAGTGTTTTCTGCACAAACGCGATTCTGCGAAGCAATGTGAACACTTTTGCTTCCCAGGCACAGAGAAGGTGCTAGCAGGGAATTCTCTGCCTGCCTTTCCCCAGTGCTCTGCAAGCTCTCCAGGGCAGCATAAAATGTGGGGCTCTGTGCTTTCTTTCCTTCTGAACAAGTGTTAGTGTTTTCTGCACAAACGCGATTCTGAGAAGCAATGTGAACACTTCTCCTTCCCAGGCACAGAGAAGGTGCTAGCAGGGAATTCTCTGCCTGCCTTTCCCCAGTGCTCTGCAAGCTCTCCAGGGCAACATAAAATCTGGGGCTCTGTGCTTTCTTTCCTTCTGAACAAGTGTTAGTGTTTTCTGCACAAACGCGATTCTGCGAAGCAATGGGAACACTTTTGCTTCCCAGGCACAGAGAAGGTGCTAGCAGGGAATTCTCTGCCTGCCTTTCCCCAGTGCTCTGCAAGCTCTCCAGGGCAACATCAAATCTGGGGCTCTGTGCTTTCTTTCCTTCTGAACAAGTGTTAGTGTTTTCTGCACAAACGCGATTCTGAGAAGCAATGTGAACACTTTTGCTTCCCAGGCACAGAGAAGGTGCTAGCAGGGAATTCTCTGCCTGCCTTTCCCCAGTGCTCTGCAAGCTCTCCAGGGCAGCATAAAATGTGGGGCTCTGTGCTTTCTTTCCTTCTGAACAAGTGTTAGTGTTTTCTGCACAAACGCGATTCTGAGAAGCAATGTGAACACTTCTCCTTCCCAGGCACAGAGAAGGTGCTAGCAGGGAATTCTCTGCCTGCCTTTCCCCAGTGCTCTGCAAGCTCTCCAGGGCAACATCAAATCTGGGGCTCTGTGCTTTCTTTCCTTCTGAACAAGTGTTAGTGTTTTCTGCACAAACGCGATTCTGAGAAGCAATGTGAACACTTTTGCTTCCCAGGCACAGAGAAGGTGCTAGCAGGGAATTCTCTGCCTGCCTTTCCCCAGTGCTCTGCAAGCTCTCCAGGGCAACATAAAATGTGGGGCTCTGTGCTTTCTTTCCTTCTGAACAAGTGTTAGTGTTTTCTGCACAAACGCGATTCTGCGAAGCAATGTGAACACTTTTGCTTCCCAGGCACAGAGAAGGTGCTAGCAGGGAATTCTCTGCCTGCCTTTCCCCAGTGCTCTGCAAGCTCTCCAGGGCAACATAAAATGTGGGGCTCTGTGCTTTCTTTCCTTCTGAACAAGTGTTAGTGTTTTCTGCACAAACGCGAATCTGCGAAGCAATGTGAACACTTCTCCTTCCCAGGCACAGAGAAGGTGCTAGCAGGGAATTCTCTGCCTGCCTTTCCCCAGTGCTCTGCAAGCTCTCCAGGGCAGCATAAAATGTGGGGCTCTGTGCTTTCTTTCCTTCTGAACAAGTGTTAGTGTTTTCTGCACAAACGCGATTCTGCGAAGCAATGTGAACACTTCTCCTTCCCAGGCACAGAGAAGGTGCTAGCAGGGAATTCTCTGCCTGCCTTTCCCCAGTGCTCTGCAAGCTCTCCAGGGCAACATCAAATCTGGGGCTCTGTGCTTTCTTTCCTTCTGAACAAGTGTTAGTGTTTTCTGCACAAACGCGATTCTGAGAAGCAATGTGAACACTTTTGCTTCCCAGGCACAGAGAAGGTGCTAGCAGGGAATTCTCTGCCTGCCTTTCCCCAGTGCTCTGCAAGCTCTCCAGGGCAACATAAAATGTGGGGCTCTGTGCTTTCTTTCCTTCTGAACAAGTGTTAGTGTTTTCTGCACAAACGCGAATCTGCGAAGCAATGTGAACACTTCTCCTTC
This sequence comes from Strix occidentalis, assembly GCA_030819815.1. Classification (NCBI taxonomy): domain Eukaryota; kingdom Metazoa; phylum Chordata; class Aves; order Strigiformes; family Strigidae; genus Strix; species Strix occidentalis. The sequence continues at coordinate 43,478 of JASWHU010000496.1, forward strand.
CCAGGCACAGAGAAGGTGCTAGCAGGGAATTCTCTGCCTGCCTTTCCCCAGTGCTCTGCAAGCTCTCCAGGGCAACATAAAATCTGGGGCTCTGTGCTTTCTTTCCTTCTGAACAAGTGTTAGTGTTTTCTGCACAAACGCGATTCTGCGAAGCAATGTGAACACTTTTGCTTCCCAGGCACAGAGAAGGTGCTAGCAGGGAATTCTCTGCCTGCCTTTCCCCAGTGCTCTGCAAGCTCTCCAGGGCAACATCAAATCTGGGGCTCTGTGCTTTCTTTCCTTCTGAACAAGTGTTAGTGTTTTCTGCACAAACGCGATTCTGCGAAGCAATGTGAACACTTTTGCTTCCCAGGCACAGAGAAGGTGCTAGCAGGGAATTCTCTGCCTGCCTTTCCCCAGTGCTCTGCAAGCTCTCCAGGGCAACATCAAATCTGGGGCTCTGTGCTTTCTTTCCTTCTGAACAAGTGTTAGTGTTTTCTGCACAAACGCGATTCTGCGAAGCAATGTGAACACTTTTGCTTCCCAGGCACAGAGAAGGTGCTAGCAGGGAATTCTCTGCCTGCCTTTCCCCAGTGCTCTGCAAGCTCTCCAGGGCAGCATAAAATCTGGGGCTCTGTGCTTTCTTTCCTTCTGAACAAGTGTTAGTGTTTTCTGCACAAACGCGATTCTGAGAAGCAATGTGAACACTTCTCCTTCCCAGGCACAGAGAAGGTGCTAGCAGGGAATTCTCTGCCTGCCTTTCCCCAGTGCTCTGCAAGCTCTCCAGGGCAACATAAAATCTGGGGCTCTGTGCTTTCTTTCCTTCTGAACAAGTGTTAGTGTTTTCTGCACAAACACGATTCTGCGAAGCAATGTGAACACTTTTGCTTCCCAGGCACAGAGAAGGTGCTAGCAGGGAATTCTCTGCCTGCCTTTCCCCAGTGCTCTGCAAGCTCTCCAGGGCAACATCAAATGTGGGGCTCTGTGCTTTCTTTCCTTCTGAACAAGTGTTAGTGTTTTCTGCACAAACGCGATTCTGCGAAGCAATGTGAACACTTTTGCTTCCCAGGCACAGAGAAGGTGCTAGCAGGGAATTCTCTGCCTGCCTTTCCCCAGTGCTCTGCAAGCTCTCCAGGGCAACATAAAATCTGGGGCTCTGTGCTTTCTTTCCTTCTGAACAAGTGTTAGTGTTTTCTGCACAAACGCGATTCTGCGAAGCAATGTGAACACTTTTGCTTCCCAGGCACAGAGAAGGTGCTAGCAGGGAATTCTCTGCCTGCCTTTCCCCAGTGCTCTGCAAGCTCTCCAGGGCAACATCAAATGTGGGGCTCTGTGCTTTCTTTCCTTCTGAACAAGTGTTAGTGTTTTCTGCACAAACGCGATTCTGCGAAGCAATGTGAACACTTCTCCTTCCCAGGCACAGAGAAGGTGCTAGCAGGGAATTCTCTGCCTGCCTTTCCCCAGTGCTCTGCAAGCTCTCCAGGGCAACATCAAATCTGGGGCTCTGTGCTTTCTTTCCTTCTGAACAAGTGTTAGTGTTTTCTGCACAAACGCGATTCTGCGAAGCAATGTGAACACTTCTCCTTCCCAGGCACAGAGAAGGTGCTAGCAGGGAATTCTCTGCCTGCCTTTCCCCAGTGCTCTGCAAGCTCTCCAGGGCAGCATAAAATGTGGGGCTCTGTGCTTTCTTTCCTTCTGAACAAGTGTTAGTGTTTTCTGCACAAACGCGATTCTGCGAAGCAATGTGAACACTTTTGCTTCCCAGGCACAGAGAAGGTGCTAGCAGGGAATTCTCTGCCTGCCTTTCCCCAGTGCTCTGCAAGCTCTCCAGGGCAACATCAAATCTGGGGCTCTGTGCTTTCTTTCCTTCTGAACAAGTGTTAGTGTTTTCTGCACAAACGCGATTCTGAGAAGCAATGTGAACACTTTTGCTTCCCAGGCACAGAGAAGGTGCTAGCAGGGAATTCTCTGCCTGCCTTTCCCCAGTGCTCTGCAAGCTCTCCAGGGCAGCATAAAATCTGGGGCTCTGTGCTTTCTTTCCTTCTGAACAAGTGTTAGTGTTTTCTGCACAAACGCGATTCTGAGAAGCAATGTGAACACTTCTCCTTCCCAGGCACAGAGAAGGTGCTAGCAGGGAATTCTCTGCCTGCCTTTCCCCAGTGCTCTGCAAGCTCTCCAGGGCAACATAAAATCTGGGGCTCTGTGCTTTCTTTCCTTCTGAACAAGTGTTAGTGTTTTCTGCACAAACGCGATTCTGCGAAGCAATGTGAACACTTTTGCTTCCCAGGCACAGAGAAGGTGCTAGCAGGGAATTCTCTGCCTGCCTTTCCCCAGTGCTCTGCAAGCTCTCCAGGGCAACATCAAATCTGGGGCTCTGTGCTTTCTTTCCTTCTGAACAAGTGTTAGTGTTTTCTGCACAAACGCGATTCTGCGAAGCAATGTGAACACTTTTGCTTCCCAGGCACAGAGAAGGTGCTAGCAGGGAATTCTCTGCCTGCCTTTCCCCAGTGCTCTGCAAGCTCTCCAGGGCAACATAAAATCTGGGGCTCTGTGCTTTCTTTCCTTCTGAACAAGTGTTAGTGTTTTCTGCACAAACGCGATTCTGCGAAGCAATGTGAACACTTTTGCTTCCCAGGCACAGAGAAGGTGCTAGCAGGGAATTCTCTGCCTGCCTTTCCCCAGTGCTCTGCAAGCTCTCCAGGGCAGCATAAAATGTGGGGCTCTGTGCTTTCTTTCCTTCTGAACAAGTGTTAGTGTTTTCTGCACAAACGCGATTCTGCGAAGCAATGTGAACACTTTTGCTTCCCAGGCACAGAGAAGGTGCTAGCAGGGAATTCTCTGCCTGCCTTTCCCCAGTGCTCTGCAAGCTCTCCAGGGCAACATCAAATCTGGGGCTCTGTGCTTTCTTTCCTTCTGAACAAGTGTTAGTGTTTTCTGCACAAACGCGATTCTGCGAAGCAATGTGAACACTTTTGCTTCCCAGGCACAGAGAAGGTGCTAGCAGGGAATTCTCTGCCTGCCTTTCCCCAGTGCTCTGCAAGCTCTCCAGGGCAGCATAAAATGTGGGGCTCTGTGCTTTCTTTCCTTCTGAACAAGTGTTAGTGTTTTCTGCACAAACGCGATTCTGAGAAGCAATGTGAACACTTCTCCTTCCCAGGCACAGAGAAGGTGCTAGCAGGGAATTCTCTGCCTGCCTTTCCCCAGTGCTCTGCAAGCTCTCCAGGGCAACATAAAATCTGGGGCTCTGTGCTTTCTTTCCTTCTGAACAAGTGTTAGTGTTTTCTGCACAAACGCGATTCTGCGAAGCAATGTGAACACTTCTCCTTCCCAGGCACAGAGAAGGTGCTAGCAGGGATTCTCTGCCTGCCTTTCCCCAGTGCTCTGCAAGCTCTCCAGGGCAACATCAAATCTGGGGCTCTGTGCTTTCTTTCCTTCTGAACAAGTGTTAGTGTTTTCTGCACAAACGCGATTCTGCGAAGCAATGTGAACACTTTTGCTTCCCAGGCACAGAGAAGGTGCTAGCAGGGAATTCTCTGCCTGCCTTTCCCCAGTGCTCTGCAAGCTCTCCAGGGCAGCATAAAATCTGGGGCTCTGTGCTTTCTTTCCTTCTGGACAAGTGTTAGTGTTTTCTGCACAAACGCGATTCTGCGAAGCAATGTGAACACTTTTGCTTCCCAGGCACAGAGAAGGTGCTAGCAGGGAATTCTCTGCCTGCCTTTCCCCAGTGCTCTGCAAGCTCTCCAGGGCAACATCAAATCTGGGGCTCTGTGCTTTCTTTCCTTCTGAACAAGTGTTAGTGTTTTCTGCACAAACGCGATTCTGCGAAGCAATGGGAACACTTTTGCTTCCCGGGAAGCAAAAGTGTTCCCATTGCTTCGCAGAATCGCGTTTGTGCAGAAAACACTAACACTTGTTCAGAAGGAAAGAAAGCACAGAGCCCCAGATTTGATGTTGCCCTGGAGAGCTTGCAGAGCACTGGGGAAAGGCAGGCAGAGAATTCCCTGCTAGCACCTTCTCTGTGCCTGGGAAGCAAAAGTGTTCACATTGCTTCGCAGAATCGCGTTTGTGCAGAAAACACTAACACTTGTCCAGAAGGAAAGAAAGCACAGAGCCCCAGATTTTATGCTGCCCTGGAGAGCTTGCAGAGCACTGGGGAAAGGCAGGCAGAGAATTCCCTGCTAGCACCTTCTCTGTGCCTGGGAAGCAAAAGTGTTCACATTGCTTCGCAGAATCGCGTTTGTGCAGAAAACACTAACACTTGTTCAGAAGGAAAGAAAGCACAGAGCCCCAGATTTGATGTTGCCCTGGAGAGCTTGCAGAGCACTGGGGAAAGGCAGGCAGAGAATTCCCTGCTAGCACCTTCTCTGTGCCTGGGAAGGAGAAGTGTTCACATTGCTTCGCAGAATCGCGTTTGTGCAGAAAACACTAACACTTGTTCAGAAGGAAAGAAAGCACAGAGCCCCAGATTTTATGTTGCCCTGGAGAGCTTGCAGAGCACTGGGGAAAGGCAGGCAGAGAATTCCCTGCTAGCACCTTCTCTGTGCCTGGGAAGGAGAAGTGTTCACATTGCTTCTCAGAATCGCGTTTGTGCAGAAAACACTAACACTTGTTCAGAAGGAAAGAAAGCACAGAGCCCCACATTTTATGCTGCCCCTGGAGAGCTTGCAGAGCACTGGGGAAAGGCAGGCAGAGAATTCCCTGCTAGCACCTTCTCTGTGCCTGGGAAGCAAAAGTGTTCACATTGCTTCGCAGAATCGCGTTTGTGCAGAAAACACTAACACTTGTTCAGAAGGAAAGAAAGCACAGAGCCCCAGATTTGATGTTGCCCTGGAGAGCTTGCAGAGCACTGGGGAAAGGCAGGCAGAGAATTCCCTGCTAGCACCTTCTCTGTGCCTGGGAAGCAAAAGTGTTCACATTGCTTCGCAGAATCGCGTTTGTGCAGAAAACACTAACACTTGTTCAGAAGGAAAGAAAGCACAGAGCCCCACATTTTATGCTGCCCTGGAGAGCTTGCAGAGCACTGGGGAAAGGCAGGCAGAGAATTCCCTGCTAGCACCTTCTCTGTGCCTGGGAAGCAAAAGTGTTCACATTGCTTCGCAGAATCGCGTTTGTGCAGAAAACACTAACACTTGTTCAGAAGGAAAGAAAGCACAGAGCCCCAGATTTTATGTTGCCCTGGAGAGCTTGCAGAGCACTGGGGAAAGGCAGGCAGAGAATTCCCTGCTAGCACCTTCTCTGTGCCTGGGAAGCAAAAGTGTTCACATTGCTTCGCAGAATCGCGTTTGTGCAGAAAACACTAACACTTGTTCAGAAGGAAAGAAAGCACAGAGCCCCAGATTTGATGTTGCCCTGGAGAGCTTGCAGAGCACTGGGGAAAGGCAGGCAGAGAATTCCCTGCTAGCACCTTCTCTGTGCCTGGGAAGCAAAAGTGTTCACATTGCTTCGCAGAATCGCGTTTGTGCAGAAAACACTAACACTTGTTCAGAAGGAAAGAAAGCACAGAGCCCCAGATTTTATGTTGCCCTGGAGAGCTTGCAGAGCACTGGGGAAAGGCAGGCAGAGAATTCCCTGCTAGCACCTTCTCTGTGCCTGGGAAGGAGAAGTGTTCACATTGCTTCTCAGAATCGCGTTTGTGCAGAAAACACTAACACTTGTTCAGAAGGAAAGAAAGCACAGAGCCCCAGATTTTATGCTGCCCTGGAGAGCTTGCAGAGCACTGGGGAAAGGCAGGCAGAGAATTCCCTGCTAGCACCTTCTCTGTGCCTGGGAAGCAAAAGTGTTCACATTGCTTCTCAGAATCGCGTTTGTGCAGAAAACACTAACACTTGTTCAGAAGGAAAGAAAGCACAGAGCCCCAGATTTGATGTTGCCCTGGAGAGCTTGCAGAGCACTGGGGAAAGGCAGGCAGAGAATTCCCTGCTAGCACCTTCTCTGTGCCTGGGAAGCAAAAGTGTTCACATTGCTTCGCAGAATCGCGTTTGTGCAGAAAACACTAACACTTGTTCAGAAGGAAAGAAAGCACAGAGCCCCACATTTTATGCTGCCCTGGAGAGCTTGCAGAGCACTGGGGAAAGGCAGGCAGAGAATTCCCTGCTAGCACCTTCTCTGTGCCTGGGAAGGAGAAGTGTTCACATTGCTTCGCAGAATCGCGTTTGTGCAGAAAACACTAACACTTGTTCAGAAGGAAAGAAAGCACAGAGCCCCAGATTTGATGTTGCCCTGGAGAGCTTGCAGAGCACTGGGGAAAGGCAGGCAGAGAATTCCCTGCTAGCACCTTCTCTGTGCCTGGGAAGGAGAAGTGTTCACATTGCTTCGCAGAATCGCGTTTGTGCAGAAAACACTAACACTTGTTCAGAAGGAAAGAAAGCACAGAGCCCCACATTTGATGTTGCCCTGGAGAGCTTGCAGAGCACTGGGGAAAGGCAGGCAGAGAATTCCCTGCTAGCACCTTCTCTGTGCCTGGGAAGCAAAAGTGTTCACATTGCTTCGCAGAATCGCGTTTGTGCAGAAAACACTAACACTTGTTCAGAAGGAAAGAAAGCACAGAGCCCCAGATTTTATGTTGCCCTGGAGAGCTTGCAGAGCACTGGGGAAAGGCAGGCAGAGAATTCCCTGCTAGCACCTTCTCTGTGCCTGGGAAGCAAAAGTGTTCACATTGCTTCGCAGAATCGCGTTTGTGCAGAAAACACTAACACTTGTTCAGAAGGAAAGAAAGCACAGAGCCCCACATTTGATGTTGCCCTGGAGAGCTTGCAGAGCACTGGGGAAAGGCAGGCAGAGAATTCCCTGCTAGCACCTTCTCTGTGCCTGGGAAGCAAAAGTGTTCACATTGCTTCGCAGAATCGTGTTTGTGCAGAAAACACTAACACTTGTTCAGAAGGAAAGAAAGCACAGAGCCCCAGATTTTATGTTGCCCTGGAGAGCTTGCAGAGCACTGGGGAAAGGCAGGCAGAGAATTCCCTGCTAGCACCTTCTCTGTGCCTGGGAAGGAGAAGTGTTCACATTGCTTCTCAGAATCGCGTTTGTGCAGAAAACACTAACACTTGTTCAGAAGGAAAGAAAGCACAGAGCCCCAGATTTTATGCTGCCCTGGAGAGCTTGCAGAGCACTGGGGAAAGGCAGGCAGAGAATTCCCTGCTAGCACCTTCTCTGTGCCTGGGAAGCAAAAGTGTTCACATTGCTTCGCAGAATCGCGTTTGTGCAGAAAACACTAACACTTGTTCAGAAGGAAAGAAAGCACAGAGCCCCAGATTTGATGTTGCCCTGGAGAGCTTGCAGAGCACTGGGGAAAGGCAGGCAGAGAATTCCCTGCTAGCACCTTCTCTGTGCCTGGGAAGCAAAAGTGTTCACATTGCTTCGCAGAATCGCGTTTGTGCAGAAAACACTAACACTTGTTCAGAAGGAAAGAAAGCACAGAGCCCCAGATTTGATGTTGCCCTGGAGAGCTTGCAGAGCACTGGGGAAAGGCAGGCAGAGAATTCCCTGCTAGCACCTTCTCTGTGCCTGGGAAGCAAAAGTGTTCACATTGCTTCGCAGAATCGCGTTTGTGCAGAAAACACTAACACTTGTTCAGAAGGAAAGAAAGCACAGAGCCCCAGATTTTATGTTGCCCTGGAGAGCTTGCAGAGCACTGGGGAAAGGCAGGCAGAGAATTCCCTGCTAGCACCTTCTCTGTGCCTGGGAAGGAGAAGTGTTCACATTGCTTCGCAGATTCGCGTTTGTGCAGAAAACACTAACACTTGTTCAGAAGGAAAGAAAGCACAGAGCCCCACATTTTATGTTGCCCTGGAGAGCTTGCAGAGCACTGGGGAAAGGCAGGCAGAGAATTCCCTGCTAGCACCTTCTCTGTGCCTGGGAAGCAAAAGTGTTCACATTGCTTCTCAGAATCGCGTTTGTGCAGAAAACACTAACACTTGTTCAGAAGGAAAGAAAGCACAGAGCCCCAGATTTGATGTTGCCCTGGAGAGCTTGCAGAGCACTGGGGAAAGGCAGGCAGAGAATTCCCTGCTAGCACCTTCTCTGTGCCTGGGAAGGAGAAGTGTTCACATTGCTTCGCAGAATCGCGTTTGTGCAGAAAACACTAACACTTGTTCAGAAGGAAAGAAAGCACAGAGCCCCACATTTTATGCTGCCCTGGAGAGCTTGCAGAGCACTGGGGAAAGGCAGGCAGAGAATTCCCTGCTAGCACCTTCTCTGTGCCTGGGAAGGAGAAGTGTTCACATTGCTTCGCAGATTCGCGTTTGTGCAGAAAACACTAACACTTGTTCAGAAGGAAAGAAAGCACAGAGCCCCACATTTTATGTTGCCCTGGAGAGCTTGCAGAGCACTGGGGAAAGGCAGGCAGAGAATTCCCTGCTAGCACCTTCTCTGTGCCTGGGAAGCAAAAGTGTTCACATTGCTTCGCAGAATCGCGTTTGTGCAGAAAACACTAACACTTGTTCAGAAGGAAAGAAAGCACAGAGCCCCACATTTTATGTTGCCCTGGAGAGCTTGCAGAGCACTGGGGAAAGGCAGGCAGAGAATTCCCTGCTAGCACCTTCTCTGTGCCTGGGAAGCAAAAGTGTTCACATTGCTTCTCAGAATCGCGTTTGTGCAGAAAACACTAACACTTGTTCAGAAGGAAAGAAAGCACAGAGCCCCAGATTTGATGTTGCCCTGGAGAGCTTGCAGAGCACTGGGGAAAGGCAGGCAGAGAATTCCCTGCTAGCACCTTCTCTGTGCCTGGGAAGGAGAAGTGTTCACATTGCTTCTCAGAATCGCGTTTGTGCAGAAAACACTAACACTTGTTCAGAAGGAAAGAAAGCACAGAGCCCCACATTTTATGCTGCCCTGGAGAGCTTGCAGAGCACTGGGGAAAGGCAGGCAGAGAATTCCCTGCTAGCACCTTCTCTGTGCCTGGGAAGCAAAAGTGTTCACATTGCTTCTCAGAATCGCGTTTGTGCAGAAAACACTAACACTTGTTCAGAAGGAAAGAAAGCACAGAGCCCCAGATTTGATGTTGCCCTGGAGAGCTTGCAGAGCACTGGGGAAAGGCAGGCAGAGAATTCCCTGCTAGCACCTTCTCTGTGCCTGGGAAGCAAAAGTGTTCCCATTGCTTCGCAGAATCGCGTTTGTGCAGAAAACACTAACACTTGTTCAGAAGGAAAGAAAGCACAGAGCCCCAGATTTTATGTTGCCCTGGAGAGCTTGCAGAGCACTGGGGAAAGGCAGGCAGAGAATTCCCTGCTAGCACCTTCTCTGTGCCTGGGAAGGAGAAGTGTTCACATTGCTTCTCAGAATCGCGTTTGTGCAGAAAACACTAACACTTGTTCAGAAGGAAAGAAAGCACAGAGCCCCACATTTTATGCTGCCCTGGAGAGCTTGCAGAGCACTGGGGAAAGGCAGGCAGAGAATTCCCTGCTAGCACCTTCTCTGTGCCTGGGAAGCAAAAGTGTTCACATTGCTTCGCAGAATCGCGTTTGTGCAGAAAACACTAACACTTGTTCAGAAGGAAAGAAAGCACAGAGCCCCAGATTTGATGTTGCCCTGGAGAGCTTGCAGAGCACTGGGGAAAGGCAGGCAGAGAATTCCCTGCTAGCACCTTCTCTGTGCCTGGGAAGCAAAAGTGTTCACATTGCTTCGCAGAATCGCGTTTGTGCAGAAAACACTAACACTTGTTCAGAAGGAAAGAAAGCACAGAGCCCCAGATTTTATGCTGCCCTGGAGAGCTTGCAGAGCACTGGGGAAAGGCAGGCAGAGAATTCCCTGCTAGCACCTTCTCTGTGCCTGGGAAGGAGAAGTGTTCACATTGCTTCGCAGAATCGCGTTTGTGCAGAAAACACTAACACTTGTTCAGAAGGAAAGAAAGCACAGAGCCCCAGATTTGATGTTGCCCTGGAGAGCTTGCAGAGCACTGGGGAAAGGCAGGCAGAGAATTCCCTGCTAGCACCTTCTCTGTGCCTGGGAAGCAAAAGTGTTCCCATTGCTTCGCAGAATCGCGTTTGTGCAGAAAACACTAACACTTGTCCAGAAGGAAAGAAAGCACAGAGCCCCAGATTTTATGTTGCCCTGGAGAGCTTGCAGAGCACTGGGGAAAGGCAGGCAGAGAATTCCCTGCTAGCACCTTCTCTGTGCCTGGGAAGCAAAAGTGTTCACATTGCTTCGCAGAATCGCGTTTGTGCAGAAAACACTAACACTTGTCCAGAAGGAAAGAAAGCACAGAGCCCCACATTTTATGCTGCCCTGGAGAGCTTGCAGAGCACTGGGGAAAGGCAGGCAGAGAATTCCCTGCTAGCACCTTCTCTGTGCCTGGGAAGGAGAAGTGTTCACATTGCTTCTCAGAATCGCGTTTGTGCAGAAAACACTAACACTTGTTCAGAAGGAAAGAAAGCACAGAGCCCCAGATTTGATGTTGCCCTGGAGAGCTTGCAGAGCACTGGGGAAAGGCAGGCAGAGAATTCCCTGCTAGCACCTTCTCTGTGCCTGGGAAGGAGAAGTGTTCACATTGCTTCGCAGAATCGCGTTTGTGCAGAAAACACTAACACTTGTTCAGAAGGAAAGAAAGCACAGAGCCCCAGATTTTATGTTGCCCTGGAGAGCTTGCAGAGCACTGGGGAAAGGCAGGCAGAGAATTCCCTGCTAGCACCTTCTCTGTGCCTGGGAAGGAGAAGTGTTCACATTGCTTCTCAGAATCGCGTTTGTGCAGAAAACACTAACACTTGTTCAGAAGGAAAGAAAGCACAGAGCCCCACATTTTATGCTGCCCTGGAGAGCTTGCAGAGCACTGGGGAAAGGCAGGCAGAGAATTCCCTGCTAGCACCTTCTCTGTGCCTGGGAAGCAAAAGTGTTCACATTGCTTCGCAGAATCGCGTTTGTGCAGAAAACACTAACACTTGTTCAGAAGGAAAGAAAGCACAGAGCCCCAGATTTGATGTTGCCCTGGAGAGCTTGCAGAGCACTGGGGAAAGGCAGGCAGAGAATTCCCTGCTAGCACCTTCTCTGTGCCTGGGAAGCAAAAGTGTTCACATTGCTTCGCAGAATCGCGTTTGTGCAGAAAACACTAACACTTGTTCAGAAGGAAAGAAAGCACAGAGCCCCACATTTTATGCTGCCCTGGAGAGCTTGCAGAGCACTGGGGAAAGGCAGGCAGAGAATTCCCTGCTAGCACCTTCTCTGTGCCTGGGAAGGAGAAGTGTTCACATTGCTTCGCAGAATCGCGTTTGTGCAGAAAACACTAACACTTGTTCAGAAGGAAAGAAAGCACAGAGCCCCAGATTTGATGTTGCCCTGGAGAGCTTGCAGAGCACTGGGGAAAGGCAGGCAGAGAATTCCCTGCTAGCACCTTCTCTGTGCCTGGGAAGCAAAAGTGTTCCCATTGCTTCGCAGAATCGCGTTTGTGCAGAAAACACTAACACTTGTTCAGAAGGAAAGAAAGCACAGAGCCCCAGATTTTATGTTGCCCTGGAGAGCTTGCAGAGCACTGGGGAAAGGCAGGCAGAGAATTCCCTGCTAGCACCTTCTCTGTGCCTGGGAAGGAGAAGTGTTCACATTGCTTCGCAGAATCGCGTTTGTGCAGAAAACACTAACACTTGTTCAGAAGGAAAGAAAGCACAGAGCCCCAGATTTGATGTTGCCCTGGAGAGCTTGCAGAGCACTGGGGAAAGGCAGGCAGAGAATTCCCTGCTAGCACCTTCTCTGTGCCTGGGAAGCAAAAGTGTTCACATTGCTTCGCAGAATCGCGTTTGTGCAGAAAACACTAACACTTGTTCAGAAGGAAAGAAAGCACAGAGCCCCAGATTTTATGTTGCCCTGGAGAGCTTGCAGAGCACTGGGGAAAGGCAGGCAGAGAATTCCCTGCTAGCACCTTCTCTGTGCCTGGGAAGCAAAAGTGTTCACATTGCTTCGCAGAATCGCGTTTGTGCAGAAAACACTAACACTTGTTCAGAAGGAAAGAAAGCACAGAGCCCCAGATTTTATGTTGCCCTGGAGAGCTTGCAGAGCACTGGGGAAAGGCAGGCAGAGAATTCCCTGCTAGCACCTTCTCTGTGCCTGGGAAGCAAAAGTGTTCACATTGCTTCGCAGAATCGCGTTTGTGCAGAAAACACTAACACTTGTTCAGAAGGAAAGAAAGCACAGAGCCCCACATTTTATGTTGCCCTGGAGAGCTTGCAGAGCACTGGGGAAAGGCAGGCAGAGAATTCCCTGCTAGCACCTTCTCTGTGCCTGGGAAGCAAAAGTGTTCACATTGCTTCGCAGAATCGCGTTTGTGCAGAAAACACTAACACTTGTTCAGAAGGAAAGAAAGCACAGAGCCCCACATTTTATGTTGCCCTGGAGAGCTTGCAGAGCACTGGGGAAAGGCAGGCAGAGAATTCCCTGCTAGCACCTTCTCTGTGCCTGGGAAGCAAAAGTGTTCACATTGCTTCTCAGAATCGCGTTTGTGCAGAAAACACTAACACTTGTTCAGAAGGAAAGAAAGCACAGAGCCCCAGATTTGATGTTGCCCTGGAGAGCTTGCAGAGCACTGGGGAAAGGCAGGCAGAGAATTCCCTGCTAGCACCTTCTCTGTGCCTGGGAAGGAGAAGTGTTCACATTGCTTCGCAGAATCGCGTTTGTGCAGAAAACACTAACACTTGTTCAGAAGGAAAGAAAGCACAGAGCCCCAGATTTTATGTTGCCCTGGAGAGCTTGCAGAGCACTGGGGAAAGGCAGGCAGAGAATTCCCTGCTAGCACCTTCTCTGTGCCTGGGAAGGAGAAGTGTTCACATTGCTTCTCAGAATCGCGTTTGTGCAGAAAACACTAACACTTGTTCAGAAGGAAAGAAAGCACAGAGCCCCACATTTTATGCTGCCCTGGAGAGCTTGCAGAGCACTGGGGAAAGGCAGGCAGAGAATTCCCTGCTAGCACCTTCTCTGTGCCTGGGAAGCAAAAGTGTTCACATTGCTTCTCAGAATCGCGTTTGTGCAGAAAACACTAACACTTGTTCAGAAGGAAAGAAAGCACAGAGCCCCAGATTTGATGTTGCCCTGGAGAGCTTGCAGAGCACTGGGGAAAGGCAGGCAGAGAATTCCCTGCTAGCACCTTCTCTGTGCCTGGGAAGGAGAAGTGTTCACATTGCTTCGCAGAATCGCGTTTGTGCAGAAAACACTAACACTTGTTCAGAAGGAAAGAAAGCACAGAGCCCCAGATTTTATGTTGCCCTGGAGAGCTTGCAGAGCACTGGGGAAAGGCAGGCAGAGAATTCCCTGCTAGCACCTTCTCTGTGCCTGGGAAGGAGAAGTGTTCACATTGCTTCTCAGAATCGCGTTTGTGCAGAAAACACTAACACTTGTTCAGAAGGAAAGAAAGCACAGAGCCCCACATTTTATGCTGCCCTGGAGAGCTTGCAGAGCACTGGGGAAAGGCAGGCAGAGAATTCCCTGCTAGCACCTTCTCTGTGCCTGGGAAGCAAAAGTGTTCACATTGCTTCGCAGAATCGCGTTTGTGCAGAAAACACTAACACTTGTTCAGAAGCAAAGAAAGCACAGAGCCCCAGATTTGATGTTGCCCTGGAGAGCTTGCAGAGCACTGGGGAAAGGCAGGCAGAGAATTCCCTGCTAGCACCTTCTCTGTGCCTGGGAAGCAAAAGTGTTCACATTGCTTCGCAGAATCGCGTTTGTGCAGAAAACACTAACACTTGTTCAGAAGGAAAGAAAGCACAGAGCCCCAGATTTGATGTTGCCCTGGAGAGCTTGCAGAGCACTGGGGAAAGGCAGGCAGAGAATTCCCTGCTAGCACCTTCTCTGTGCCTGGGAAGCAAAAGTGTTCACATTGCTTCGCAGAATCGCGTTTGTGCAGAAAACACTAACACTTGTTCAGAAGGAAAGAAAGCACAGAGCCCCAGATTTGATGTTGCCCTGGAGAGCTTGCAGAGCACTGGGGAAAGGCAGGCAGAGAATTCCCTGCTAGCACCTTCTCTGTGCCTGGGAAGGAGAAGTGTTCACATTGCTTCTCAGAATCGCGTTTGTGCAGAAAACACTAACACTTGTTCAGAAGGAAAGAAAGCACAGAGCCCCAGATTTTATGCTGCCCTGGAGAGCTTGCAGAGCACTGGGGAAAGGCAGGCAGAGAATTCCCTGCTAGCACCTTCTCTGTGCCTGGGAAGCAAAAGTGTTCACATTGCTTCGCAGAATCGCGTTTGTGCAGAAAACACTAACACTTGTTCAGAAGGAAAGAAAGCACAGAGCCCCAGATTTTATGTTGCCCTGGAGAGCTTGCAGAGCACTGGGGAAAGGCAGGCAGAGAATTCCCTGCTAGCACCTTCTCTGTGCCTGGGAAGCAAAAGTGTTCCCATTGCTTCGCAGAATCGCGTTTGTGCAGAAAACACTAACACTTGTTCAGAAGGAAAGAAAGCACAGAGCCCCACATTTTATGTTGCCCTGGAGAGCTTGCAGAGCACTGGGGAAAGGCAGGCAGAGAATTCCCTGCTAGCACCTTCTCTGTGCCTGGGAAGCAAAAGTGTTCACATTGCTTCGCAGAATCGCGTTTGTGCAGAAAACACTAACACTTGTTCAGAAGGAAAGAAAGCACAGAGCCCCAGATTTGATGTTGCCCTGGAGAGCTTGCAGAGCACTGGGGAAAGGCAGGCAGAGAATTCCCTGCTAGCACCTTCTCTGTGCCTGGGAAGGAGAAGTGTTCACATTGCTTCTCAGAATCGCGTTTGTGCAGAAAACACTAACACTTGTTCAGAAGGAAAGAAAGCACAGAGCCCCACATTTTATGTTGCCCTGGAGAGCTTGCAGAGCACTGGGGAAAGGCAGGCAGAGAATTCCCTGCTAGCACCTTCTCTGTGCCTGGGAAGCAAAAGTGTTCCCATTGCTTCGCAGAATCGCGTTTGTGCAGAAAACACTAACACTTGTTCAGAAGGAAAGAAAGCACAGAGCCCCACATTTGATGTTGCCCTGGAGAGCTTGCAGAGCACTGGGGAAAGGCAGGCAGAGAATTCCCTGCTAGCACCTTCTCTGTGCCTGGGAAGGAGAAGTGTTCACATTGCTTCGCAGAATCGCGTTTGTGCAGAAAACACTAACACTTGTTCAGAAGGAAAGAAAGCACAGAGCCCCAGATTTTATGCTGCCCTGGAGAGCTTGCAGAGCACTGGGGAAAGGCAGGCAGAGAATTCCCTGCTAGCACCTTCTCTGTGCCTGGGAAGCAAAAGTGTTCACATTGCTTCGCAGAATCGCGTTTGTGCAGAAAACACTAACACTTGTTCAGAAGGAAAGAAAGCACAGAGCCCCAGATTTGATGTTGCCCTGGAGAGCTTGCAGAGCACTGGGGAAAGGCAGGCAGAGAATTCCCTGCTAGCACCTTCTCTGTGCCTGGGAAGCAAAAGTGTTCACATTGCTTCTCAGAAT
>JASWHU010000497.1:0-58771 GCA_030819815.1 Strix occidentalis
CCCGATCGGCCGCCGCCTCCTGCTGCTGCTGGTGCTTCTTCATCCCCCTCAGGATGAGGAAGAGGAGGGCGGCGGTGAGGAGCAGCAGGGCCCCCAGCCCCCCCGCCAGCCCCCCCGTATTCAGGGGGCTCGGCCCACCTCCGAGGGGTCCCGGGGGGCTGCGGGGACATGTGACAGTTTGGGGGGAGTGGGGGGGGGGGCACCCCAAAACCGTGGGGGACCCCCCCCCCCCATCATGGGTGCTGTGGGGGAGGAAGAGGAGGAGGAGGGGGGGGGGAATGGGGAAGGAGGGGACCCCCCTGGGCGGGAGGGGGGTTATGGGGGGTTTGGGGGTACTGGTAAGGGGGGGGGGCCCCCCCCAAATTTCGTACCCGCCTGCCCTGGCCACAGCACCTCCAGCTCCACCGTGGTGCTCGAGGTCTCCCCCGATTCCTCGTCCCTCGCCACCACCTGGTGACACCGTGGTGACACGGGGGGACACCCCCCCCCCCCCCCCAACCCCGGACCCCCCCATCCCCCCCTGAACGCCTGGGTGCCCCCCCAAACGCCTGGGTGTGTGTTCCCCCCCCCCCCAGCTCAGCATCACCCAGCCCTGAGACCTGCGGGGGGGGTGGGGGTGTATCTGGGTGCCCCCCCCCACCTCGGGGTCCTTCCCTGCCCCGTGGGGGGGTTCCCCTGGGTGCTCCCCCCGCCCCCCAACCCTGGGGTCAGGCCCTGCCCCTCTGGTTTCATCTCCCCGTTGCCCCCCCCCCGCCCCCCATTGGCCTCTTGTCCCTCCCCCCGGTCCCCAGGACCCCCCCAAACCCCCCTGGACGCCCCCCCCAAACCCCCTGAGGGCCCCCTCAGCCACCTCGGACCCCCTGGACCCCCCCCCCCCCCCCCCAGTCCCCAGGATCCCCCCAAACTCCCTGGTGCCCCCCAGCCCCCCCAGTGCCCCCCCGTACCCAGAACACCCCTGGGTGCCCCCCAACCCCCCTGGTGCCCCCCCAGTCCCCCCAGTGTCCCCCAATTACCCTGATGCCCCCCAGTCCCTTTGGTGTCCCCCCCCCCAGCACCTCCCAGTGCCCTCCCAGTCCCCCAGTGCCCCCCTCAGTCCCCCCAGTGCCCCCCAGTCCCTTCAGTGTCCCCTCCCAGTGCCTCCCAGCACCTCCCTGTGCCCCCCCGAACCCCCTGGTGCCCCCCCAGCCCCCCCCGCTGCCCCCCCCGCCCCACCTGCAGGCGGTAGCTCTGGGCCGGCCGCAGGTGGTCAGCGCGGGCCACCAGTAGCCCGTTGGGCATCACCTGGAAGAGCTGCGGCTCGTGGCTGCGGTTGGGGCCGGGGCTCAGGCTGTACCGCACGCGGGGGTTCACTCCCTGCGGGGGACCCGGCCTCAGCCCTGCCCGCACCCTGCCCGCACCCTGCCTGTACCCCTGCCTGCGTCCCCACCCACACCCCTGCCTGCATCCCCTGCCTGCATCCCCTGCCCGCACCCTGCCTGCACCCCTGCCTGCGTCCCCACCCATACCCCCACCCACATCCCCTGCCTGTACCCCTGCCCACACCCCTGCCTGCATCCCCACCTGAACTGCTCCCCATGTCCCCTGCCTGTACCTCTGCCCACACCCCTGCCTGTACCCCTGCACCCATGCCTGCACCCCCACCTGTACCCCTGCCCATACCGCTGCCCTCACCCCTACCTGCACCCCCACCCATACGCCCACCTGCCCCCTCTATGTGTCCCCTGCCCGTACCCCCGCCCATACCCCTGCCCACACCCTGCCTGTACCCTTGCCTGTACCCCCACCCATACACCCACCTGCCCCCTCTCCCCGCATCCCCTGCCCACACCCTGCCCACACCCCTGCCTGTACCCCCACCCATACCCCTGCCCACACCCCTGCCTGCACCCTTGCCTGTACCCCCACCCATACACCCACCTGCCCCCTCTCCCCGCATCCCCTGCCCATACCCCTGCCCGCACCCCTGCCCGTACCCCCCCGTGCCCCCCCTGCCCCCTCCCTGCCCTCACCTCGGCGAAGTCGGGTCGTGGGCGCGCAGGGCCAGCACGCGGCCGCCGAAGGTGAGGAGGAGCGCGGCCTCGCGCCCGGCGGGACGAAGGCCCGGTACGAGGGGCGCGGGAAGGCCGGGGGGTGCCGGTTGGGCGCCAGCACCCGCACCACGGCCTGGGCCACCGCGAACTTGCTGCCGTCGTTCACCTGCGCCGCCTTGGGGGGGGGGGGGGGGGGGGGGGGGGGGGGGGACATGGGGGTGACACCCGGCAGCGCCCCACAACTGCCCGTCCCCTGCAGGCACCCCCCGGCCCCCCCCCCCGGGTACCCCCACCTCTAAAGGCATCCCCCGCCCCAGATCCGTGTGTGTGTCCCCCCCCCCCGTCTTGGTGGGTGCCCCCCCATCTCCCCAGACACCCCAAGTGCCCCCCCACAGCCCCCCAATCTCCCTGCTGGGTGCCCCCATCTCTCCCCCCCCCCCCATCCCCCCTTCACCCCTCACCCCAGACACCCCCCCCATTCCCTGGGACCCCCCCGTACCCCCCAGGTCCCCCCCACCCCCTGTGGTGCCCCCCCCCCCATCTTCCTGGGTGCCCCCATCACCCCACGCCCCCCTTCTCCCCAGACACCCCAGGTGTCCCCCCCCCAAGGTCCCCACATCCCCCCCCCACCCTCCTGCATGCCCCCATCTCCCCCCGCCCCCTCCCCAAACATCCCCCATCTCCCCCCTTCCCTCACCCCAGACACCCCCCATTCCCTGGGATGCCCCCGTCCCCCCCAGGTCCCCCCCACGCCCTGGGGTGCCCCCCACCCCCCGGGCCCCCACCATGACGCTGAGGCTGATGGTGGGGGTGCTGCGGCTGCTCTCCACCGCCCGCAGCAGCGTGATGGCCCCGGTTGTGTTGTCGATGTGGAACCGGCCGCTCTCCTGGTCTGGGGGGGGGGGTTTATAAATTTGGGGGACCCCCCCCCCACCTCCAATAGCCCCTCACCCCCCCCTCCCAGCTGCAGGGCATGGTGGGAAACTCCCCCCACCCCCATCCCTGGGGTTCCCCAATGTCCCCCCACTTCACATTCATACCTGGACCCTCAGGCCCCCCCTTTTTTTTTGGGGGGGGGGCACATGGGGGGGTTATTAACCCTTTGAGCACTAATATGGGGGGTTTAAACCCCTCAGGGTGCACCAGGGCGTGACCCCCCCCCTTCCCCCCCCCAGTGACCCTGCAGCCTCCCATAATGGGGGGGGGGGGGGATTAGGGCCCCCCCCCCCCGGCTCAATCCCTTTACACAATTTGCACCCCCCAGCCCCACTGGATCCCGGCATTGCACTGGGATGGGATGGGGACCCCCCCCCGGCACAGACCCCCCCGGCACAGACCCCCCTGGCACAGACACCCCCCCCCGGCACTGCCTGCCCCAGGGACTGGGGGGTGTGAGGGGGCACCGGCTCTGTGACACCCCCCCCACCTTGCCCCGGGCACTGCGGGTGGCTCTGACCCCCCCGGTGTCCCCGTGTCCCTGCCCCCCCAGTGTCCCCATGTCCCTGTCCCCCCGCATCCGTGTGTCCGTCCCCCCCACCCGTCCCTGTGTCCCTGCCCCCCATGTCCCCATGTCCTTTGTCTCCCCATATCTGTGTGTCCCTGCCCCCCCGTGTCCCCATGTCACTTGTCCCCCCATGTCTGTGTGTCCCTGCCCCCATCCCTGCACCCCACCCGTGTCCACGTGTCCTTGTCCCCCATGTCCGTGTGTCCCTGCCCCCCGTGGCCCTGCTCCCCCACATCCATGGTCCATGTCCCCATGTCCCTGCCCCCCACCCGTGTCCCTGTGTCCCTGCCCCCCCCAGTGTCCCCATGTCCCTGCCCCCTGTGTCCCCGTGTCCCTGCCCACTCCTGTCCCTGTCCCCCCGCATCCGTGTGTCCATCCCCTCACCCGTCCCCGTGTCCCTGTCCCCCCCCATGTCCCCGTGTCCCCGCGGGTACCTGCCAGCAGCGAGTAGGTGATGGCCGCCCTCAGTCCCCTGTCCCCATCCTCAGCGTAGACAGACCCGGGCTGAAGCTCAGGGGACCCCCTGGGGTTTGGGGGACACACACACAGCCCCCCCCACATCAGCTCAGCCCCAGGGGGACCCCCCAACCCCCCCCCCCAGCCCCCCCCCCCCGCCGTGTCCCCACCTGGAGCTGCCCCTCGGTGACGTTGGCGGTGTAGACGGGGCTGGTGCAGACGGTGAGGCCGCGGTGGGCTCTGGGGGTGCAGGGCAGGAACTGGGGGTACTGGTCGTCCCCATCCAAGACGTTGACCCGGATGCGGGCGGAGGCGTTGAACCGCTCCTTGGTGTTCATCTCCTGCCCACGGACAGGCCGCTGGACGGACGGATGGACACCGGGGGGGTGGGGGGGGCAGGGGGGGGCAGAGAGCTGCCCACCCCCAGCCCTGCTGCCCCCAGCCCTGCCCGCTGGGAAATGGGAGGGGTGCTGCCCGGCCAGGCATGGGGAACCCCCCCAGTGGGATGGGGACCCCCAATGGGACAGGGAACACACCACCCCACACCCCCCCCCAGGGCACAGGGACCCCCTGGGGACAAGAACCTTCAGGTATGGGGACCTGCGCGGCAGAGGGACCCCCAAGCACGGGGACCCCCAGGGCACAGGGACCCTCAAACACAGGGACCCCCAAGCACGGGGACCCCCGAGTAACAGGGACGCCCAAACGCAGGGACCCCCAGGGGACAGGGACCTCCAAGCATGGGGACCCCCAAACACAGGGACCCCCCAGGGCACGGGGATCCCCAGGGACAGGGACCCCCAAGCAACAGGGACCCCCAGGGCACAGGGACCCCCACAGGGACCCCTAAGCAACAGGGACCCCCAAGCATGGGGACCCCCAGAGGACAGGGACCCCCAGGGACACGGACCCTCCAGGGCACGGGGACCCCCAGGGACAGGGACCCCCAGGGACAGGGACCCCCCAGGGCATGGGGACCCCCAGGGACAGGGACCTCCAAGCACGGGGTCCCCCAGGGTATGGGGACCCCCAGGCCCAGCCAGGCCCAGAACCCTCAGCTCGGGGTGGGGGTGGAGCTCCCCAAGGACGGGGGGTGCTGACAGATGGGGGGATGGGCCCCCCCCCCCCCCCCCGCCGGTGCCTGCTGGTGCAGGGCGGGGGGGGTGGGGGGGCCCATTAGGGAAATGAGGGGGATTGAGGGCAGGTGCCGGGGGCTGACGAGATCACGTCACCCCCAATTAGTGGGGACAGCGGGGATCGGCCGTGGGCACGGGGGAGGGGGAAAGGGGGGGGCTGGGGGGGCTGTGCCGGGGCGGGGGTCACACCCACACGTGTGCACTGTCCCCGTGTCACAGCAGTGCCAGGGCTGGGGTGGAGGGGGGGGACATGGCGGACCCCGAGGCTGTGGCATGGGCACGAGATCCCCGGCGCCAGGGCAGTGGGGCTGCAGGGGCACGGGGTGGGGGTGGCGTGGGGACAAGGGACAAAGGGACACGGGGTGGATGAGTGGAGGTGACACAAGGGACATGGGGTGGCCACGAGGTCCCACGGCAGTGGGGCTGCAGGGATATGGGGTGGCGATGGTTGGGGACAAGGGACATGGGGACACGGGGTGGAGGTGATATGGACAGAGGGGACACGGGGGACACGGGGTGGCCGTGAGGTCCCCAACCCCCACGGTGGTGGGGCTGCATGACCACAGGGTGGAGATGGCGTGGGGACAAGGGCCAAAGGGACACGGGGTGGAGATGCCCAAGCCGTGGAGTGGAGATGTAGTGGGGACAAGGGACATGGTGACACAGGGTGGAGGTGGCAGGAACACGAGGGACACGGGGTGGAGGTGACATGGGCAGAGGGGACACGGGGGACACGGAAGGGCCATGAGGACCCACGGCGGTGGGGCTGCACAGATGTGGAGTGGAGATGGCGTGGGGACAAGGGACACAAGGGGGATGGGTGGAGGGGACACAGGGGACACGGGGTGGAGGTGACATGAGCGACACAGGGTGGCCACAAGGTCCCCAACCCCCACGGCATTGGGGCCGCATGGCCACGGGGTGGAGGTGTCACGGGGACAAGGGACGTGGCACGTCTGCCAGGTCCCACCACCATGTCAGAGGGCAGGGCGTGGGCAGGGTGCGGGCAGGGCACAGGCAGGGTGCAGGCAGGGTGCAGGCAGGGCACACACAGGGTGCAGGCAGGGCGTGGGCAGGGCGCAGGCAGGGTGCACAGAGAGCGCAGGCAGGGCACACACAGGGCACAGGCAGGGTGCAGGCAGGGCACACGCAGGGTGCCGGCAGGGCACAGGCAGGGCGCAGGCAGGGCGCAGGCAGGGCACACACAGGGCACACGCAGGGCTCAGGCAGGGTGCAGGCAGGGCTCAGGCAGGGCACACGTAGGGCGCACGCAGGGCGCAGGCAGGGTGCAGGCAGGGTGCAGGCAGGGCACATGCAGGGCACATGCAGGGCGCAGGCAGGGTGCAGGCAGGGCACACGCAGGGCTCAGGCAGGGCGCAGGCAGGGCACAGGCAGGGTGCAGGCAGGGCGCAGGCAGGGTGCAGGCAGGGCGCATGCAGGGCTCAGGCAGGGCACACGCAGGGCACAGGCAGGGCGCATGCAGGGCTCAGGCAGGGCACAGGCAGGGTGCAGGCAGGGCGCAGGCAGGGCGCAGGCAGGGCGCATGCAGGGCTCAGGCAGGGCACACGCAGGGCACAGGCAGGGCGCAGGCAGGGCACACGCAGGGCTCAGGCAGGGCACGCGCAGGGCGCAGGCAGGGTGCAGGCAGGGTGCAGGCAGGGCGCACGCAGGGCACAGGCAGGGCGCAGGCAGGGCGCGGGGGCTCACCACGGCAGTGACCACCACCTCCAGCTGCTGGCGGCTCTCGAAGTCGAGGGCGCGGGCCAGCACCACCCTCCCGCTGTTGGGCAGGTCGATGCGGAAGAACCTGGCGTCGGGCTTGGGGGGGACGGGGTGGGGGACAGGGGGGGACAGAGTGGGGGGGCGCTCAGCGCTGGCAGATGGCCCCCAGGCCACCCCCCAACCCCTTTCGCGTCTGTCCCCCCCCCGGCTCACCGAGGCCGTGTCGATGACGTACATCAGCGTGTCCCCGTCGGCGTCCTCCGCCTGCGCGCTGAACACCACCGAGTGCACGGCCGCCAGCTGCGGCCACGGCCCGTCACCCCCCCGGGGCCACCAAACGCACCCTGGGGCCACCAAACCCTCCTGGGAGTCCCCAGCCCCTCCTGGGTGTCCCCATCCCTCCTTGGTGTCCCCAACCCTCTTGGGTGTCCCCATTCGTCCTGGGTGTCCCCTCCTGGGTGTCCCCATCTGTTCTGGATATCCCCATCCCCTCCTTGGTGTCCCCATCCCTCTTGGGTGTCCCCAACCCTCTTGGATGTCCCCATCCCCTTTTGTGTGTCCCCTCCTGGGTGTCCCCATCTGTTCTGCGTGTCCCCACCACTCCTGGGTGTCCCCAACCCCTCCTGGACACCCCACCTTCTCCCACCCCCAGCCCTGTCCCCGTCCCCACACCCATGGCCACCCTTGTCCTTGTCCCCATGGCCATGACCTTGTCCCCATGGCCATGGGACTATGACATCCCTGTCCTGGTGCCCATCCCTGTCCCCAGGACCATGACCGTGACCCTCCCTGTCCCCATCCTTGTCCCCAAGACCATGACCGTCACCGTGCTTGTCCTGGCACCCGTCCCACCCCCGTCCCCCCCCTGTCCCCATCCCGGCACCTCGCTGACGTTGTGGGTGAGGACGGTGGCCCCATGGAAGTGGGGCCGGTTGTCATTCTCGTTGAGGACCTGGACGATGATCCGGTACTCGACCTGCCGGGGGGAGGGGGACAGGGGGGTGACCCAGGGTGGGACCGTGTCCCAGGGGACACCTGGTGCCCCACCCTGGGGGTCCCCGCGGGCGCGGTGGCCGTACCGGGGAGAAGCCGTCCTCGGTGCACGTCAGGGCCACCATCAGCACTGGGGACTCCAGCTCCTGCCGGGGACGGGGCGTCATGGAGGGGGACACGGCGTGGGGAGGGGGTGGGGGGCTGCCCCACACAGGGACACCCCCCCAGGGGGTCCCCCAGGATGGACACAAGATGGAGGGTGGTGACGGGGGGGTGGAGGATGGACGGATATGGGATGGACACGGGACAGACACGGGATGGACACGGAATTGACATGGGATGGACACGGGACGGACACGGGTGGATGGATGATGGATGGAAGCAGATGGACGCACATGGGATGCAGGATGGATGAAAGGGGGTTGGAGGAGGGACCCAGGTGGACCCAGGGTGGAGGATGGACATGGGATGGACATGGAATGGACAGAGGATGGACACGGGACAGACATGGGATGGACACAGGATGGACACAGGTGGGTGGAGGAGAGACCCAGGATGGACCCAGGACAGACAGAAGGGCAGAACAGGGGTGGGGGGGTGGAGCTGGGAGGACCCCAATGGGCTGGGCGGGGTTGGGTTGAGTTGGGTTGAGTTGAGTTGGGTTGGGTTGAGTTGGGTTGGGTTGAGTTGGGTTGGGTTGGGTTGAGTTGGGTTGGGTTGGGTTGGGTTGAGTTGGGTTGGGTTGGGTTGGGTTGGGTTGAGTTGGGTTGGGTTGGGTTGGGTTGAGTTGGGTTGGGTTGGGTTGGGTTGGGTTGGGTTGAGTTGGGTTGGGTTGGGTTGGGTTGGGTTGGGTTGGGTTGGGTTGGGGTTGGGGGGCTGGGGTAGGGGTGGGGTGGCAGCACCTCGCGGTCCAGCTCCCGCCCGTCCGAGACGTTGAGGCGGACGCTGCGTCCGTCCAGGTAGAACCAGGCGGCGTCGGCACCGGCCAGGCAGAGGCGCAGCGTGGCCCCGCCTGTGTCCCCCGCAGCCACCGGCAGCCGGGCCACCAGGCTCCCGTGGGCGCTGTTCTCCGCGATGGCCGTGAAGAGGTTCCCGAAGCCGCTGCACCCGTCACCCCCGGCTGCGGCCACCACCACGGCTCAGGGACACCACAGCCCCCGGGGTGGCACATGGCCCTGGGGGGGGTCCCTGTCCCCTACAGCGTCATCGCCAGGGTCCCCATGTCCCCATCACCAGGGTCCCCCATCCCCTGGTGACCCCCTTCCCAAGGTCCCCATGGCCCTTGGGGTCCCCATCCCCTGGTGACGCCGTCCCCAGGGTCCCCGTGTCCCATAGTTGCCACCCCCATGGTCCCCATCCTGTGGTGACCCTGTCCCCAAGGTCCCCATGTCTCCCTTGGGGTCCCCATCTCTCATGGTTGTCACCCCCAGGTCCCCCATCCCCAGGGTCCCCATGTCCCTTGGGGTCCCCAACTCTCACGACTGCCACCCCCAGGGTCCCCAACTCCAGGTCCCCCATCCCCTGGTGACTCCATCCCCAGGGTTCCCATTGTCACCCTCAGGGTCCCCATCTCCCATGGTTGTCACTGCCAGGGTCCCCATCCCCTGGTGACCCCATCCCCAAGGTCCCCATGTCCCTTGGGGTCCCCATCTCCCGTGGTTGTCACCCCCAGGGTCCCCACCCACTGGTGACCCCATCCCCAAGGTCCCCATGTCCCTAGGGGTCCCCATTGTCACCCTCAGGGTCCCCAACTCCAGGGTCCCCACCCCCCAGGGTCTCCACCAGCCACTGGGTCCCTCCCAGCCCACTGCCCCCCTCCCATCCCCAGTGTCCCCAGTGTCCCCCCTGCCCACGCTCACCCGTGGCTAGCTGCAGCACCAGGCAGGTGGCCAGGAGGGCCAGGCAGGACGATGCTGCCATGGGGACAGGGATGGGGACAGGGACGGGGCCCTCGGTGGCAGCCTGCAGCCGATGGGGGGGGACGGACACACACACGACACGACACACAAATTGGGGGGGGGCTGTCACCCCCCGCTCAGTGTCCCTTGTCCCCTGCACCCCCATCTCCGTGTCCCATCGGCCACTGCCACCCCTGGGGCCCCTCCCCTGGGACCCCACCCCCGTGTCCCCATCCCTGTCCCCATCCGAGGGTCCCCTCCCCCTGAGGTCCCCACATCCATGTCCCCAACCCTGTCCCCAGCCGTGGGGGTCCCCATGTCCATGTCTTCATCCCTGTCCCCCCATGTGAGGGTCCCCACATCCATGTCCCCATCTCTGTCCCCCCCCGGGGGCCCCACATCCTTGTCCCCATCCCTGTCCCCACCTGAGGGTCCCCACATCCCTGTCCCCGCCCCCCTGGGGTCCCCATCTGAGGGTCCTCTTCTTCTGGGTCCCCTCCCCCTGGGGTCCCCACAGCCATGTCCCTGTCCCCACCCGTGGGTCCCTGTAACTGTCCCCATCCCTGTCCCCCCCCCCCCCCGGGGTCCCCACCACATCCATGTCTCCATCTCTGTCCCCCCCCGGGGTCCCCATATCCATGTCCCCTCCCCCTGGGGTCCCCACGTCCGTGTCCCCACCCCTGTCCCCCTCCCCAGAATCCCCACCCCTGTCCCCATCTGAGGGTCCCCACATCCATGTCCCCATCTCTGTCCCCCCCCCGGGGTCCTCACGTCTGTGTCCCCACCCCTGTCCCCATCCACGGGGGTCCCCACATCCATGTCTCCCCCCCCCCCGGTGTCCCCACCCCTGTCCCCATCTGAGGGTCCCCCCATGTCTGGGTGCCGCCATCCCCGGGGTGTCCCCCGGGTGTCCCCAGGGTGTCCCCATCCCCGGGGTCTCACCAGCCTCAGTGGTTGGGGGTCGGTGTCTGCTCCCTGTCGTCCCCCCCCCCGTCCCCCCCCCCGTCCATGGGGTCTGCAGGGGTGGGGACCATATGGCGTGTGTGTGTCCCCTCCCCCCTTAATTAGCTGCAGGTAATTAGGGCGGGGGGGGGGGGGAGGGTCTGTCTGTCCCCATCTGCCACCCCGACACCCCCCCCCGGCACGGGGCGTCCCCCCATTCTGCCCCCCCCGGCATCCCCCTACTCGCATTGGGGGGTGAGGGGTGTCCCGGGGGTCCCTCGGGGGGGTGTGTGGTGTCTCCCCTCCCCCCAGCCCCCCCCAGCCCCCCCCCCCCCCCCCCCCCCCGTACCTGCCCGGCGCCGCCGCCCCCGGCGCTGCTGCCCCTGCCCGGGCCGGGACGGGGGGGGGGGGGGGCGGATCAGCAGGGGCGGCCTGAGCCGCGGGGGGCGGGGCTGCCCTGCCTGTGCTGCCTGTGCTATCCCTGCCTGTGCCTGTCCTATCCCCTGCCTGTCCTATCCCTGCCTGCCCTGCTTGTGCTGCCTGTCCTATCTCCTGCCTGTGCCTGTGCTATCCCTGCCTGTGCTGCCTGTGCTATCCCCTGCCTGTGCTGCCTGCTCTGCCTGTCCTACCCCCTGCCTGTCCTATCCCTGCCTGTGCTATCTCCTGCCTGTGCTGCCTGCCCTGCCTGTCCTATCCCTGCCTGTGCTATCCCTGCCTGTCCTATCCCCTGCCTGTGCTATCCCTGCCTGTCCTATCCCCTGCCTGTGTTGCCTGCCCTGCCTGGCCTATCCCTGCCTGGCCTATCCCTGCCTGCCCTGCCTGCACTACCTGGGGTGTCCCCTGCCCGTCCTGCCTGTCCTATCCCTGCCTGGGGTGTCCCCTGCCCACCCTGCCTGTCCTACCTGGGGTGTTCCCTGCCCACCCTACCCCTGCCTGTACCACCTGGGGTACCCCCTGCCTGTCCTGGCAGCTACCACCTCCCCCCACACCCCCCTCCCCCCAAAAAAGTGCAGGCAGGGGAGGGGCGGGGGGAGGGGCGTGTCCTGGCGCTGAGCCCCATTAAGCCGCTTTGGGGCCAAAGAGGATCAAAACGGGGGGGGGGGGAGGGTTGGGGGGGGGGGCGGGGGTGTGCACACGCGTGTGCACACGTGTCCGGGATCACGCGTGTGTCTGTGTGGGCCTCGCATGTGCCCGTGCACACGCGTGGGTCTCTATGGGCCTCACACGTGTCTCTGCACACACGTGTGTGTGTCTGTACGTGTGTGCACACGCGTGTCTGTACAGGGCTCGGGTGTGTCTGTGTACATGCGTGTGGCTGCACAGGCCTCGTGTGTGCACACACATGTGCACGTGTGTGTCTCTATGGGCCTCAGATGTGTCTCTGTACATGTGTGTGTCTGTACAGGCCTCATGTGTCTGTGCACACGCGTGTGCACGTGTGTCTCTATAGGCCTCAGATGTGTGCGCACACACGTGTGTCCATGAGGGCCTCACGTGTCTGTGTACACACGTGTGTCCATACGGGCCTCACACATGTCTGTGTACATACATGTGCACACATGTGTCTATACAGGCCTCACTTGTGCCCATCTACACGCGTGTGTCCATACTGGCCTCACGTGTCCATGTACGTGTGCGCACACACATCACATGTGTCTCTATGGGCCTCAGATGTGTCTGTGCACACACGTGTGTCCGTATGGGCCTCGCATGTGTCCGTATACACACAAGTGTCTATGTGGGCCTCACATGTGTCCATGCACACACGTGTATCCGTATGGGCCTCACACGTGTCTGTGCACACGCATGTGTCTGTATGGGCCTCAAACATGTCCATGTACACACGTGTGCACACATGTGTGTGTCTATGGGCCTCAGACATGTGTGCACACACGTGTGTCCATAAGGGCTTCACACATGTCTGTGCACACACGTGTGTCCATATGGGCCTTGCACATGTCTGTGTACAGGCATGTGCACACGCATGTGTCTGTACAGGTCTCACGTGTCAGTACAGGCCTCACATGTGCCTGTCTACATGTGTGTCCATATGGGCCTCGCACACATCTGTGCACACACATGTGTCCGTATGGGCCTCATACGTGTCCATGTACACACATGTGCACACACATGTCTGTATTGGCCTCACACATGTCTGTACACACAAGCGTCCATGTGGGCCTCAGGTATCCGTCTACACACATGTCTGTAGGGGCCTCGCCCGTGTCCGTGCACACACATGTGCACACGTGTGTCCGTAAGGGTCTCACATGTCCGTGCACACATGTGTGTCCATATGGGCCTTGCATGTGTCTGTATACACGCAAGTGTCCATGTGGGCCTCGCACATGTCCGTGCACATGCGTGTGCACACATGTGTCTCTGTGGGCCTTATACGTGTCCATGTACATGCGTGTGCACACATGTGTGTCCATATTGGCCTCACATGTGTCCATGCACACGCATGTGTCTGTAGGGGCATCCCTGGACGCACCCACGTGTGCGTGGACTCACCTGTTTGCACACGAATGTCTGGGTGCTCACACACACGTGTCCACCCACCCACACGCGTGTGCACGGTGCTCCCCCCCCCCCCCCCCCCCCCCCCGGGCACAGCCCCACACCCTGCAGTGGGGGGGCCCCACGCGGCCCTGCCCCCCATGTGGGGGTTGTGGGGAGGCGTCACTGTCCCCCCCCCGCCCCATAGCGTGTCCCCCGCCCCACAGTGTGTCCCTGTCCCCCCTGTGCCCCATAGTGTCCCCCCACCCCATAGTGTGTCCCTGTCCCTCCCCCCGCCCCATAGCGTGTCCTTGTGCCCCACAGCGTCCTCATGTTCCCTGCCCCATAGCGTGTCCCTGTCCCCCCATGCCCCACAGCATGTCCCTGTGCCCCATAGCGTGTCCCTGTCCCTCCCCCCTGCCCCATAGCATGTCCTCATGTCCCCCCGTGCCCCACAGCGCGTCCCTGTCCCCCGTGCCCCAGTGTCCCCCCGTCCCATAGCGTGTCCCTGTCCCCCCTGTGCCCCACAGTGTCCCCCCCACCCCATAGCATGTCCCTGCCCCCTGTGCCCCATAGCGTGTCTGTCCCTCCCCCCTGCCCCATAGCATGTCCTCATGTCCCCCCGTGCCCCACAGCGCATCCCTGTCCCCCCTGTGCCCCACAGTGTCCCCCCTGTACCCCATAGCATGTCCCTGTCCCCCCTGTGCCCCATTGCGTGTCCCTCCGTGCCCCATAGCATGTCCCTGTGCCCCACAGTGTGTCCCTGTGCCCCCCTGTGCCGCCCAGCACCCCTCCATGCCTCATAGCGTGTCCCTGTCCCCCCCTGCCCCACAGCATGTCCCACCCCCCTCCTCCCCTCCCAGCCCCACGGCGCGACCCACAAGAGCCGAGCAGGCGCTGAGGGGTGTCAGCACGTGTTGGGGACACACAACACTGGGGGGGTCACAGCGCACCCCGTGTCCTTGGGGTGTCCCCCCCCCACCCCCGGCCATGGTGGGCAGGGACAGGCAGGGACCGGCAGGGACAGGCAGGGACCGGCAGCACTTCCCCTTCCCGCGCCCGTCACGGGACGGCTGAGCCGGTGTCACGGGACCCCGGCAGCACCCTGGGGTGGGGACCTTTGGGGGCACCCTGGCATGGGGCAGGGACCCCAAAAGTGGGATTGGGACCCCCTAGGGTGGGGTGGGGACCCCCAGGGGCACCCTGGGGTGGGGTGAGGATCTTTGGGGGCACCCTGGGGTGGGATTAGGGCCCTCTAGGATGGGGTGGGGGCCCCCAGCAGCACCCTGGGGAGGGATATGGACCCCTGGGAGCACCCTGGGGTGGGACAGGGACCCTGGGATGGGGTTAGGACCCCCTAGGATAGGGTGGGGACCCCCAGGGGCACCCTGGGGTGGGACTGGGGACCCCATTAGGGTGGGGTGGGGACCCCCGGGGGCACCCTGGGGTGGGATGAGGACCCTGGGGTGGGGTTAGGACCCCTTAGGATGGGGTGGGGGGTCCCCAGCAGCACCCTGGGGTGGGACAGGGGACCCTGGATTGGGATGGGGACCCCCGGGGGCACCCTGGGGTGGGACAGGGGGCCCTGGGGTGGGGTGTGGACCCCCGGGGTGGGACAGGAGACCCTGGGGTGGGGGTCCCCAGCAGCACCCTGGGGAGGGATATAGACCCCTGGGAGCACCCTGGGGTGGGACAGGGACCCTGGGGTGGGGTTAGAACCCCTTAGAATGGGGTGGGGGGTCCCCAGCAGCACCCTGGGGTGGGATGGGGACCCCCGGGGGCACCCTGGGGTGGGATTAGGACCCCCTAGGATGGGCTGGGGGCCCCCAGCAGCACCCTGGGGTGGGACATGAACCCCCCAGGGCGAATCAGGGACCCCCCAGCCCCCCCAAAGCGGGTCGCCTGTGGGTGGGGGGGTGCGGGTGCTGGTTTTGGGGTGCGGGGGTGTCTCTAGCGAAGGTCGTCGGGGGTGAAGAGGCCGCGGGCGCGGCGCAGGACCGAGTCCTTGCTGGGGTCGTAGGGCCGCTCCTTGGAGGGGATCTCCAGGACGGCGGGCAGCGGCCGCGCATGGGCCTCCACGGCGTGCCGGATGAGCTCGGCCAGGCACTGGCTGATCAGGATGATCCCGATGTCCTCCCGGTTCAGGAAGCTCCTGCCGGGCCGGGCGGGGTCAGCACCCACAGACCCCCCGTCCCCTCAGCACCCCCCTCCCGCCCCGCCGCACCGGGGCCTACCGGAAGGTCTCCTCGATTTCAGCCAAGCTGGTTTCTTTCTCCACCACCAAGAAGTTGGGTTTGCGGTGCTTGTCCAGCTCGCCCACGCCGCCCAGCAGGAACCCGGTCACCGTGTCCTCGTCACCCAACACCGCGATCAGCTTCCCGCGCCCCGACATGGCGCCGCCGGCACCGCCACAGGCCGCACCGCCCGGAAGAAGCCACCGCGCATGCGCGGCTGCGTGGCCACGCCCCTTACGGCCGCCGTTACCCCGGCAACGACGCTCTCGCCCCGCTCTCAGCGCTGCTCGTTAGCGCTGGTCACGCCCCCCGCCGAAAGGACACGCCCCTTACGGCCGCCGTTACCTCGGCAACGACGCTCTCGCCCCGCCCCTCCCTCCCGCTGTGTTGGTTAGCGCTGGCCACGCCCACACCGGCCGGACACGCCCGTATCTGTTCTGGCCACGCCCCCGCCCGCCCCTGGGAGGGGCAGTCGCGCGCATGCGCAGTGTGCCCGTGCCCTTGAGGGGGCCCTGGGGTGACACCCCCCCCCCTTCAGGTACAGCCCCCCCCAACCGCACCGCCCGGGACCCCCGTGTCCTGCCCCGGACCCCCAAGTCCCCCCCCCCAGCACACACATCACCCCCAGAGCCTCCCAGTGCTTTATTGGGGGGGTCCAGGACCACTTTGGGCCCCCCCAGGACCTCCCAGACCCCCCCAGGACCTCCCTGTTCCCCCCCCCAACAGCCCCCCCCAGCACACACATCACCCCCAGAGCCTCCCAGTCCTTTACTGGGCAGTCCAGGACCACTTTCAGCCCCCCCAGGAGCCCCCAGGACCCCCCCAAACACCCCCAGAACCTTCCAGGACCCCCCAGGACCCCCCCAGACCCCCCCAGCTCCTTCCAGCCCACCCCCAGCACACACGTCACCCCCAGAGCCTCACAGTGCTTTATTGGGGGGTCCAGGACCACTCTGGGCCCCCCAGAACCTCCCAGGACCCCCCCAGAACCTCCCTGTGTCCCCCCCCGACAGCCCCCCCCCAGCACACACATCGCCCCCAGAGCCTCCCAACGCTTTATTGGGGGGTCCAGGACCACTTTGGGCCCCCCCAGGACCCCCCAGAACCCCCCCCAGAACCCCCCAGGACCCCCCAGGACACTCCCAGAACCCCCCTGTCCCCCCAACAGCCCCCCCCCAGCACACACATCACCCCGAGAGTCTCCCAGTGCTTTACTGGGGGGTCCAGGACCACTTTGGGCCCCCCCAGAACCTCCCAGGACACCCCCAGAACCCCCCTGTCCTGCCATCCACCCCCCCCCCAGCACACACATCGCCCCCAGAGCCTCCCAACGCTTTATTGGGAGGTCCAGGACCACTTTGGGCCCCCCCAGGGCCCCCCAGAACCCCCCCAGAACCCCCCAGGACCCCCCAGCTCCCCCCATCCACCCCCCAGCACACACATCACCCCCAGCGTCTCCCAGTGCTTTATTGGGGGGTCGAGGACCACTTTCAGCCCCCCCAGGACCCCCCAGGATTCCCCAGGACACTCCCAGAACCTCCCAGAGCCCCCCAGGACCCCCCTGTCCCCCCCCCCAACAGCCCCCCCCCAGCACACACATCACCCCCAGAGCCTCCCCCAGTGCTTTACTGGGGGGTCCAGGACCACTTTGGGCCCCCCCAGGACCCCCCAGACCCCCCCAGGACCCCCCTGTCCCCCCCCAACAGCCCCCCCCCCCAGCACACACATCACCCCGAGAGTCTCCCAGTGCTTTATTGGTGGGTCCGGGACCCCTTTGGGCCCCCCCAGGGTCCCCCCCCCTCCTGTGCCCCGTCAGCTGTGGGCTGGGGGGGGGTCAGGGGACGGTGACACGGTAGGGGCTGCCGGGGACGTTGTCGTCGCCCCAGCGCAGGATGAGGACATAGTCCCCCTTCTCCTTCACCGTGTAGGTGACGTTGTAGACCCGGTTGCCCACGTGCTTGACGTAAACCTCCTCGCAGGGGGTCTTGGGGCCGTGCACCCCCACCATCAGCATGTTGGTGCCTGGGGGGGGGGCGAGGGGGGGGCGGTGCTGGGTCCTCACCCCACCCTTGAGACCGCAGAACCCCCCCAGTCACCCCCCAGCAACCCCCCCCGGGACCTCACCCTGTCCCCAGATCCCCCCCTGTTGAGCCATCCCCTCCCAGGACCCCTTGAGACCCCCCCAAGACCCCCCAGGATCCCCCAGGACCCCCCCCAAGACCCACCACCCACCCCCAAGAACACTGGGGACCCCCCTCTGACCCAATATGTCCCCCCCCCGGACCCCCCCAAACCGCCCTTTTGAGCCATCCCAGACCCCTTGAGATCCCCCCAGGACCCACTGGGACCCCCCCCAAGATCCCTGGGGACGCCCCTCTGACTCACTGTGTCCCCCCCCGGACCCCAGACCCCCTGCTAACCCCTCCCTTTCCCTCCCAGGCCCCCCCAGGTCCCTTCTAGACCCCCCCAGGACCCCCCCTGGGACCCCTGGAGACCCCTCTCTCACCAACTGTGTCCCCCCCTGACCCCAGACCCCCCCCAGACCCCCCTGTTGACCCCTCCCCTTCCTCCCAGGCCCCCCAGGAACCCCCGGTCCCCTCTACACCCCCCAGGACCCCTCAGGACCCCCCCGGGACCCCCCAGACCCCCCCCCCCAAGACCCCTGGAGACCCTTCTCTGACCCACTGTGTCCCTCCAGACCCCCCTGCTAACCCCTCCCCTTCCCTCCCAGGACCCCCCGGGTCCCCTCTAGACCCCCAGGTCCTCTCAGGACCCCTCTAGACCCCCCCCAGGACCCTCAGGACCCCCCCAGGACCCCCCCACACACACCGGCCTTGCTGCAGTCCACGGTGAAGTGGTTTTTCTGGCCCAGGAAGGCGGTGGCCAAGCCCGGCCCCCGCGCCACCACCTTCCCCGCGTCCGAGGAGAACTTGGGGAGCCCCCCGAAAGCGGGGGGACCCCGCGACGCCGTCCCCCCCCGCGTCATCGTCTCCACCAGCACCGTCGACGTCTCGTGCAGGCTGTGACCTCCCGACAGACGCGGGCCTGCAGGGGGGGGGGACACACGGGGACACCCCCATCCTGTCACCACGGTCTGGGGGGACCCCCCTGGGGAAACCACCACGCTGCACCTCCCCCGCCCGCCCCGGCCCGGGGACCCCCATCCTGTCACCCTGGGGGTCCCCAGCATGTGACCTTGGGGGAGCCATCTTGTCACCCCAAGGACCCTCCATCATGTCACCCTGGGGACCCCCCCGTGACCCATCCCCACCCCCCCTTCTCCGTACCGGTGACCTTGGCCTTGAAGGGGCTACCGACGATGTGGTGGGGGCCACCGTACTTGATGGAGATGAGGTAGTTGCCGGGGGCCATGGGGGTGTAGGTGACGCGGTGGCCCTCGGCGCACTCCACGCAGTCCAGCTTGACCTTGGAGGGGCCGTCGATGGTGACGGCCAGTGCCCCCGCCCCCGCGTTGGCCGTCTTCACCAGGAACTCCGAGCACACGCCTGCGCCGGGTGGGGTCAGGTGCTGGCCCCACGGCCACCAGCCCACGGCCACCACCCTATGGCCATGTCCCCATGGCCACCACGCCATGGCCACCACCCGATGGCCACCATCCCATGGCCACCACCTCATGCATGGCCACCACACCACGGCCACCATCCCATGCCCATGTCCCCATGGCCACCACCTCATGGCCACCAGCCCACAGCCATCAGCCCAGGGCCACCACCCCATGGCCATGTCCCCATGGTCCCACGGCCACCACCCTGTGGCCACCACCCCATGGCCATGTCCCTACATTCCCACGCCCACCACCTCAAAGCCACCACCCCATGGCCATGGCTCTGCTGCCACCAGCCCATGGCTGCCACCCCATGGGCGTGTCCCCATGGCCACCACCTCATGGCCATGGCCCCACTGCCACTGTGCTACAGCCATGGCCTCATGGCCACCACCCCACGGCCGTGTCCCCAGTGCCACCACCCTATGGACTTGGCCACGTCCCCATGGCCACATCCCCAGTGCCACCACCCCACAGCCACATCACCCGGCCACGTCCTTAGTGCCACCACCCCACGGCCACGTCCCCGCCACCACCCTCCCACAGCCACAGCCTTGACCGTGGCCGTGTCCCCGCCACCCTCCTCGGCCCCAAGGCGGGTCCCCTGCCAGCGGTGTCACCTGTGAGTCCCCCCTCAAGGCCGGGGCCGTAGGCGGTGACGAGCCCGGGGTCCCCGGCCTGGCTCTGCTCGCCCACGCGGATGTTGAAGGGGCTCCCGGGCACGTGGCGCCCGTTGAAGCGCAGGTCGATGGAGTGGACCCCGTTCTCCCGCGGCAGGAACCCGATGGCGTACTTGTCTGCGGGGCCACCATGTCACCGCCCGTCCCGGTGCTGTGGCCCTGTGTCCCCACGTCCCCATGTCCCTGTGTCCCCATGTCCCCGTGTCCCCGTGTGCCTGTGTCCCTGCATCCCCCGTGTCCTCGTCCCCACGCCCCCATGGCCCCACATCCCCATGTCCGTGTCCCCACACCCCATGTCCACATCCCCATGTCCCTGTGTCCCCATATCCCTGCATCCCCCATGTCCATGTCCCCATGTCCCCAAGCCCCCACATCCCTGCATCCCTGTGTCCCCACACCCCGTGTCCCACACCCCCACCTCCTCATGTCCCTGCATCCCCCTGTCCACACCCCGTGTCCCTGTGTCCCCACGTCCCCAACCTCCACACCCCATGTCCCTGCATCCCCATGTCCCCGTGTCCCCATGCCCTGTGTCCCCATGTCCCCAAGCCCCATGTCCTCATATCCCCTTGCCCCATGTCCTCCTGTCCCCATGCTCCAGGTTCCCGTGTCCCCACACCCCATGTCCCTGTGTCCTGTGTCCCACGCTCCGTGTCCTCTCCCATGTCCTTTGTCCCTGTGTCCCCATATCCCCATGTCCCATATTCCTGTGTCCTGTGTCCCACACCCCACGCCCCCATGTCCCACATCCCGTGTCCCTGTGTCCCCCTGTGTCCCCACATCCTGTGTCCCATATCCCCCTGTCCCCACGCCCCGTGTCCCCGTGTCCCACCGCTGTCCAGCTCGGACACGTAGCACTCCTCCACGACGCCGGCCGGTGTGTGCACTTTGGCGTCGATGACGCCGCGCGCCCCGTTCAGCTGCACGGCGAAGGACGCCGGCTGGTTCACTGTCACCGTCTCCTGCGGGGACACAGCGCTGGCACCCACCCCTGGGCGGCCGGGGGGCTCAGGGGGGGCGGGGGGGGCGCACAGGGGTGGCACCAGGGGCGGTCCCAAGGGGGACATGGGGAGGTGGCACCAAGGGTGGCGTAAGGCGGGGATCCCAAGGGTGTCATGGGGGTGTAAGGTGGCCCAGGGGTGACATGGGGGACCCAGGGGTGGCACTGGAGGGGGTCTCAAAGGTGTCACATGGGCGCAAGGTGGACCAGGGGTGACACAGGGGACCCAGGGGTGGCACTGGAGGGGGTCCCAAGGGTGTCACATGGGCACAAGGTGGCCCAGGGGTGACACAGGGGACCCAGGGGTGGCACTGGAGGGGGTCCCAAGGGTGTCACATGGGTGGAAGGTGGTCCAGGGGTGACATGGGGGGCCCAGGGGTGGCGCTGGGGTGGGGCTGATCCCAAGGGTGCTACAGAGGCATAAGGTGGCCCAGGGGTGACATGGGGAACACAAGGGTGACAGAGGAGACCCAAGGGTGCCACCTGGACACAAGGTGTCACCCAGGGGTGACACAGGCCCCAGGGGTGACAGGGGGTCAGCACGGGGGGGCACCAGAGGTGGCACCATGAGCGGGGGCGGTGTCCTAAGAGTGTCCCAGAGACACAAGGTGTCACCCATGGGGAACGCGAGGGGGGGGGGGGATGTCTGGAGACCCCAGGGGGTGTCCCCGTGTCCCCGGGCACCTGGAGGCTGGTGACAGTGAGGCGCCGGGCGTCGTCGGAGTGGGAGGCCACGGGCACCACGAAGGGGCTGTCGGGGATGTGCTCCTCGTTGAACTTGATGGAGACCTCGTAGTCACCTGGGACAGAGGGGGGGACCTCGCACGGGGACACCCTGATGCCACCACCCCACAGCGACGCCCCACGGCCATGTCCCTAGTGCCACCACCCTGTGGCCACGTCCCCATGGCCGCATCCCTGGTGCCACCATCTCACATAGGGACACCCGCCCATGGGGACACCCTCACTCGGGGACACCCTCACACGGGGACACCTTTGCCCAGGGACACCCTCACACGGGGACACCCTCATGTGGGGACCCCTTGCCAGGGGACACCCTCCTCTGAGGACACTCTCACTTGGGGACCATTTGCCTGGGGACACCCTCACTTGGTGTCATCCTCACCTGGTGACACCTTTGCCCAGCAACACCCTCACTTGGGGACACCCTCCCCTGGGGACACCCTCACCTAGGGACACCTTTGCCCAGGGACACCCTCATGTGGGGGCCCCTTGCCAGGGGACACCCTCACCTGGTGACACCCTCACTTGGTGTCACCCTCACCCGGAGACACCCTCATTTGGGGACATCTTTGCCCAGGAACACCCTCACTTGGGGACACTCTCACTTGGGGACCCTTTGCCTGGGGACACCCTCACCTGGTGACACCCTCACTTGGGGACACCCTCCCCTGGGGACACTCTCATCTGGGGACACCCTCACTTGGGGACACTCCCACTTGGTGTCACCCTCCCCTGGGGACCCCCTCCCCCGTGGGTCCCACCTTGCACGAGGGTCCCGCTCCCCCCCCCTCGAGCACAACCCTGGCGGGGGGCGGGTGTGTGTGTGTGTGTGTGTGTGTGTGTTTGGGGGGGTCCGGGATGGGGGGTTGGGGGGTGCAGGGGCCCCCCCCCAGACCCACCGGGCTCCTGGACGAGGTAGGAGACGCCGCAGGACCCGTCCTTGCGATCCTCGAAGGCGATCTCGGCCTTGCTGGGCCCCTCCACGGCGATGGAGAGACCCCCCGCGCCCGCCTCCCGCGTCCAGATGCTGAACTCGGCTGGGGGGGGCGGGGGGGGACACACACACAGACACCCATGGGTGCCCCCGGCCCCCACCCGCACCCCCCGGGCCAGCGTCACCCCCCACCCGCCATGGCCCCACGGCCCCTGCGCCCACGGAGCCCCGAATGCACCCACAGCCCCCCATTGCCCCCACATCCTCCCCCATTGCCCCCCATTGCCCCCACATCCCCCCCAAACATCCCCCCCCATTTCCCCCACATCCCCCCATCTCCCCCACACCCCCTATCACCCCCCATTGCCCCCACATCCCCCCAAACATCCCCCCCATTGCCCCCACATCCCTCCATCTCCCCCACACCCCCCCATTGCCCCCCACACCCCCCCCCATCCCCCCGTAGCCCCCCCATTGCCCTCACATCCCCCCATTTCCCCCCCACACTCCCACATCCCCCCATAGCCCCCTCATAGCCCCCCCATGGCCCCCACATCCCCCCTATTGCCCCCACAGCCCCCCCATAGCTCCCCATTGCCCCCACATCCCCCCCATGTCCCCCCATCTCCCCCCCCATACCCCCCCCACATCCCCCCCACGGCTCCCACATCCCCCCCTATTGCCCCCACACCCCCCCATTGCCCCCCCCCCAGTACCTGGCACTCCGGCCACCCCCCTCTGGAGGCCGGTGCCCCCCGCCCGCACTTTGTGGGCGCCCCCCTCGCCCAGGGGCCCCACGGTGAACTGGAAGGGGCTGCCGGGCACGTGCTGCCCCCGGTACTTGACGCTGACGGTGTGAGGCCCCATCTCCTGGGGCACGAAGCGGACGCTGTAGACCCCCGCGCCCCCCGCCACCACCTCGGCCTCGAAGCGCTGCCCCGAGGGGCTCAGCACCTGCGCCGACAGCTCCTGGGGGGACGCCTCGCCTGCGGGAGGGGACACACACACACACACACAGTCGTGTCACACCCCCCCCCCCCGGCGGTGGCACCTCTGCGGTACCCCCCCCGCTGGGCGGTCTGGTAGAGCACCAGCACCCCCATAGACCAGCGCTGGGGTGTTGTGGCTCCAGGGCACCCCGGCACCCCGGCACCCTGTCACCTGTCACCATGGCACCCCGTCACCACCTCACCCTGTCACCATGGCACCCCATCACCCTGTCACCATGGCACCCTGTCACCCCATCACCCATCGCCATGTCACCAGGGCACCCTGGCACCCTGTTACTATGTCACCCCATCACCTGGCACCATGGCACCCTGTCACCTCGTCACCCCATCACCATGGTACCATGGCACCATGACATCCTGGCACCCTGTCACCCCATCACCCTGTCACCATGTCACCCCGGCACCATTTCACTCCACCACCCTGTCACCTGGCACCAGGACACCCCATCACACTGTCCCCCTGTCACCACGTCACACTGGCACCATGTCACCCCATCACCATGTCACCCTGGCACCCCATCGCTATGTCACCCGGTCACTATGTCACCCCATCACCCCGGCACCATGTCACCATGGCAACCTGGCATCAGGGCACCCTGTCACCCCAGTACCCTGCCACCCCATCACCAGGTGCCACATGTCACCGTGTCACCCTGTCACCGGGGCACCCCACCACCTGATCACCACGTCACCCTGTCACCAGGTGCCACATGTCACCAGGGCACCCTGTCACCTGAGGACCCAGCACCCTGTCACCCCATCACCCTGTCACCTTGTCACCCTGTCACCCCGACACCCCGTCAGTCCGCACCCTCGTGCTAAGGCTGTGCACACCCGTGTGCGCTCACACACCCGCCCGCGCACACACCCTCGTGCAAAGGACACGCGCACACTCGCACACGTCCACCCCCCATGAGCGTGCGCACCCGCTCGTGCACGTGTGTGCGAAGGGCCCCGCTCCAGCGTTGTCCCCCCCTCCTGCGCACACGTCCCCGTGCGAGGGGCGCACGCCCGCTCTGTGAGCGTGCAAAGGCAGCCTCGTGCGCCCGAGTGTGGCCCAGAGCTCGTGGGGCACGAGTGCGTGGCCTGGCCTCGTGCGAGGCCTCGTGGGATGGGGGGGGGGGGGGCCATGCTGGCCCCGGGTGTGAGCACATGGCCCTCGTGCGAGGGCACACGGCCCTCGTGAGCACATACAGCCCCTGTGCAAGCGCACTGCCACGTGCAAGAGCACCGAGCCCTTGTGCCCTGCACACACACAGTGTCTGTGCAAGCCCCTCCCTTGCATGCACAACCCTTGTGCAAGCCCCCTTCCCTGCACACTCAGCCCCGTGCAAGTGCACTCCCCTGCACACTCAGCCCTTGTGCACCCCCAGTGCCTGTGCGAGCCCCTTCCTTGCACACACAGCCCCCGTGCAAGCCCCCTCCCTTGCACACTCAGTCCTTGTGAACCCCCAGTGACCGTGCAAGCCCCTCCCTTGCACGCTCAGCCCTCGTACAAGTGCACTCCCTTGCACACTCAGCCCTGTAGAAGCCTCTCCCTTGCACGCTCACCCCTTGTGCAAGCCCCCTCCCCTGCTCACTCAGCCCCCGTGCACCCCCGGCCCCCGTGCAAGCCCTCTCTCACGCACTAGTGCACGCAGCCCCCGTGCAAGCCCATGCCTTGCACACTCAGCCCTCGTGCAAGCCCCCTCCCTTGCACACTCGCCCCTCATGCCCCCCCAGCCCCCCTGCAAGCCCCCTCCCCTGCCCTCGCAGCCCCTGGCTCACACTCACCCCTCGTGCAAGCCCCTCCCCCCCCTCCCCCCCGTGGTTGCACCCACCCTCCTGGGCGCGGGCGAGGGGCCCGAAGGAGCCCAGGCCCTCGCGGGCCAGGAAGCCCCCGAAGACGTTGGGGAAGGGGTCCCCGCCGACCTGGGTGGACTCCTCCACCCGCACCTCCCGCGTGGTCTCGCCGCCGCGCGTCTTGCTGATCTCGGTGCGCTCGGTGCGCGTGTAGGTGTGGCTGCTCCGCGTGAAGGTGCGCGTCAGGCGCTCCTGCGCCGACACCATCTGGAACCAGTTCCCTGGCGGCGGCGCGGGGGGGGGGACGGGGAGGAGCCGGGGGGAGGAGGGAGACACGGGTGGATGGAGACCAGGATGGAGACAAAGGTGGACGCAGGGGTGGAGACAAAGATGGATGGAGACAAGGGTGGAGATGGTTGGAGTCATGGAGGGATGGAGACCAGGATGGAGACATGGATGGATGGAGTCAAGGGATGGAGATGGGGATGGACGTGGGGATGGTTGGAGACATGGATGGAGACAGGGATGGATGGAGACAGGGATGGATGGAGACCAGGATGGAGGTGGTTGGAGTGATGGATAGATGGAGACCAGGATGGATGGAGTCATTGATGGATGGAGACCAGGATGGAGACATGGATGGATGGAGACAAGGGATGGAGATGGGGATGGACGTGGGGATGGTTGGAGACATGGATGGAGACAAGGATGGATGGAGATCAGGATGGACGGAGACCAGGATGGAGGTGGTTGGAGTGATGGATAGATGGAGACCAGGATGGAGACATGGATGGATGGAGACAAGGGATGGAGATGGGGATGGACGTGGGGATGGTTGGAGACATGGATGGAGACAGGGATGGATGGAGACAGGGATGGATGGAGACCAGGATGGAGGTGGTTGGAGTGATGGATAGATGGAGACCAGGATGGATGGAGTCATTGATGGATGGAGACCAGGATGGAGACATGGATGGATGGAGACAAGGGATGGAGATGGGGATGGACGTGGGGATGGTTGGAGACACGGATGGAGACAAGGATGGATGGAGACCAGGATGGATGGAGACAAGGATGGACACAGGGATGGACACAGGGATGGAGACAAGGGTGGAGACAAAGACGGATGGAGACAAGGGTGGACACAGGGATGAAGACAGTTGGAGTCATGGATGGATGGAGACAAGGGATGGAGATTGGGGTGGACGTGGGGGTGGTTGGAGACATGGATGGAGACAAAGATGGACACGAGGATGGAGACACAGGTGGATGGAGACCAGGATGGATGGACACAAGGATGGAGACAAGGGTGGAGACAGGGATGGACATGGGGATGATTTGAGACAGGGATGAAGACCAG
Source organism: Strix occidentalis (assembly GCA_030819815.1). Taxonomy (NCBI): domain Eukaryota; kingdom Metazoa; phylum Chordata; class Aves; order Strigiformes; family Strigidae; genus Strix; species Strix occidentalis. The sequence continues at coordinate 26,490 of JASWHU010000497.1, forward strand.
GAGGGATGGAGACGATGGAGACATGGATGGACACAGGGATGGAGACATGGAAGGACGGAGCCAAGGATGGACGTGGGGATGGACGTGGGGATGGACGGACACGGGTGGGTACGCCGGCGGGTGGCCCCGGGGACAACCACGGGCACAAGCGGACACGTGTGTGGACAGGCCGGAGGCGTGGCGGGAGGCCCCGGGCGGGCAGAGGCCCAACGGGAGGGACCGGACGGACGCGCCCACGGACGCACGGACAGACGCCGATGGACACGGGGACGGACGGACACGGGGGAGAGAAGGAAGAAGGAGGCGGAAATCAGAGCTGGAGCGGCCGAGACGCGAGCCCGTCCCCGAGCCCCGCGGAGGAGGAGGAGGAGGATGAAGAGGAGGAGGAGGAGGAGGAAGGCCAGGACCTACCTGGGATCTTGAGGTTGAGGTCGCAGGTGCTGCCGATGGTGGCGATGGAGGGGGCCTGGCGCCGGCGCGTGATGCTCTCCTTCATCCGCCCCTCGCCCGTCACCTTCACCGTGAAGGGGCTCCCTGCGGGTGATGTGGGCCACCTCAAGGACCTGGCCACCACGAGAGGACCCGGGGGAGCCCTCCCTGGTGCCACCCCACCATGTGTCCCCCCGAGCCCACCTGGGACGTGTTTGTCAGCAAATTTGATGTTGATGATGTAGTTGCCGGGCTCGGTGGGGCAGTAGGTGACCTTGCAGGTGCCGTCCTCCACGTCCTCGCAGTTGATGTCCACCTTGCTGGGCCCCTCGATGGACAGGCCCAGCCCCCCGTAGCCTAGGTAGCCACGGGGACATGCTTAGGGATGGCCCAACCCTGCTGGCCACCAACCCATCCTGGCCATGGGCACCAGCTCTCATCCTGGCCATGGCCATGGCCACCATCCCATGCTGGCCATGGCCATGGCCATCATCGTACCCCAGCCATGGTCATGGCCACCATCCCATCCTGGCCATGGCCACCATCGCACCCCTGCCACAATCGTGGCCACCATCCCATCCTGGCCATGGCCATGGCCACCACCTCATCCTAGCCACAACCATGGCCACCAACTTACCTCAGTCATGACCAAGGCCTCCATCCCCTACTGGCCATGGCCATGGCCACCATCCCAGCTGGGTCTTGGCCGTGCCACTACCATGGCCACCATCCAACCCCAGTCACAGCAACCATCCCACATTGGCCATGGCCATGGCCACCATCCTATCCTGGCCATGGCTACCATCTCATTCTAGCCACAGCCATGGCCACCAACCCATCCTGACCATGGCCACCATCTCATCCCAGCCACAACCATGGCCACCATCCCATCTTGGCCGTGGTCATGGCCACCATCTCATCCTGGTCATGGCCACCACCTCATCCTAGCCACAACCATGGCCACAAACTTATCTCAGCCATGACCATGGCCACCATCCCACCCTGGCCACAGCCATGGCTACCTTTGCATCCCAGCCATGGCCACCATCTCCCCCCAGTCGTGGCCCGGGCCACGTGGTCTCACCGGCGCTGCGTGTGTCCACGATGAACTCGGCCACCTCGAAGGTGTGTCCTTCCGCCAGCCCCTGGCCCCACACCTTCACCCGGCTAGCGTCCCCGATCTCCGACTGGCCCACCAGGATCTTGAAGGGGCTGTTGGTGACGTGCTGCCCACTCTTCCTCACGCTTACCACGTGCTCACCCACCTCCTTGGGCGTGAAGGAGATGCCTGGGGGGACACTGTTGTCAGTCCCGGGCCACCACCTCCAGCCCTTGGCCACCGCCTCCAGCCCCGGCCATCTCCACCACTCCCTGGCCACCACCACCACTCCCTGGCCACCTCCACCAGGCCTGGCCACCTCCACCACCCACTGGACACCTCCACCACCCCTTGGCCACCACTTCCAGCCCTGACCACCACCAGCAGCCCCTGGCCACCACCTCCACCACTCCCTGGCCACCTCCACCAGCCACCACCACCAGCCCCTGGTCACCATCACCACTCCGTGGCCACCACTACCACCCCCTGGCCACCTCCACCACCCCTGTCCACCCCCACCAACCCTTGGCCACCACCCCTACCCCCTGGCCACCAGCAACATGCCCTGGCCGTGGCCACCAAGCCCCAGGCACCCAAAACCACGGGGCCACCCATCCCACACCCCCACATCCCACATCACCCTCTCTGTGCACCCACCACCCTACACCCCCTGCCCCAAATGTCCCCATGGGGTCCCCCCACGCACCGATATGGCGGTTGGGCAACCGTTTGAGCAGGCAGGGCTCCTCGTTGCCCGATGGTGCCCGGATACTGGCCGTCAGCAGGCTCAGGTCCGTCTCTGTGATCTTCAGCGAGACGTCGGTCGAGGTGCCCACGTTGAGTTGGGACGTCCGCATGGAATCGTCCCCTGGGGAGGGGAACGTCAGCAGGGCCCAGGGGACAATGACCCGAGGCGGGGGGGTGGGGGTGGAGATGTTGGGGTCCCCAAGGTCACAGTGGGGGGCTTGGGTGTGAATAGGGTGCTCAAGGCCATGTGAGAGGGGCCCCACGAGGTCCCCTGAGATGTGTGATGGGGTCCCCGAGGCCCCGTGAGGTCCCCATGGCCATGTTGGTGGGGTCCCGGTGGCCACACAGAGGTGGGCAAGGCCGTGCTGTGGGCTCCTGGTGGCCAGGGATGGACAGGGACACCATGGATGTGTGATGGGTTCTCAGTGGCCACACAGGTGCCCCCGTGGCCACGTGGGTGTCCACATGACCACGTAGGTGCCTCCATGACCACTCAGGTGGCCCCATGACCATGTAGTGGCCCCATGACCACAGAGGTGCCCCCATGACCATGTAGGTGGCCCTATGACCACAGAGGTGCCCCCATGACCATGTAGGTGCCCCCATGACCACGCAGCTGCCCCCATGACCATGTAGGTGGCCCCATGACCACGCAGGTGCCCCCATGACCCTACAGGTGCCCCCATGACCATGTAGTTGGCCCCATGACCGCTCAAGTGCCCCCATGACCCCGTAGGTGCCCCCATGACCACGCAGGGCTCCCTATGGCCATAGGAAGGTCTCAAAGACCTTGGGGGTGGGGTGGGGGGGGTCACCAAGACCACGGGGGGGCCCCCACTCTCACCGGTGATCTTGGCGGTGAAGGGGCTGCCGGGGATGTGTTTGTCGTCGAAGCGGACGATGATGTTGTAGTCCCCGGGGGCGGTGGGCAGGTAGGACACAGTGCAGGTCCCGTCCTTGTTGTCCTGGCAGGTGATCTCCGCCTTGGAGGGCCCTTCCACGGCCAACGAGAGCCCACCTGGGGGGGGCCACAGGAGGGGGTGGGGGTGTCAGGAGGTGTCAGGGTTTCCAAAACCTTCCCAACCCCCCTGGTGGCCCCTCCTTGGCCACCACTCACCCTCCCCGGCGTCCTTGGTGACGATGGTGAAGGTGCAGGGCTTGTTGACCATGCCGTGGCTCAGCCCCGGCCCGTAGGCGCTCACGTGACGGGGGTTGATGGCATCCACGTAGAACTGGAGGGGACTCCCTGGGGCCACCAAAGATGGCGGTCAGGAAGCCCAGAGGGGCCACCCGGCACCACGGCGGGGTCCTCAGCGCATGGGTACCCAACCGGGGCGAGGTGGCATCAACCTGGCTCAGCCACCTCCCGCTGCCTCCCAGTAGCCCCCAGCACCTCCCAGTAGCCCCCAGTGCCTCCCAGTAGCCCCCCCGTGGTGGTCTCACCAGGGATGTGGTTGCCGTCGTAGCGGATGTCCATCTCGTGGAGCCCCTTCTCGGTGGGGGCGTAGCGCACTGTCACCGTCCCGTCCTTGTTGTCGGTGATGTTGGGTCGCGCCGTCTTCCCCGAGGGCATCCGCACCTCCCCTGGGGCCACCGCGTCAGCCGGGCAGTGGGGCGGGGGGGTGTGGGGCTGCCTCGTGCCCCACTGCGCCCCACAGCGCCCACCCCTCCCCCCACACCCTCCCACCTCCATACCTGTGATCTCGCCCTTCTGGACGGTGAAGGGGATGACGAGGTTGAAGGGCCGGAGGTTCTCAGTGGTGGTGGGAGGCTCCTCCGTGGCCTGACGCCGTGGGGCAGAGAGGGGGGGTGAGAACCACGGCACCACGGTGTGGGGTCCCAGCCCCATGGCGCCCACCGTGGGCCCAACTCTCTGCCCCACAGCGCTCATCATGATCTTAAACTCCATGGTGACCATCATCATCTCCCAACTCTCTGCCCCATGGGACCCACCATGGCCTCCCAACCCCATGATGCCCACCATGAGCCCAACTCTGCCCCACAGCACCCACCATGACCTCCCAACCCCATGATGCCCACCATGACCCCAACCCTCTGCCCCACAGCGCCCATCATGACCTTCCAGCTCCATGGTGACCATCATCATCTCCCAACTCTCTGCCCCATGATGCCCACCACGACCCCAACTCCCTGCCCCACAGCACCCACCATGACCTCCCAACCCCATGATGCCCACCACGACCCCAACCCTCTGCCCCACAGCACCCATCATGATCTTCCAACTCCATGGTGACCATCATCATCTCCCAACTCTCTGCCCCATGGGACCCACCATGGCCTCCCAACCCCATGATGCCCACCATGAGCCCAACTCTGCCCCACAGCACCCACCATGACCTCCCAACCCCATGATGCCCACCACGACCCCAACCTTCTGCCCCACAGCACCCATCATGATCTTCCAACTCCATGGTGACCATCATCATCTCCCAACTCTCTGCCCCATGGGGCCCACCACAACCCCAACTCCCTGCCCCACAGCACCCACCATGACCTCCCAACCCCACAGCACCCACCACAGTCTCCCAACCCTTTGACCCCCAACACCCACCACCACCCTCCCAACCCCCCAGAACCCCCCAGAACCTCCCCCCCCGACCCTCCCCAATCCCCCCACCCACCAGCACGTGGAAGGGGCTGTTGGGGACGTGCTCCCCGCCGAAGCGGATGGTGATGACGTATTTCCCGGGCTCGGGGGCGGTGTAGTAGATGTCGAAGGTGCCGTCGTGGTTCTCCACCACGTCCACGTCCAGCTCCGCCCCGTCGGGGGTCGACACTTTACACGTCACCTTCCCCTGCCCGGCCGCTTTGGCGTCCACCGTGATCACCGTCTCCTCCCCGATTTGGATGGTGGGACCCAAGCAAGCGCCTGATGGGAGGGGGTGGGGGGTGGGGGTCATGTGGGGACCCCCATATCGGCCCCACATCTCTACCCCCCAAAAAAAAAAACCCCCCTCTGACCCCCCCAACCCCGGCCCCCCGGCGCCACTTACCCAATCCGTGGCCCCCAATGGATACTGCAAAGAGACCAGGGAAAAGCGCGTAAGAAGGGGGGGGGGGGGGGGTGTTGGGGGGCTCCCGGGGGGGTCCCGGGGGGGCCGGGGGGCCTGTTGTGCTCTGAGGGCATCTGCTCCCCCCCCACTGCGCTGTGGGGCGGGGTTGGGGGGCAGAAGTGGGGTGGGAAGGAACGCGGGGGGGCAAGGGGGGGGGTGGGAGGGGCAGCGGGCGTGGGGCAGGGCGTGTGGGTAGCCATGGGGAGAGGCAGGGGGGGATGGGGGGGGGATGCTGTGGGGCGATGTGGGGCAGCAAGGGGATGCTGTGAGGCAGCGGGGGGAATCTGGGGGGCAGTGAGGGGCAGGATGAGGAGCTGTGGGGCAGCACAGGGATGCTGTGGGGCAGCAGGAGGAGGTTGTGGGGCAGCACAGGGACACTGTGGGGCAATGTGGGGCAGTGGGGGGATGCTGTGGGGCAGCAAGAGGAAGCCATGGGGCAGTGAGGCAGCTGTGGGGCAGTGGGGACACACCATGGGGCAGCAGAGGGAAGCTGTAGGTCAGCAAGGGGAAGCTGTGGGGCAGCCATGGGGCAGTGGGGGCTGCCATGGGGCAGCGAGGGGAAGCTGTGGGAGAGCAGGACAGCCATGGGGCAGTGGTACCATGCCATGGGGCAGCAGGGACGCGCTGTGGGGCAGCAGGGACAGCTGTGGGGCAGCAGGGGATGCCACAGGGCAACGGGGGGAAGCTGTGGGGCAGCCGTAGCCCGCTGTGGGTCAGCAGGGCCATGCTATGGGTCAGCAGTACCCCGCCATGGGGCAGTGGGGCGGTGCTGTGGGGCAGCAGGGCAGCTGTGGGGCAGTGGGGGATGTCATAGGGCAATGAGGGAAAGCCGTGGGGCAGTGAGGGGAAGCCGTGGGGCAGCAGGACAGCCATGGGGCAGTGGTATCCCACTGTGGGGCAGAGGGGCCGCACCATGGGGCAGCAGGGCCATGTTGTGTGGGGCAGCGACGCAGCTGTGGGGCAGCAGGAGGTGCCATAGGGCAACGGGGGGAAGCCGTGGGGCAGTGAGGGGAAGCTGTGGGGCAGTAGGGGATATCATAGGGGAATGAGGGGAAGCCGTGGGGCAGTGAGGGGAAGCCGTGGGGCAGCAGGACAGCCATGGGGCAGTGGTATCCCGCTGTGGGGCAGAGGGGCCACGCCATGGGGCAGCAGGGCCACGTTGTGTGGGGCAGCAGCGCAGCTGTGGGGCAGCGGCGGGATGCCATAGGGCAACGGGGGGAAGCCGTGGGGCAGCAGGGCCATGCTACGGGTCAGCAGCACCCCGCCGTGGGGCAGCGGGGCGGCGCCGTGGGGCAGGGCCCACCTGTGACGAGGCACTTGCTGGCGTCGCCCGCGGGCACGGCCAGGGTGCGGAAGGGCGAGCGCGGGATCTCGTCGCCCCCGTACTTGACGGTGCTGGTGTAGCGCCCCGGCACGTCGGGCACGTACGACACCGCGTAGGTGCCGTCGCCGTTGTCGCGGATCGACGCCTTCTTGGGGTGCCCCTCGGGGTCCTGGGGGGCACAGAACCATGGGGGGGGGGGGGGGGGGTCAGCACCCCATAGCGGGGGGGCACAGCGCAGCGGGGGGGGGTCAGCACCCCGTTAAATGGGGGGAAGGACAATGTGTGGGGCTCAGCACCCAACGGGGTGGGTGCCAGGATGACATATGGGGCTCAGCACCCCATAACGTGGGTGCCAGGGCGACTTATGGGGTTCAGAAGCCAACAAGGTGGGTCCCAGGGCTACTTATGGGTCTCAGCACCCAACAGGATGGGTCCCAAGGCTACTTATGGGTCTCAGCACCCAACAGGATGGGTGTCAGGGCTACTTATGGGTCTCAGCACCCAACAGGATGGGTCCCAGGGCTACTTATGGGTCTCAGCACCCAACAGGATGGGTGTCAGGGCTACTTATGGGTCTCAGCACCCAACAGGATGGGTCCCAGGGCTACTTATGGGTCTCAGCACCCAACAGCATGGGTGTCAGGGCTACTTATGGGTCTCAGCATCAACAGGATGGGTCCCAAGGCTACTTATGGGTCTCAGCACCCAACAAGGTGGGTGTCAGGGCTACTTGTGGGGCTGAACACCCAACAGGGTGGGTGCCAGGATGACATATGGGGCTCAGCACCCAATGGCATGGATGCCAGGTCACCCTATGGGTCTCAGCACCCAACAGGGTGGGTCTCAGGGCTACTTATGGGTCTCAGCACCCAACAACATGGGTGCTAGGGCTACTTGTGGGGCTCAACATCCAACAGGGTGGGTGTCAGGGCTACTTGTGGGGCTCAGCACCCAATGACATGGGTGCCAGGGCTACTTATGGGTCTCAGCACCCAACAAGGTGGGTGTTACGGCTACTTGTGGGGCTCAACACCCAACAGGGTGGGTGCCAGAGCCCCATATGGGGCTCAGCACCCCATGGTGTTGCTGCCAGGGCTACTTATGAGTCTCAGCACCCAACAGGGTTGGTGCCAGCACTACTTGTGGGGCTCAGCACCCAATGGCAGGTCACCCTATGGGTCTCAGCACCCAACAAGGTGGGTCCCAGGGCTACTTATGGGTCTCAGCACCAACAGGGTGGGTCTCAGGGCTACTTATGGGTCTCAGCACCAACAGGGTGGGTCTCAGGGCTACTTATGGGTCTCAGCACCAACAGGGTGGGTCTCAGGGCTACTTATGGGTCTCAGCACCCAACAGGGAGGGTCCCAGGGCCCCATACGTGGCTCAGCACCCCACGACACAGGCCCCAGGCCCCCACCCACAGCCCATCACCCCACAGCCCAGCTCCAGCAGCACCACCCGGGTGCTCAACCCCTTTTCTCCCCCCCCACCCCACCCCCCAGCCCCCTCCGTGCCCCCCCACCCCCACCCCCCCAGCCCCCCAGGGTGCTGACCAGGATCTGGACCGTGAGCAGCCCCTCGCCGGCGTCGCGGGCGTCGATGGTGAATTCCACGGGGAGGCTGGCGGGGATCCCGCCCGCGCTCAGCCCCGGCCCGCTGGCCCGCACCTTGCTGGCGTCGTGGGTGGGCAGCACCTTGATCTTGAAGGGGCTGGGGGGGGCCGTGGGGTGGGGGGGGGGGAAAGGGGTCAGTGGGGTGACACCCCCCCCTGCCCTGTGCCCCCCCCCCCCCCACACAAAGAGTCCTTGGGGGGAGCCTCGGGGCTCTGCGGGGTGGCCATAGCCCAGGGGGGGCTCAGCACCCTGTTAAATGGGGGGAAGGACAATGTGTGGGGCTCAGCACCCAGCGGTGGGGGTGCCAGGGGCTCAGCACCCAACAGGGTGGGTGCTGGGGTGACATATGGGGCTTAGCACCCAATGGTGTGGGTGCCAGGGCTACTTATGGGGCTCAGCACCCAATTAAATGGGTGTCAGGGCACCATGTGGGGCTCAGCACCCAACAGGGTGGGTGCCAGGGCTACTTATGGGGCTCAGCACCCAATAACATGGGTGTCAGGGCATCATGTGGGGCTCAGCACCCAACAGGGTGGGTGCCAGGGTGACATATGGGGCTCAGCACCCAACAACATGGGTGCCAGGGTCACACATGGGTCTCAGGACCCAACAGGGCAGGTGCCAGGGCATTATTTGGGGCTCAGCACCCCATGGCGTGGGTGCCAGGGCTACTTGTGGGGCTCAGCACCCACCTGCGCGGCACCTCCTGGTCGCCGTACTTGATGGCCACCGTGTAGGGCCCGTCGGTGGCCGGGGTGTAGTTGACCTTGTGGGTGCCGTCCCCGTTGTCACGGATCTCCACCGGCTCCGCCAGACCTGCGGGAGCGGCCGTCAGTGGGGCAGGGGCACCCGTGGGGAAGAGAAGCCATGGGGCAGGACACCCTATGGGGCAGGACGTCCTGTGGACCATGGGATCTATGGGGCAGGACACCCTATGGAGTAGGACACCCTATGGTGCATGGGACCTATGGGGCAGGACACCCTATAGGGCAGGACGTCCTGTGGACCATGGGATCTATGGGGCAGGACACCCTATGGGGCAGGACATCCTGTGGACCATGGGATCTATGGGGCAGGACACCCTATGGAGTAGGACACCCTATGGCGCATGGGACCTATGGGGCAGGACACCCTATAGGGCAGGACGTCCTGTGAACCATGGGATCTATGGGGTAGGACACTCTATGGGGCAGGACACCCTACAGACCATGTGATCTATGGGGCAGGACGTCCTATGGAGTAGGACCTCAATGGCAGGGCACCCTATGGGGCTGGACACCCTATAGACCATGGGATCTATGGGGCAGGACATCCATGGGGCAGGACACCCTATGGATCATGGGATCTATGGGGCAGGACACCCTATGGAACATGTGATCTATGGGGCAGGACACCTTATGGGGCAGGACACCCTATGGAGTAGGACACCCTATAGACCATAGGATCTATGGGGCAGGACACCCATGGGGCAGGAACCCAATGGGGCAGGACACCCTACGGACCATGGGATCTATGGGGCAGGGCCCCCCACTCCCCCCATGCCCCGCCCCCCACCCCCCAACATACCAGTGGGTCCCAGCAGCGTGACCTCGAGGGGCGCCCGCCCCGCCCCACTGCAGTCCACGGTGAAGGTCTGGGGCAGGCGGGCCCTGACGCTGGGGCCCAGCCCCGGCCCCGAGCACTTGACCTTGCTGGGGTCCACCACGTCCTTCACCGGCACCCGGAAGGGGCTCCCTGCGGCGGGGGGGGGAGGGTCAGTGGGGGGGGGGAGGTGGGGGGGGGGGGGGGGGGATGGGGACAGTGTGGCTGTGGGGGCAACGGGGCCACGGGATGAATGTGGCCTTGGGGCGAACATGGCCACGGGGTCAACGGGTCCATGGGGTCAACATGGCCACAGGGTCAACATGGCCACGGGGTCAACATGGCCATGGGGGTCAACATGGCCACGGGGTCAACATGGCCACGGGGTCAACATGGCCATGGGGGTCAACATGGCCACGGGGTCAACACGGCCACGGGGTCAACGTGGCCCATGAAGTCAATGTGGCCACAGGGTCAACATGGCCATGGGGGTCAACGTGGCCATGGGTGTCAATGGGTCCATGGGGTCAACACGGCCACGGGGTCAACGTGACCACGGGGTCAATGTGGCCACAGGGTCAATGTGGCCATGGGGGTCAACACCAAAGCCACGGCCATGAGTGCAGCCAACACATGGTGGCCGCGGGGCCAGCACAACCACGGGCCCACCACAGGGTTGCCCAGGGGGTCACCACCAGCCCCTCCAGCTGCCAGCCCCTAGGACCCCCCTCCCCACCCCACAGCCATGGGGTCAATGTGGCCATGGGGTCAACATGACCACGGGGTCACCAAAGCCACAGCCATGGGTGCAGCCAACACGTGGTGGCCAGGGGGCCAGCACAACCACAGGCCCACCACAGTGTTGCCCAGGGGGTCACGACCAGCCCCTCCAGCCCCCACCCCACAGCCCCGCTGGTGGGTCCCCAACTCGCCCCAAACCCCCCCCAACCCCCCCTCCCCCAGCCCCCCACGTACCGGGGATAGGGTGGCCACCAAAGGTGATGTTGACGTCGTAGTCGCCGGGCGTGAAGGGGATGTACTCCACCGTGCAGCTCCCGTCCTTGTTGTCCTTGCAGGACATCTTGGCCTCGGAGGGACCCTCGATGGCCAGGCCCAGCCCCCCAGTGCCCGCGCCCCTGGGGACAGGCCACCACCGCTCAGGGACAGCGCCGGGGGAGGGGGTGGCATGGCTACGGTGGGTGCCACGGGGAGAGGGGGAGGGTACACGCATGGTAGGGGGATGGGAGGTGGCACCTCCATGGTAGGGGGGTGGAGATGCCATGTTGGTGTCACCTCCCTGGTAAGCGGATGGAGGTGCCACCTTCATGGTGCTGGGCTGGAGGTGCCACATTGGTGGCAGGGGGCTGGAGGTGTCACCTTCGTGGTAGTGGAGGTGTCACCTCCATGGACAGGGGGTGAAGGTGCCACCTCTATGGTAGTGGGATGAAGGTGCCACGTTGGTGTCACCACCATGGCAAGGAGGTGGAGATGCCACCTCCATGGTAAGCAGATGGAGGTGCCACGTTGGTGGCAGCGAGGGGTGAAGGTGGCCCATCGATGGTAAGGGGTGGAGGTGCCACAGCGGCAGCAGGAGATGGAGATGCCACATCCATAGGAGGGGGACAGAGATGCCACATTGGTGGCAAGTGGATGGAGGTGGCACGTCTGATGCCAGAAGATGGAGGTGGCACCATCCATGGGAGGGGACAGAGGTGGCACACCCAATGGCAAGAGATGGGGGTGGCAGGTTGGTGGCACGGGGTGGAGGTGGCACATCCAGTGCAAGAGGATGGAGGTGCCACCATCCATGTCAGGGGACAGAGGTGGCACGTCCGTGGCAGAGGACAGAGGTGATGGGCTGGTGGCATGGGAGGGAGGTGGCACTTCCATGGCAAGAAGATGGTGGCCCACCAGTGTCAGGGGACAGAGGTGGCCCATCCAATGGCAAGAGATGGAGGTGGCGGGTTGGTGGCAGGGACTGGAGGTGCCACCATCCGTGGGAGTGGACGGAGGTGGCCCACGGGTGACAGGGGGGGACAGCGGTGGCCGTGGCGGTGCCCACCTGGTCTCCACGGTGAAGCGGTTGGCCTTGCCCACCAGGCCACCCTCCAGGCCGGGCCCGTGCGCCCGCACACGGGTGGGGTCACAGCCCTCGGCCACGCCCACGCGGAAGGGGCTCTTGGGGACCCCCACGTCGTCGTAGGTCACCTCCACCCGGTGCAGGCCTGGGGACATGGGGACATGGGGACATGCCATCACCCCCCTCCTGCCGCTGTGGGGTGGGGGGGCTCAGGGGGGTTTGGGGGGTCCCTGGTTGGGGGTTTGAGGGGGTCTCGGGGGGGTCTCAGGGGGGTTGAGGTGTCCCTGGTTGGGGTTTTGGGGACTTTACAGGGGGATTGGGGGTCCCTGTGGGGGTCTTGGGGGGTTTTCAGGGGGTTTGAGGGTCTGTGATTGGGTTTGGGGGTCTCAAGGGGTTTGCAGGGTCCCTGGTTGGGGATCTGGGGGGCTTTTCAGGGGGTCTTCAGGGGATTTGAGGGTCCCTGGTTTGGGTTTGAGGGATCTCAGAGAGTTGGGGGGTCCCTACTTGGGGTTTAGGGGGATTTTCAGGGGGTTTGAGGGTCCCGGATTGGGATTGGGGGGGTCTCAGAGGGTTTGGGGGGTCCTGGTTGGGGTTTGGGGGGGTTTCAGGAGGTTTGAGGGTCCCTGATTGGGTTTGGGGGGTCTCAGGGGGTTTGGGGGGGTCCCTGGTTGGGGTTTTGGGGGGTTTTGGGGGTCTCAGGGGGTTTGGGGGCCTCCGGGTGGGATTTGGGCAGATTGGGGTGTCCCTGTCTGGGGTTTGGGGGGTCCCTTGTTTGGGTTTTGAGGGTCTCAGAGGGTTCAGAGGTCCCTGGGTGGAGTTTCGGGGGGGTTGGGGGGTCCCTGGTTGGGGTTTTGGGGGTCTCAGGGGGTTTGGGGATCCCTGATTGGGGTTTAGGGGGGGTTGAGGGGTCCCTGGGGTCCCTGGATGGGGTTTGGGGGGTCTCAGAGGGTTTGGGGATCCCTGGTTTGGGTTTTGAGGGTCTCAGGGGGTTCAGGCGTCCCTGGGTGGGGTTTGGGGGGAACTGGGGGGTCCCTGCTTGGGGTTTTGGGGTCTCGGGGGCTTTGGGGGGGTGCCTGGTTATGGGGGTCCAGGGAGGGGGGGGGATGTCTCTGGCCAGGGGGGGATCGGGGGGGGTCCCCACTTGGATGTTGGTTGGGGCCAGGCCACGGGGTCCCTGAGGTGGGTGGGGGGGCTCAGGGTCCCTGAGGTGTTTTTGGGGTCCCCAGGGGGGGTTCAGTGTCCCTGGGGAGGTTTCAGGGTGCCCAGGGGGGGTGTTTTGGGGTCCCTCACCGTCCTCGTAGGGGGTGTAGTCCACGCGGTAGGTGCCGTCGCCGTGGTCGGTGACGTAAGTGTCGGTCTTGGCGCCCGAGGGGTTCAGCACCCGGGCCTTGACGTGGGGTCCCCCCGTTTTGGTGAGCGCCCGGGCGTCCACCGTGAAGTCGGTGCCCACCTCCCGCAGCACCCCTGCGAGACAGCACCCTCAGCACCCGCCCAGCACCCTCAGCACCCACCCGGCACCCCCCCAGAACTCCACCAGGATGGGGGGAGGAGATCCCCAGATGATGGGGAGGTGCCCATGGGGAGATGGGGGGGCACATGGGGGTGCCCATCAAAAAGGAGGTGTCCAATAGGGAGAAGGTGCCCATGGGGAGGAGATGGGGGTGCCCATAGGGGTGCCCATGCAAAAGGGAGGTGCCCATGGGCAGAAGGTGCCCATGGGGAGATGGGGGTGTCCATGAGGAGGAGGTGTCCATGGGTAGAAAACGTGGGTGCCCATGGGGACATGGGGCTGCCCAATGGGGAGAAGGTGCCCATGGGGAGACGGGGGTGCCCATGGGGGTGCCCATGCAAGGGGGAGGTGCCCATGGGGAGAAGGTGCCCATGAGGAGGAGATGGGGGTGCCCATGGGGAGAAGGTGCCCAAGGGGGTGGGGTGCCCATGGTGGTGTCCATGGGAAGGAGGTTCCCAAGGGGATGGCCATGGTGGTGCCCATGAGATGACGCCCATGGTGGTGCCCACAGGGAGGAGATGCCAGCTGTGATCTCCACGAGGAGAAGGTGCTCAGGGGGATGCCCATGGTGGTGCCCACGGGGAGGAGATGCCCAAGGGGGTGGGGTGCCCATGGTGGTGCCCACAGTGGTGCCCATGAGATGATGCCCATGGTGGTGCCCACGGGGAGGAGGTGCCCAAGGGGGTGGGGTGCCCACGGTGGTGCCCATGGTGGTGCCCAAGGGGAGAAGATGCCCATGGTGGTGTCCATGGGAAGGAGATGCCCAAGGGGGTGGGGTGCCCATGGTGGTGCCCACGGGGGGGAGATGCCCAAGGGGGTGGGGTGCCCATGGTGGTGCCCACAGTGGTGCCCATGAGATGATGCCCATGGTGGTGCCCACGGGGAGGAGGTGCCCAAGGGGGTGGGGTGCCCATGGTGGTGCCCATGGTGGTGCCCACAGGGAGGAGATGCCCACAGTGATCTCCATGAGGAGAAGGTGCCCACGGGGATGCCCACGGTGGTGCCCACAGGGAGGAGAAGCCCCCGATGGTGCCCACCGAGGTGACACACCCCCCCCCTCACCTCGCGGCTCCACCCCTTTGCCGTAGACCTTGACGCCGCTGGTGTCCACGGCCGGGTCGACGGTGACACGGACGGGGAACTTGGGGACGGGGTGGCCGCCGTACTTGATGGTGATGGTGTAGGCGCCGGCGCAGGCCGGGGTGTAGGTGATGGTGTAGGTGCCGTCGCGGTTGTTGTGCAGCGACACCTCGGCCTTGACCCCGGCCTCCGAGATGATCTCGATGGTCAGCTCGGCCTCGCCGGCCTCCGAGCAATCCACCATGAAGGTGGCCACCTCGCCGGCTTTGCCGCGCTCCAGCCCGGGCCCGCTGGCCGTCACCTTGGTGGGGTCAAAGACGGGCGTGACCTTGGCCTTGAAGGGGCTGCCGGGGATGTGGCGCTCGGCGAAGAGGATGTTGATGTTGTAGTCGCCGGGGGCCGTGGGCAGGTAGGAGACGGCGCAGGAGCCGTCGCCGTTGTCCTGACACTCGATCTTGGCCTCGCACGGACCCTCCACCGTCAGCCCCAGCCCCCCCGTGCCGGCGCCTTTGGTGTCGATGGTGAAAGGGGCCGGGACCCCCACCCGGCCCCCCTGGAGACCCGGCCCGTAGGCGCACACCTGCGGGGGGGACACACGAGTGTGTAAGGAGGCGGCGGGGGGATACGGGGGGGGTGAGGAGGGAGGGGAGGGGGGCACCGCGGCGGGGGGTGGGTGTGCGAGGGGTGGGTGTGCAAGGGGTGGGTGTGATAGGGGTGGGTGCGCAAGCGGTGAGTGTGCAAGGGGCAGGTGTGATGGGGTGAGTGTGATGGGGTGGGTGTGCAAGGGGCGGGTGTGCAAGGGGCGGGTGTGATGGAGTGGGTGTGATGGGGTGGGTGTGCAAGGGGCGGGTGTGCAAGGGGCGGGTGTGATGGAGTGGGTGTGCAAGAGGTGGGTGTGCAAGGGGCGGGTGTGACGGGGTGGGTGTGACGGGGCGGGTGTGCAAGGGGCGGGTGTGATGGGGTGGGTGTGATGGGGTGGGTGTGCAAGGGGTGGGTGTGGTGGGAGTGGGGGTGCAAGAGGTGAGTGTGCAAGGGGTGAGTGTGATGGGGTGGGGTGATGGGAGTGGGAAGTGCAAGGGGCGGGTGTGATGGAGATAAGTGTGCAAGGGGTGGACATGCTGGGGGTGAGTGTGCAAGCTTACGAGCAAGTGTGGAAGCTCTCACAGGCAGTGTGAGTGTGCAAGAAGCGTGTGTGGGCACCATGGGTGTGCAAGGAACAGGCAGTGTGGGTGTGCAAGAAGCTCTCACTGGCAGTGTGAGTGTGCAGTGGCACATGTAGGCAGCGTGGGCGTGCAAGGAGCATGTGTGGGGACCGTGGGTGTGCAAGGAACATGCCTGGGCAGCATGAGTGTGCAAGGGCACTGTGGGCATGCAAGAAGCTCTCACAGGCAGTGCAAGTGTGCAAGGAACACGCCTGGGCAGCGTGAGTGTGCAATGGCACGTGTAGGCAGCGTGGGCACGCAAGGGGCGTGCAGGAGCACCGCGAGCGTGCAAGGAGCTCTCACAGGCAGTGTGAGTGTGCGAGGAGCGTGCAGGGGCAGTGCGGGCGTGCAAGGAGCTCTCACGGGCAGCGTGAGTGTGCAATGGCATGTGTAGGCAGTGTGGGCGTGCAAGGAGTGTGCAGGGGCACCGTGGGCGTGCAAGAAGCTCTCACTGGCAGCGTGGGTGTGCAGTGGCACGTGTAGGCAGTGTGGGCGTGCAAGGAGCATGTGTGGGGACCGTGGGTGTGCAAGGAGCTCTCACGGGCAGTGCGAGTGTGCAAGGAGCATGCAAGGGCAGCGTGGGCGTGCAAGAAGGTCTCGTGGGCAGTGTGGGTGTGCAAGGAACACGCCTGGGCAGCGTGAGTGTGCAATGGGTGTGCAGGGGCCTGGGAGCATGCAAAGAGCTCTCACGGGCAGCGTGAGTGTGCAAGGAACACGCCTGGGCAGCGTGAGTGTGCAATGGCACACGTAGGCAGCGTGGGCGTGCAAGAAGCTCTCACGGGCAGCGCGAGCGTGCAAGGAACACGCCTGGGCCTTGTGGGCGTGCAAGGAGCGTGCAAGGGCGCCGCGAGCGTGCAAGGAGCTCTCACGAGCAGCGCGAGTGTGCAGGCAGCTCTCGGGGCCCCGCGGGTGTGCGAGGACGGGGTGGGGGGGGTTGGGGGGTGCGTGTGCCCGTGCCCCCCCCCCCCCTCCCTTGCACACGCGCGTGCCCGGGGCTGACCTTGGCGGGGTCAGGGGGCAGTTGTGCCTCCACGGGGAAGGGGCTCCCCGGCAGCGGGTGCCCGTCGTAGGTGACCTCGACCCTGTAGGGCCCCTCCTCGGGGGGGGTGAAGGTGACGGGGTGGGGGCCCCCGGGGGGGGCGGGGCCCACCCTGCAGGGGACGGGCCGGCGCGAGGGGCCCGTGACCTTGACCTCGACCTTGCCCTGGCCCCCGGCCCCCTGCGCCTCCACCGAGAACTCCTGCGGCCGCCCCACCTCTGCCTCTGGGGGGACACGGGGGGGGGGGGGGGGGGTGGTGGTGTCAAAGGGGGGTGGGGGGGACCCCAAAACCCTGTGGGGTGCCCCACAGCCGTGGGGCACCCCCCAAGTGTGTGTTCCCCCCCCCCCCCACCATGGGGCACCCCAGATTCAAGGGTGCCCCCCCCAACCCCATGGGGGGGTCAAAAGGGGGTGTGGGACCCCCCCCAAAAACCCTATGGGGCACCCCACAGCCAAGGGGGCACCCCCCAACCCCATGAGGGGGGTCAAAGGGGGGAGTGGGGTCCCTCACAACCATGGGACACCCCCCAGCCATGGGGCACCCCCCAAGTGTGTATCTTCCCCCATGGGGCACCCCACATTCAAGGGTGCCCCCCCCCCAACCCCCTGGGGCACCCCACACCCAAGTGCCCCCCCCAAGTGTGTGTCCCCCCCCCCAAATCGGGACACCCCACCCCACATCCCCCCTCCCCAGGTGCCCCCCACCCCCCATGGGCCACCCCACACCGAGGTGCTCCCCCCCCCCCCCCCCAATTCCACCCCCCTCCCCTAGTGCCCCCCCACCCCCAAATATCCTCCCCCACCCCCTCCCCCCCCGTGCCCCTCCCCCACTCACTGCTGTTGAGCCCCTGGACCTTGACCTTGCCCAGCTGCAGGGGGGGGGCCACGGTGACGGGGAAGGGGCTCTTGGGGATGGGGTCCCCCCCGTAGGTGACAACCACGGCCAAGGGGCCCTGCGGGGGCACGGGGGGGTGGTGGGGGGGGGTGGGGGGTGGGGGGGAGCCCCCCCACCCTGCACCCACTGTGGGGGGAGGGGTGGGGGGGGCACAAGGAAAGGGGTTGGGGGGGATGTCGAGGGGGGGGGCGGGGGGCGCTGGGGGTCCCTAGGGGGCTGAACTGCCCCATAGGGGGAGGGGGGGGGTGCACCTATGGGGTGGGGTGTGCTATGGGGTGGGGTGAGCTATGGGTCACGCTATGGGTCATGTTAGGGGTCACACTATGGGTCGAGGTGCCCTATGGGTCGTGCTATGGGGTGGGGTGCACTATGGCATGCCCAATGGGGTGCACTACGGGGTGGGGGGCGCTATGGGTCAGGGTGCGCTATGGGTCATGCTATGGCTCATGCTATGGGGTGGGATGCCCTATGGGGTGCCCTATGGGGTGGGGTGCGCGATGGGTCATGCTATGGGTCACGCTAGGGGGTGTGCTATGAGGTGGGGTGCCCTATGGGGTGGGTCATGCTATGGGGTGTGTTATGGGGTGAGATGCCCTATGGGGTGGGTCACACTAGGGGTCATGCCGTGGGTTGTGCTGTGGGTCGTGCTATGGGTCACGCTATGGGGTGAGGTGCCCTATGGTTCATGCTGTGGGTCGCGCTGTGGGGTGAGATGCCCTATGGGGTGCACTATGGGGTGGGTCACACTATGGGTCACGCTGTGGGTTGTGCTGGGGGGGGGGTGCCCTATGGGTCGCGCCGTGGGTCACGCCGTGGGTCGCGCACCTGCAGCGTCGGGGTGTACTTGACGGTGTAGGAGTAGTCGTGGTTGTCGATGACCTCGAAGTCGCGCACGGGCGGGTTCTGCCCCCCGGCGCCCCCGAACTGCACCTCCAGGGGGGCCTTTCCCGCCCCCTTCGTCTGCACCGTGAAGTGCGTCGGCTTCCCCACCTCCACGCCTGCCCCACGGCACGTCAGCGCCCGCGACCCACGGCGACCCCCGGCGCCCACACCCACAGCACCCACAGCCCCTGCCCCACAGCACCCAGCCCCACGGCTCCCACACCCATGGCACCCAGATCCACAGCGCCCATCCCCACAGCACCCAGGGTTCCTGCCCCACAGCACCCAGCCCCACAGCACCCAGGGCCTCTTCCCCCCCAGCGCCCAATCCCACAGCACCCATCTCCACAGCACCCACAGTCTCTGCCCCACAGCACCCATCCCCATGGCACCCACAGCACCCAGGGTTCCTGCCCCACAGCACCCACAGTCTCCGCCCCACAGCACCCATCCCCACAGCACCCACAGCACCCAGGGTTCCTGCCCCACAGCACCCACAGTCTCTGCCCCACAGCACCCATCCCCATGGCACCCACAGCACCCAGGGTTCCTGCCCCACAGCACCCACAGTCTCTGCCCCACAGCACCCATCCCCACAGCACCCACAGCCCCTGCCCCACAGCACCCATCCCCACAACACCCATTTCCACAGCACCCACAGCCCCTGCCCCACAGCACCCATCCCCATGGCACCCACAGCACCCAGGGTTCCTGCCCCACAGCACTCAGCCCCACAGCACCCACAGCCCCTGCCCCACAGCACCCATCCCCACAGCACCCAGGGTTCCTGCCCCACAGCACCCACAGTCTCTGCCCCACAGCACCCATCCCCATGGCACCCACAGCACCCAGGGTTCCTGCCCCACAGCACCCACAGTCTCTGCCCCACAAGCACCCATCCCCACAGTACCCAGGGTTCCTGCCCCACAGCACTCAGCCCCACAGCACCCACACCCCCTTGCCCCACAGCACCCATCCCCACAGCACCCAGGGTTCCTGCCCCACAGCACCCACAGTCTCTGCCCCCCCCATCCCCCTGCCCCTCACCCGTCCGGCTGAGCCCGGGGCCCTCGGCCTTGACCTTGCTGGCGTCGTGGGACGGCTCCACCTTGATGCGGAAGGGGCTGCTGGGGATCTCCTGGGGGGCGCGAGGGGGGGACACGGTGACACGGTGACACTGCCGGGGGGACCCCCATCCCCCCCCACCCCCCATGACATCAGGTGCCCCCCACGCCGCAGGTGGGGCTGGTACCTGGTTGGCGAAGAGCACCATGATGGTGTAGAGCCCCGCCCCCGGCGGCGTGTACTTGACCGTGAAGGTGTCGTTGTCGTTCTTGATGATGTCGAAGTCGATGTCGGCCTCCACCGGCCCCACCACGCCCGGGGCGCACTTGATCCCGATGCTGACGTCCCCTGAGAAGCGTCACCCCCCCAACCCCGCCGCCACCGTCAGCACCCGCAACGGTCCCCCCCGCCCGCCGGGGTGGCACCAAGGGAGGGGGCGGGAACAGGGGTGGGGGTGGTGAGGGGAGAGGGGGGTGGTGAAGGACCTGGGGGTGAAGGAGCAGAGAGGAAGGACCAGGGGTGAGGGATCAGGGGTGAAGGACCAGGAGTGGTGGACCAGGGATGAAGGACCAAGACTGGGGATGAAGGACGAGGACCAGGGAGGAAGGACCAGGGATGAGGGATCAGGGATGAATGAGAAGGACCAGGGAGGAAGGACCAGGGAGGAAGGACCAGGACCAGGGATGAAGGACCAGGGATGATGGACAAGGACCAGGGATGAAGAACCAAGACTGAGGATGAAGGACCAGGGTGATGGACCAGGGATGAAGGACCAGGACAAGGGATGAAGGACAAGGACCAGGGAGGAAGGAGAAGGACCAGGGAGGAAGGACCAGGGATGAAGGACCAAGACCAGGGAGGAAGGACCAAGACCAGGGAGGAAGGACCAGGGTCGATGGAGCAGGGATGATGGACAAGGACCAGGGATGAAGGACCAGGAAGGAAGGACCAGGGATGAGGGATCAGGGATGAAGGACAAGGACCAGGGGTGATGGACCTGGGGATGAAGGACCAGGGATGAAGGACCAAGACCGGGGATGAAGGACGAGGGGTGATGGACCAGGGTTGATGGACCAGGACCAGGGATGAAGGACCAGGGATGAGGGATCAGGGATGAATGAGAAGGACCAGGGATGAAGGACCAGGGTGATGGACCAGGACCGGGGATGCAGGAGCAGGACCAGGAGGGCAGACACGGGGGGGGGGGTTCAGGCCCCCGGCGGGGTCCCCGTGGGTGCCGGGTGCCCCCCCGGTGGTACCCACCCTGCCCGGCCTCGCTGCAGTCCACGGTGAAGTAGGTGGGTTCGTTGGCCTTCAGCCCCGTCTTCTCCACGCCCGGCCCGTAGACCTTCACCCTGCCGGGGTGGCTCCCCTCCCCCACCAGCACCTGTGGGCACCAGGAGTGGCACCGGTGGGTGCCCAGGGTGCCACCACCCCCCCCCCACCCCACACACCTGGGACCCACCTCAACACCTCACGGGACCACCAACCTCCCTCAACACCTCATGGGACCCCCAACCCCACCCCTCCCACCCAGCACCCTACAGGTCTGGGCCCCCCCACCCCCATGCCCCCCCCCCCCCCCCCCCAGGGCACCCCCATGACACCCACGCGGAAGGGGCTGCGGGGGGTGTTGACGCCCCCCCAGGTGACGATGATGGTGTGCTTGATGGCCTTGGTGGGCACGTAGACGCAGTGGAAGGTGCCGTCCCCGTTGTCCTTGACCTTGATGTCGATGGGGAAGCCCTCGGCGTCCTGCGGGCAACAGGAGGGGGTGAGGGGACCCAAGGGCACCCAATGGCACCCAACGGCACCCAACAGAACTCAACGGCACCCAATGGCACCCAACGGCACCCAATCGCACCCAGTGGCACTCAACAACACTCAATGGCACTCAATGGCACCCAATGGCACCCAAGGGCACCTAACAGCACTCAACAGTACTCAACAGCACCCAATGGCACCCAAGGGCACCCAGTGGTGCTCAACAGCACTCAGTGGCACCCAGTGGCACCTAATGGCACCCAGTGGCACCCAATGGCACCCAACGGCCCCAACAGTACTCAATAACACCCAAGAGCATTCAGTGGCACCCAACAACACCCCATGGCACCCAATAGCACCCAATGGCACTCAATGGCACCCAATCACACCCAGTGGCACTCAACAGCACCCAGTGGCACCCAGCGGCACCTAATGGCACCCAGTGGCACCCAACAGCATTCAACGGCACTCAACAGCACCCAACGGCACCCAGCAGCACCCAGCAGCACCCTACCTGTGCGTAGAGCTTGAGGGGCCCTTTGCCGGCGCCGCGGGTGTCGATGGTGAACTCAGCCGGTCGCTCCACGATGCAGCCGCTGGGCTCCAGCCCCGGCCCGAAGGCCTTCACCTGGGGGGGGAGGGGGGGGCGGGGGGTCAGGGTGGCCCCAGCACCCATGGGTGGGGGGAGGGGGGGCAGGGGGAGGGCAGGGAGAGCACCCCCTGGGGTGGGGGGAAGGGCAGCGCCTGGGGACGAGGGGCAGTGGGTGCCACTGCTGGGCAGAGGTGGGGCGGGGGCAGGAGGGGGGCAGTGGGGCGCTATGGGGTACAGTGGGGTGCAAGGGGGTGCTATGGGACTCTATGGGGTGCTATAGGGTGCAGTGGGGTGCTATGGGGCTCTATGGGTCACAGTGGGTTGCAGTGGGGCACTACAGGGCTCTATGGGGTGCAGTGGGTCGCAGTGGGGCCCTATGGGGCTCTATGGGTCACTGTGGGGCTCTATGGGTTGCAATGAGGCACAGTGGGGCGCAGTGGGGCTCTATGGGGCTCTATGGGTCGCAGTGGGTCTCTGTGGGTTGCAGTGGGGCTCTATGGGGTTCTATGAGTCACAGTGGGGCTCCGTGGGTATCAGTGGGGCACAGTGGGGCTCTATGGGTCACAGTGGGGTTCCATGGGTCACAGTGGGGTTCTGTGGGGCTCTATGGGGCACAGTGGGGCTCTATGGGTTGCAGTGGGGCTCTATGGGGCTCTATGGGTCACAGTGGGGCTCTGTGGGTCACAGTAGGGCTCTATGGGGCTCTATGGGTCACAGTGGGGCTCTATGGGTCTCCGTGGGGCTCTATGGGGCTCTATGGGTCACAGTGGGGCTCTATGGGGTTCTATGAGTCACAGTGGGGCTCTGTGGGTCACAGTGGGGTTCTGTGGGGCTCTATGGGTCACAGTGGGGCTCTATGGGTCTCGGGGGGCTCTATGGGGCTCTATGGGTCTCGGTGGGGCTCTATGGGTCTCCATGGGTCACAGTGGGGCTCTATGGGTCACAGTGGGGCTCTATGGGTCTCGGGGGGCTCTATGGGGCTCTATGGGTCTCCGTGGGGCTCTATGGGTCTCGGGGGGCTCTATGGGGCTCTATGGGTCTCGGTGGGGCTCTATGGGTCACAGTGGGGCTCTATGGGTCTCGGGGGGCTCTATGGGGCTCTATGGGTCTCGGTGGGGCTCTATGGGTCTCCATGGGTCACAGTGGGGCTCTATGGGTCACAGTGGGGCTCTATGGGTCTCGGGGGGCTCTATGGGGCTCTATGGGTCTCCGTGGGGCTCTATGGGTCTCCATGGGGCTCTATGGGTCACAGTGGGGCTCTATGGGTCTCGGGGGGCTCTATGGGGCTCTATGGGTCTCGGTGGGGCTCTATGGGTCTCCATGGGTCACAGTGGGGCTCTATGGGTCACAGTGGGGCTCTATGGGTCTCGGTGGGGCTCTATGGGTCTCCATGGGTCACAGTGGGGCTCTATGGGTCTCGGGGGGCTCTATGGGGCTCTATGGGTCTCCGTGGGGCTCTATGGGTCACAGTGGGGCTCTATGGGTCTCGGGGGGCTCTATGGGGCTCTATGGGTCTCCGTGGGGCTCTATGGGTCTCCGTGGGGCTCTATGGGTCACAGTGGGGCTCTATGGGTCTCGGTGGGGCTCTATGGGTCTCCATGGGTCACAGTGGGGCTCTATGGGTCACAGTGGGGCTCTATGGGTCTCGGGGGGCTCTATGGGGCTCTATGGGTCTCGGTGGGGCTCTATGGGTCACAGTGGGGCTCTATGGGTCTCGGTGGGGCTCTATGGGGCGGTACCTTCTCGGGCCAGGAGTCGGGGGGCGCGGGCAGGATGTGTGCGATGAAGGGGCTGTCCCTGATGTCCTCGTCGTCGCACACCACGTGCACCGCGTAGGGCCCCGCCTCGGTCGGCCAGTACCGCACGTCGCAGGAGCCGTCGCCGCGGTCGTCGCACTCGATCCGGGCCTGGGAGGGGCCCTCGATGGAGAAACCTGCGGGGGGACACGGGGACGTCACCGCCGGGGGACACGGGGACGTCACCGCCGGGGGACAGCGGGGCCTCGGCCTCACCGCCACGGCCCCACGCCCGGCCCCCGGCCCCAGGGTGGCTCCACGGTGGCCCCAAAATGTCCCCAACTTGTGCCCAACATGGTCCCCACTCTGTGTCCCCAAAATGTCCCCAACATGTCCCCAACATGCCCCACACTCCGTGTCCCCAACATGTCCCAAACTTGTCCCCAACATGTCCCCCACTCCGTGTCCCCAAGTTGTCCCCAAGTTGTCCCCAACTTGTCCCTAACATATCCCCAACATGCCCCCCACTCCATGTCCCCAAGATGTCCCCAAAATGTCCCCAAAATGTCCCCCATTCCCTGCCCATGTCCCTACCACGGTGCCACCAACTCCATGCCCACATCCCCAAAATGCCCCCAAGATGTCCCCCACTCCCAGTCCACATCCCCAAGATGTCCCCAAAATGTCCCCAAGATGTCTCCCACCCCATGTTGTTGTCCCCACCGTGTCCCAAACTGCCAGTCCACATCCCCAAGATGTCCCCAACGTGTCCCCCACTCCCAGCCCATGTCCCCAAGATGTCCGCCCCTCCATATCCATGTCCCCGAGATGTCCCCCACTCCATGTCATTGTCCCCACCATCTCCCCCACTCCCAGTCCATGTCCCCAAGATGTCCCCAAAATGTCCCACTCCATGCCCACGTCCCCACCATGGTGCCACAAATTCCATGCCCATGTCCCCAAAGTGCCCCCAAGGTGTCCCCCACTCCATGTCCATGTCCCCATCGTGTCCCAGACTCCCAGTCCACGTCCCCAAGATGTCCCCAAGATGTCCCCCACTCCATACCCACGTCCCCACCATGGTGCCACCAACTCCATGCCCGTATCCCCAAGGTGTCCCCCACTCCATGTCCATGTCCCCAACGTGTCCCCCACTCCCAGTCCATGTCCCCAAGATGTCCCCAACGTGTCCCCAAGATGCCCCCACTCCATACCCACGTCCCCACCACCCCACCCCACTGCCCCCCCCAACCCCCTCTCTCCCCAGACCGATGCCCCCACGTCCCCCCAGTGTCCCCCCAGTGTCCCCACTCACCCAGTGTCCCCACTTCGGTGCCGATGGCCTCCACCACGAAGTCAGCCGACTTGCCCACCACGCCGCCCTCCAGCCCCGGCCCCCACGCTCGCACCTTCTGAGCCCCCGCCTCGGGGGCCACCTGCACCTCAAAAGGGCTACGGGGGCCACGTCAAGATGAGTCTGGGGGGGTCCTCAACCCCCCCAAAACCTCCCCACCCCCCCACCACACGGTCACCCCCCACCCCCGGGAGCCTGGCGGGGGCTGGGTGCGGACGCGGGGGGAACCCCCGCGTCCGCACCCAGCCCCCCGCCAGGCTCCCGGGGGTGGGGGGTGCAAATTGGGGGGGGGTCCCCATCATGGGGGGGGGGGGTGTCAGCTGACCTGCGGGGGATGGCGTAGCCACCCCAGGTAATGGCCACCTGGTACTTGCCAGGCACCATGGGGTGGTACTCGCACTCGTAGACGCCGTCACCCGCGTCCCGCACCTTCACCGGCTCCTCTGTGCCCTCTGAGGGGAAAGGGGGGGTCAAAAATTAGGGGGGGGGGCACCCACCACCCCAAGGGGAACCCCCCCCCAGGACCCCCCCCAACCCGATCTCTTCAGGGACACCCCCCGTGGTGTCTTCTCAACCCTCATAGGTACCTCCCAAGCGTTGACCACCCATGGGCACCCCCCAACCGTAGAGCGCTCCCATGGGACCCCCAACCATGTCCCCCCCCACCCCATGGACACCCCCACGGTGCCCCCCCAACCATGGGCCACCCACTCATGGTGCCCCTCAACTACTTACACCCCTCCATGGTGCCCCCCAACCGTACAAGCCCCATGGGCACCCCCCCAACCATGGACACCCCCAACCATGCCTCCCCCCCCTCATGGACACCCCCATGGTGCCCCCCCAACCATGGGCCACCCACCCATGGTGCCCCTCAACCATCTATGTCCCTCCATGGGGTCACCCATGGTGCCCCCCAACCGTACAACCCCCACGGGCACCCCCATGAGCCCCCTCCCCCCTTGCACGCCCCCCCCTTGCACACTCACTGGGCCCCTTGACGAGCACCCGCAGCTCCCCGGTGCCGGCGCCCTTGGTGAGCACCTTGAAGTCGGCCGTCTCCTGCACCCGCACGCCCTTGGGCTGCAGCCCCCGGCCAGTGGCCCGGCACGCCGAGGGGGTGCACGCTGCCGGCACCACGGCACCCTCAGCACCCATGGGTGCTAAGGGTGGGAAGCCCAGGGAAGGGAGGGGAGGGGCGGCAGGGGATGGGGTATGGGATCCCCAAGGGCATAAGGGTGTTGTGGGGACACGCGGGGGGACACCCCGGGGACACCCTGGAGACAGGGGGGTGCCAGGGGGGCTAAGGGGGCCATGGGGACAGCTTGGGGACAGATGGGTGCCATGGGGCACCCTGGGGACACACTGGGGATGGATGGGTGCTATGGGGAGACCCTGGGGACAAATGGGTGCCATGGGGCACCCTGGGGACACAGGGGTGCCAGGGGGTCCCAGGGGCATAAGGGATCCATGGGGACACACGGGGACTGTTGGGTGCTGTGGGGACACCCTGGGGACACCATAGGCACTGATGGGTGCCATGGGGCCACCTGGGGAATCTCAAGGAGCCATGGGGCCACCATGAGCACTGCTGGGTGCCACGGGGCCACCTGGGGAATTGATGGGTGCCACAGGGCCACGGTGGGGCTCCCCGGGGCGGGTCTCACCTTCAGCCACGTTGACGGTGAAGGGGCTCTTGGGGACCTGGGCGCCGGCGTAGGTGACACAGACGGTGTGAGGCCCCTCGAGGACGGGCCGGTAGGTGCAGCGGTAGATGTTGTCCCCTTTGTCCTCCAGCATCACCTCCACCGTGTCCCGCCGGCCCTGGGGGTCCACGATCACCACCCCCACGTCGCCCGGGCCAGCCCCTGCCACCGCAAGGACACAGGTTCAGTGCCACCGGGCCACCTCGTGGCCACGCCACCATAAGGAGGTGGCTTCAGTGCCATCAGGATGCCATGAGGACACAGCCCCAGGGCCACCCAGCCAGGCCGTGGCCACGCCACCATGAAGATGTGGCCTCAGTGCCACCCAGCACCACCATGGCCAGGCCACCGTGAGGAGGTGGCCCCAGAGCCACCTGGCCACACCATGGCCATGCCACCATGAGGAGGTGGCCCCAGGGCCACCAGGCCATGCTGGGATCATGCCATCACAACGACACGGCCCCAGGGCCACCCAGCCACACCATGACCAGGTCACCATGAGAATGTGGCCCCAGGGCTACCAGGCCACGCCATGGCCATGCCACCATGAGGACACGGCCCCAGAGCCACAATGCATGGCCTCAGTGCCACCTGGCCCCACCA
Source organism: Strix occidentalis (assembly GCA_030819815.1). NCBI lineage: Eukaryota > Metazoa > Chordata > Aves > Strigiformes > Strigidae > Strix > Strix occidentalis. The sequence continues at coordinate 53,865 of JASWHU010000497.1, forward strand.
CGGCTGGGCCACCATGAAGATGTGGCCCCAGAGCCACCAGGCCATGCCTGGACATGGCCACAGAGCCACCAGGTCACGCCATGGCCATGCCACCACCAGGATGTGGCCTCAGTGCCACCCGGGCACACCACAACCCTGCCACCATGAGGACTTGGCCCCAGGGCCACCAGGCCATGCTGGGACCATGCCACAACAAGGACACGGCCCCAGGGCCACCAGCCCACACCTGGCCAGGCCACCATGGTGACGTGGCCCCAGGGCCACCTGGCCATGCCACCATGAGGATGTGGCCCCAGGGCCACGCCACATCCAGGCCACCATGAGGACACAGTTTTGTGCCACCCACCCCCACCACAGCCAGGCCACCACGACGACATGACCCCAGGGCCACCCAACCCCACCACGGCCATGCCACGCCTCCGGGTCACATCCCCACACCCCCCCAGAGAGGTGACCTCCCCCACCCCGTGCCTGGTGGCCCCCCCGGCCCCCACCTGCGGTGTAGATGTCGAAGTAGGTGGGTTTGTTGGCCACGTTGCCGACGGGCTCCAAGCCGGGGCCACGTGCCGTCACCTTGGTGGCGTCCCCCAGGGCCATGCCCACGTTGACCCCGAAGGGGCTCTTGTCGATGTTCTGCCCCGCAAACAGCACCGTCACCTGCAAGGGGGGGGCAAAAGGGGGGGGTCAGTGCTGGCCACGTCCCCCCGCTGCCACCCGGCACCTCCGTGACCTCCCCCCCCCCGCCACGGTGGGGACACCGCGGAGACCCCCAAGGAGACACCTCCTGGGGATCCTTATGGGGACCCCCCACCCAACCACCACCCTCCTACATCCCGGGGGGCACCCACCACCCCGAGACACGGGTTGGGGGGTGCTGTGGGTGCTGTGGGTGCTGGGGAGGGGGGGTCACCTTGTGCAGCCCCCCAACTTTGGGCACGTAGGTGACGCTGTACGTCCGCTTCTTGTCATTGTTGGGGACCACCTTGGCCTGCGGAGGGAAACCCCAAAATTAGAGGGAAGTGGGGGGGGGGGGGGGAATGGGGACCCCCCCCCCCCGCAGTAGGGGGGTGCTGGGTGCTCCTCACCCCCCCCACTTTACCTCCTCGGTGTGGCCTTCAGGGTCCTCGACGTAGACCAGGACCTCGCCCACCCCCGCCTCCAGGGTCTCCACCGTGAACTGCGCCGGCTTCAGCACCACGTTCCCCTGCGGCTCGATACCTGGGGGTGCCCGGGGTGGGGGTCAGGGTGCTCCCCCCAGCACCCCCCGGTACCCCATGGTAGGCACCCAGCCCCCTGGGACCTCCCCCCCCCCACCCCTCAGCCTCTCCACCCCATGTGGGATCTTCTGGTGGGCTTTGGAGGTGGTAGGGGGGTCCCTTGGGGACCCCCAGGTATGGAGGGGACTTTGGGGGGGGTGGGGGGGGGTGGCACCCCTTGGGGGCTGGGCTGGGTATGGGGGGGGGACCCTGGGGGGGTTCCTGGGGTGTTTCTGGGCATGGGTGGCACCTTGGAGTGCCCCTGGATGTGGCAGAAGACACCCTGGGGGGTCTAAGGGTACCCCTGGGGATTGGGGGACACTTGGGGGAACCTGGGGGGTCCCTGGGCATGGGGGAACCCTGGGGGGTTCCCTGGGTATAGGAGAGGACCCTGGGGGGTCCAAGGGTGTCCCTGGGTATGGGGGGAACCCTGGGAGGTCCTTGGGGTGTCCCTGGGCATAGATGGCACCTTGGGGTGTCCCTGGACATGGGGGGGACACCCTGGGGAGTCTGAGGGTACTCCTGGGGATTGGGGGAACCTGGGGGGAACCTGGGTATGGGGGGGGCTCTGGGGGGGCCACGGGTGTCCCTGGGTATGGGGGCACCCTTGGGGGTTCCTGGGGTGTCCCTGAGTATGGGTGGCACCTTGGGGTGTCTCTGGGCATGGGGGGGGGGGGACACCCTGGGGAGTCCAAGGGTACCCCTGGGGATTGGGGGACACTTGGGGGAACCTGAGGGGTCCCTGGGCATGGGTGACACCTTGGGGTGTCCCTGGACATAGGGGGCCCTGGGGGGGGCCTGGGCATGGGAGGGGACACGCTGGGGGTTCCAAGGGTGTCCCTGGGTATGGGGGGACCCTGGAAGGTCCTTGGGGTGTCCCTGGGGTGTCCCTGGGCATGGGGCGGGGGGGGGGGGGGACGACACTCTGGAGTGTCCACAGGTGTCCCTGGGCATGGATGTGGCACCTTGGGGTGTCCCTGGGTATCGGGGGGCAACCCTGGGGTGTCCCTGAACACGGTGGGGGGGGACAGACCCCAGAATTGGAAGGGGGTCCCTGGGCACAGCAAGGCAGGGGGGGCCCCTGGGTCACCCTCATACCCTGTGTCCCCCCCCCACCATGTCCCCTTCCCTGTACCCCTCCCCACAGCACCCTCCAAGTGCCGGGTCCCTGAGCCCCCCCCAGCCCCCCCGACCCCCCCCATGCCCGTACCGGGCCCGTAGGCGCGGGCGCGGGCGGGTTGGGGTTGGCGGGCGCGGAGGGGGGCCCCCGGTTTCAGCTTGGCCTTGGGGAACTGGGACAGGTACGTCATCACCGAGTGCTCGTCCACGTTGGGGTCCACGATCTCCTCGGGGGCGATCACCTGGGGGCAGGGGGGGGGGGGGGGGGGGGGGGCGGGGGACACAGCACCCCGACATCCGTCAGCTCCTCCCGTGACACCCACCCACACCCCACACCCCCCCCCCAGTCCGTGGGTGGCTCTGCTGAGCACCCCTGGGCCCCCCTGCAAACCCCCCCACTGCTACCCTGAGACCCCTACACCCCCAGAGACCCCCCCCAGGGACCCCTCTGCCCCCCCCCCCCCCCCCAGATTCCCCCTGTACCCAGGGACCCCCCCATATACCCCCAAGTACGCCCCAGGGAACCCCCTACACTCCCAGGCTCCCCCCACCCATGCCCAGGGACCCCCAGAGACCCCCAGGGCCTCCCCCATGCCCAGCCCCCCCCCCTATACCCCCAGGAACCCCCCTGCACCCCCAGGGATTCCTCTGCCCCCCCCTGCCCCCCAGATTCCCCCCATGCCCAGGGACCCCCCAGGGACCCCCCATATACCCCCAAGTACACCCCAGGGACACCCCAGGGACCCCCCTGAACCCCCACGGACCCTCCCGCATGCCCAGGGGCCCCCCGCACCCCAAGGGCCTCCCCAGGGACCCCCCTACACCTCCAGGGACCCCCCAAGGACCCCTCTGCCCGCCCCCCAGGGTCCCCCCCATGCCCAGGGACACCCCAAGGACCCCCCCTATACCCCCAGGAACCCCCCTGCACCCCCAGCGATCCCTCTGTCCCCCCCCCTGCCCCATATACCCCCAAGGACCCCCCAGGGAACCCCCTACACCCCCAGAGACCCCCCATACACCCCCAGGCACCTCCTTGCACCCCCAGGGACCACCCCCCATGCGCAGGGTCCCCCCCCTTACACCCCCAGGGAGACCCCAGAGACCCCCCTGAACCCCCAGGGACCCCCCAACTCATGCCCAGGGACAACCCCCCCCCCCCCAGGGACCCACCCCCCCACACACACACCCAGGGACTCCCCCCACCCCATCCCAGCACTCCCTGGCACCCCAAATCCCTTCCCCAAGCCCCCCCTTCCCCGTCGCAGTGGGGAGACCGGGCCCCCCCAATGCTCCCAGTGCTCCAGTGCTCCCAGTACCTGCGGCACCCCCAGCCAGTCGTCCGCCTGCTGCATGGCCTCCCGGGCGTTCTGCACCGGCTGGTTGGGGTCCCAGTTCTCCCAGTCCGGGCACAGGCCTGGCACGAGGAAAGGGGGCGGGGGGGGATCAGTTGGGGACCCCCGCGGTGGGGGGGTGGCGGGGGGTCAGCACCCCAACTCCTGGGGATCAGCACCCCCCTTCCCACCAAGGCACATGGGGGGTCCCCAATACCCCACGGCCAGGTTGGGGCCACCCCGAGGCACATGGGGGGTCCCCAGCACCCCATGACCAGGCTGGGGGCACCCCAAAACATGCACAGGGGTCCCTGGCACCCCAGCCCCAGCATGGGGACACCCCAACACCCACAGGGTCCCCAGCACCAACCGGGGGACACCCCAAAGGGCACTGAGGGGGTCCCCAGCAGCCTGGCAGCAGGTTTGGGGGCACCCCAGGGCACACAGGGGGGGTCCCCATCACCCCATCACCAGTTTGGGGACACCCCAACAATCCAGGGCACCCACAGGGTCCCCATCACCCCGACACCAGCCTGGGGACACCCCGACACCCCCCGGCACCGTCCCCCTGCCCACCCACGTTCTCTTTGCCCCCCAGTGCTCCCCCAGTGCCCCCCACACCCCAGTACCCCCAAAACCCCCCTGTCCCCGTCCTCACCAGGGGTGCAGTTCTCCACCAGTGCTCCCAGTCCCTTCCCAGTTGCCCCCCCGTCCCCCCTGTCCCCCCCCCCACCAGGGGTCCAGTTCTCCACCAGTGCTCCCAGTCCCTTCCCAGTTGCCCCCCCGTCCCCCCTGTTCCCCCCCCCACCAGGGGTCCAGTTCTCCACCAGTGCTCCCAGTCCCTTCCCAGTTGCCCCCCCGTCCCCCCCCTCACCAGGGGTCCAGTTCTCCACCAGTGCTCCCAGTCCCTTCCCAGTTGCCCCCCCGTCCCCCCCTCACCAGGGGTCCAGTTCTCCACCAGTGCTCCCAGTCCCTTCCCAGTTGCCCCCCCGTCCCCCCTGTCCCCCCCCCCCCCAGGGGTCCAGTTCTCCACCAGTGCTCCCAGTCCCTTCCCAGTTGCCCCCCCGTCCCCCCCTCACCAGGGGTCCAGTTCTCCACCAGTGCTCCCAGTCCCTTCCCAGTTGCCCCCCCATCCCCTCTGTCCCCCCAAACCCCCCCCCGTCCCCCCCTCACCAGGGGCGCAGTTGTCCACCAGTGCTCC
>JASWHU010000498.1:0-58531 GCA_030819815.1 Strix occidentalis
AGGAGGAAGAGAGAGGAGGAAGAGAGAGGAGGAAGAGAGATGAGGAGGAGAGAGGAGGAAGAGAGAGGAAGAGGAGAGAAGAGGAGGAGAGAGGAGAAGAGAGAGGAGGAAGAGAGAGGAGGAAGAGAGAGGAGGAAGAGAGAGGTGGAAGAGAGAGGAAGAGGAGAGAAGAGGAGGAGAGAGGAGGAGAGAGAGGAGGAGAGAGAGGAGGAGAAGAGAGATGAGGAGGACAGAGGAGGAAGAGAGACGAGGATGAGAGAGGAGCAAGAGTGAGGAGGAAGAGAGAGGAAGAGGAGAGAAGAGGAAGAGAGAGGAGGAAGAGAGTGGAGGAAGAGAGAGGAGGAAGAGAGAGGAAGAGGATAGAGGAGGAGGATAGAGGAGGAAGAGAGAGGTGGATGAGAGACGAGGAAGAGAGAGGAAGAAGAGAGAGGAGGAAGAGAGAGGGAAGAGAGAGAAGAGGAAAGAAGAGGAGAGAGAGGAGGAAGAGAGAGGAGGAAGAGAGAGGAGAAGAGAGAGAAGGAAGAGAGAGGAGGAAGAGAGATGAATAGGCGAGAGGAGGAAGAGAGAGGAGGAAGAGAGACGAGGATGAGAGAGGAGCAAGAGTGAGGTGGAAGAGAGAGGAAGAGAAGAGAAGAGGAAAAGAGAGGAGGAAGAGAGTGGAGGAAGAGAGAGGAGGAAGAGAGAGGAAGAAGAGAGAGGAGGAAGAGAGAGGAAGAGTAGAGAGGAGGAAGAGAGAGGAGGAAGAGAGAGGAGGAAGAGAGAGGAGGAAGAGAGAGGAGGAAGGAGAGGAGCAAGAGTGAGGAGGATGAGAGAGGAAGAGGAGAGAAGATGAAGAGAGAGGAGGAAGAGAGAAGAGGAATAGAGAGGAGGAAGAGAGAGGAGGAGAGAGAGAAGAATGAGAGAGGAAGAGGATAGAGGAGGAGGAGAGAGGTGGAAGAGAGATGAGGAAGAGAGGGGAAGAAGTGAGAGGAGGAAGAGAGAGGAGAAAGAGAGAGGAAGAGGATAGAGAAGGAGGAGAGAGGAGGAAGAGAGAGGTGGAAGAGAGAGGAGGAAGAGAGAGGAAGAAGTGAGAGGAGGAAGAGAGAGGAGGAAGAGAGAGGAAGAGGAGAGAAGAGGAGGAGAGAGGAGGAAGAGAGAGGAGGAAGAGAGAGCAGGAAGAGAGAGGTGGAAGAGAGAGGAAGAGGAGAGAAGAGGAGGAGAGAGGAGGAAGAGAGAGGAGGAAGAGAGAGGAGGAAGAGAGATGAGGAGGACAGAGGAGGAAGAGAGACGAGGATGAGAGAGGAGCAAGAGTGAGGAGGAAGAGAGAGGAAGAGGAGAGAAGAGGAAGAGAGAGGAGGAAGAGAGTGGATGAAGAGAGAGGAGGAAGAGAGAGGAAGAGGATAGAGGAGGAGGATAGAGGAGGAAGAGAGAGGTGGATGAGAGACGAGAGAGAGAGGAAGAAGAGAGAGGAGGAAGAGAGAGGAGGAAGAGAGAGGAAGAGGAAAGAAGAGGAGGAGAGAGGAGGAAGAGTGAGGAGGAAGATAGAGGAGGAAGAGAGAGAAGGAAGAGAGAGGAGGAAGAGAGATGAATAGGCGAGAGGAGGAAGAGAGAGGAGGAAGAGAGAGGAAGAGGAGAGAGGAGGAGGACAGAGGAGGAGAGAGAAGGAAGAGAGAGGAGGAAGAGAGAGGAAGAGGAGAGAATAGGAAGAGAGAGGAGGAAGAGAGAGGAATTGGAGTGCGGAGGAAGAGAGAAGAGGAAGAGAGAGGAGGAATAGAGAGGAGGAAGAGAGAGGAAGAGGAGACAAGAGGAGGAGAGAGGAGGAAGACAGAGGAGGAAGAGAGAGGAAGAGGCGAGAGGAGGAAGAGAGAGGAGGAAGACAGACGAGGATGAGAGGAGCAAGAGTGAGGAGGAAGAGAGAGGAAGAGGAGAGAAGAGGAAGAGAGAGGAGGAATAGAGTGGAGGAAGAGAGAGGAGGCAGAGAGAGGAAGAAGATAGAGGAGGAGGATAGAGAAGGAAGAGAGAGGTGGAAGAGAGAGGAGGAAGAGAGAGGAAGAAGAGAGAGGAGGAAGAGAGAGGAAGAGTTAAGAGGAGGAAGTGAGAGGAGGAAGAAAGAGGAGGGAAGAGAGAGGAGGAAGAGAGAGGAAGAGGAGAGAAGAGGAGGAGAGAGGAGGAAGAGAGAGAGGAAGAGAGACGAGGATGAGAGAGTAGCAAGAGTGAGGAGGAAGAGAGACGAGGAAGAGAGAGCAGCAAGAGTGAGGAGAAGAGAGAGGAAGAGGAGAGAAGAGGAAGAGAGAGGAGGAAGAGAGAGGAATAAGAGAGAGGAGGAAGAGAGAGGAGGAAGAGAGAGGAGCAAGAGAGACGAGGATGAGAGAGCAGCAAGAGTGAGGAGGAAGAGAGAGGAAGAGGAGAGAAGAGGAAGAGAGAGTAGGAAGAGAGAGGAGAAGAGAGAGGAGGAAGAGAGAGGAGGAAGAGAGAAGAGGAAGAGAGAGGAGAAGAGAGAGGAGGAGCAGAGACGAGGAAGAGAGAGGAGGAAGAGAGAGGAGGAAGAGAGAGGAGGAAGAGAGAGGAGGAAGAGAGAGAAAGAGGAGAGAAGAGGAGGAGAGGGGAGGAAGAGAGAGGAGGAAGAGAGAGGAGGAAGAGAGAGGAGGAAGAGAGATGAGGAGGACAGAGGAGGAAGAGAGAGGAGGAAGAGAGAGGTGGAAGAGGAGAGGAAGAGGAGAGAAGAGGAGGAGAGAGGAGGAAGAGAGAGGAGGAAGAGAGTGGAGGAAGAGAGATGAGGAGGTCAGAGGAGGAAGAGAGAGGAGGAAGAGAGACGAGGATGAGAGAGGAGCAAGAGTGAGGAGGAAGAGAGAGGAAGAGAAGAGAGGGGAAGAGAGAGGAGGAAGAGAGTGGAGGAAGAGAGAGGAGGAAGAGAGAGGAAGAGGATAGAGGAGGAGGATAGAGGAGGAAGAGAGAGGTGGAAGAGAGAGGAAGAGTAGAGCGGAGGAAGAGAGAAGAGGAAGAGAGAGGAGGAAGAGAAGAGGAGGAAGTGAGAGGAGCAAGAGTGAGGAGAAGAGAGAGGAAGAGGAGAGAAGATGAAGAGAGAGGAGGAAGAGAGAATTGGAAGAGAGAGGAGGAAGAGAGAGGAAGAAGTGAGAGGAGGAATAGAGAGGAGAAGAGAGAGGAGGAAGATAGAGGAACAGGAGAGAGGAGGAAGAGAGTGGTGGAAGAAAGGAGGAAGAGAGAGGAGGAAGAGAGAGGATGAGGAGAGAGGAGGAGGAGAAAGGAGGAAGAGAGAGGAGGAAGAGAGAGGAGGCAGATAGAGGAAGAGGAGAGAGGAGGATGAGAGCGGAGGAAGAAAGAGGAGGAAGAGAGACGAGGATAAGAGAGGAGCAATAGTGAGGAGTAAGAGAGAGGAAGAGGAGAGAGGAGGAAGAGAGAGGAGGAAGAGAGAGGAAGAGGAGAGAGGAGGAGGAGACAGGAGGAGGGCAGAGAAGGGAAAGAGAGGAGGAAGAGAAAGGAAGAGGAGAGAATCTGAAGAGAGAGGAGGAAGAGAGAGGTGAAAGAGAGAGGAGGAATAGAGAGGAAGAGGTTAGATGAAGAGGAGAGAAGAGGAAGAGAGAGGTGGGAGAGAGAGGAGGAAGAGAGAGGAAGAAGAGAGAGGTGGAAGAGAGAGGAGTAAGAGAGAGGAAGAGGAGAGAGGAGGAGGAGAAAGGAGGAAGAGAGAGGAGGAAGAGAGAGGATTAAGATACAGGAAGAGGAGAGAGGAGGAAGAGAGAGGAGGAAGAGAGAGGAGGTAGAGAGTGGAGGAAGAGAGAGGAAGAGGAGAGAATAGGAAGTGAGAGGAGGAAGAGAGAGGAATTGGAGAGCGGAGGAAGAGAGAAAAGGAAGAGGAGGAGGAAGAGAGAGGAGGAAGAGAAAGGAAGAGGATAGAGGAGGAGGAGAGAGGAGGAAGAGAGAGGTGGAAGAGAGAGGAGGAAGAGAGAGGTGGAAGAGAGAGGAGGAAGAGAGAGGAGGAAGAGAGATGAGGAGGGAGAGAGGAGGAGGAGACAGGAGGAAGAGAGACGAGGAAGAGAGACGAGGATGAGAGAAGAGCAAGAGTGAGGAGGAAAAGAGAGGAAGAGGAGAGAAGAGGAAGAGAGAGGAGGAAGAGAGTGGAGGAAGAGAGAGGAGGAAGAGAGAGGAAGAGGAGACAAGAGGAGGAGAGAGGAGGAAGAGAGAAGAGGAAGAGAAAGGAGGAAGACAGAGGAGTAAGAGAGAGGAAGAGGCGAGAGGAGGAAGAGAGAGGAGGAAGACAGACGAGGATGAGAGAAGAGCAAGAGTGAGGAGGAAGAGAGAGGAAGAGGAGAGAAGAGGAAGAGAGAGGAGGAAGAGAGTGGAGGAAGAGAGAGAAGGAAGAGAGAGGAAGAAGATAGAGGAGGAGGATAGAGGAGGAAGAGAGAGGTGGAAGAGAGAGGAGGAAGAGAGAGGAAGAAGAGAGAGGAGGAAGAGAGAGGAAGAGTTAAGAGGAGGAAGAGAGAGGAGGAAGAGAGAGGAGGAAGAGAGAGGAGGAAGATAGAGGAAGAGGAGAGAGGAGGAGGAGAGAGGAGGAAGAGAGAGGTGAAGAGAGAGGAGGAAGAGAGAGGAAAAGAGAGAGGAGGAAGAGAGAGGAGGAAGAGAGAGGAGGAAGAGAGAGGAGGAAGAGAGATGAGGAGGAGAGAGGAGGAAGAGAGAGGAAGAGGAGAGAAGAGGAGGAGAGAGGAGAAGAGAGAGGAGGAAGAGAGAGGAGGAAGAGAGAGGAGGAAGAGAGAGGTGGAAGAGAGAGGAAGAGGAGAGAAGAGGAGGAGAGAGAGGAGGAAGAGAGTGGAGGAAGAGAGAGGAGGAAGAGAGAGGAGGAAGAGAGATGACGAGGACAGAGGAGGAAGAGAGACGAGGATGAGAGAGGAGCAAGAGTGAGGAGGAAGAGAGAGGAAGAGGAGAGAAGAGGAAGAGAGAGGAGGAAGAGAGTGGAGGAAGAGAGAGGAGGAAGAGAGAGGAAGAGGATAGAGGAGGAGGATAGAGGAGGAAGAGAGAGGTGGATGAGAGACGAGGAAGAGAGAGGAAGAAGAGAGAGGAGGAAGAGAGAGGAGGAAGAGAGAGGAAGAGGAAAGAAGTGGAGGAGAGAGGAGGAAGAGAGAGGAGGAAGAGAGAGGGAGGAAGAGAGAGAAGGAAGAGAGAGGAGGAAGAGAGATGAATAGGCGAGAGGAGGAAGAGAGAGGAGGAAGAGAGACGAGGATGAGAGAGGAGCAAGAGTGAGGTGGAAGAGAGAGGAAGAGAAGAGAAGAGGAAGAGAGAGGAGGAAGAGAGTGGAGGAAGAGAGAGGAGGAAGAGAGAGTAAGAAGAGAGAGGAGGAAGAGAGAGGAAGAGTAGAGAGGAGGAAGAGAGAGGAGGAAGAGAGAGGAGGAAGAGAGAGGAGGAAGAGAGAGGAGGAAGGGAGAGGAGCAAGAGTGAGGAGGATGAGAGAGGAAGAGGAGAGAAGATGAAGAGAGAGGAGGAAGAGAGAAGAGGAATAGAGAGGAGGAAGAGAGAGGAGGAAGAGAGAGAAGAAAGAGAGAGGAAGAGGATAGAGGAGGAGGAGAGAGGTGGAAGAGAGATGAGGAAGAGAGGGGAAGAAGTGAGAGGAGGAAGAGAGAGTAGAAAGAGAGAGGAAGAGGATAGAGAAGGAGGAGAGAGGAGGAAGAGAGAGGTGGAAGAGAGAGGAGGAACAGAGAGGAAGAAGTGAGAGGAGGAAGAGAGAGGAGGAAGAGAGAGGAAGAGGAGAGAAGAGGAGGAGAGAGGAGGAAGAGAGAGGAGGAAGAGAGAGGAGGAAGAGGGATCAGGAGGAGAGACGAGGAAGAGAGAGGAGGAAGAGAGACGAGGATGAGAGAGCAGCAAGAGTGAGGAGGTAGAGAGAGGAAGAGGAGAGAGGAAGAGGAGAGAGGAGGAGGAGAGAGGAGGAGGAGAGAGAAGGAAGAGAGAGGAGGAAGAGAGAGGAAGAGGAAAGAGGAGGAAGAGAGAAGAGGAAGAGAGAGGAGGAAGAGAGAGGAGGAAGAGAGAGGAGGAAGAGAGAAGAGGAAGAGAGAGGAAGAAGTGAGAGGAGGAAGAGAGAGGAGGAAGAGAGAGGAAGAGGAGAGAAGAGGAGGAGAGAGGAGAAAGAGAGAGGAGGAAGAGAGAGGAGGAAGAGGGATCAGGAGGAGAGAGGAGGAAGAGAGAGGAGAAGAGAGACGAGGATGAGAGAGCAGCAAGAGTGAGGAGGTAGAGAGAGGAAGAGGAGAGAGGAAGAGGAGAGAGGAGGAGGAGAGAGGAGGAGGAGAGAGAAGGAAGAGAGAGGAGGAAGAGAGAGGAAGAGGAAAGAGGAGGAAGAGAGAAGAGGAAGAGAGAGGAGGAAGAGAGAGGAGGAAGAGAGAGGAGGAAGAGAGAGGAGGAAGATAGAGGAAGAGGAGAGAGGAGGAGGAGAGAGGAGGAAGAGAGAGGTGGAAGAGAGAGGAGAAAGAGAGAGGAAAAGAGAGAGGAGGAAGAGAGAGGAGGAAGAGAGAGGAGGAAGAGAGAGGAGGAAGAGAGATGAGGAGGAGAGAGGAGGAAGAGAGAGGAAGAGGAGAGAAGAGGAGGAGAGAGGAGGAAGAGAGAGGAGGAAGAGAGAGGAGGAAGAGAGAGGAGGAAGAGAGAGGTGGAAGAGAGAGGAAGAGGAGAGAAGAGGAATAGAGAGGAAGAGGAGAGAGGAGGAAGAGAGAGGAGGAAGAGATAGGAGGAAGAGAGATGAGGAGGACAGAGGAGGAAGAGAGACGAGGATGAGAGAGGAGCAAGAGTGAGGAGGAAGAGAGAGGAAGAGGAGAGAAGAGGAAGAGAGAGGAGGAAGAGAGTGGAGGAAGAGAGAGGAGGAAGAGAGAGGAAGAGGATAGAGGAGGAGGATAGAGGAGGAAGAGAGAGGTGGATGAGAGACGAGGAAGAGAGAGGAAGAAGAGAGAGGAGGAAGAGAGAGGAGGAAGAGAGAGGAAGAGGAAAGAAGAGGAGGAGAGAGGAGGAAGAGAGAGGAGGAAGAGAGAGGAGGAAGAGAGAGAAGGAAGAGAGAGGAGGAAGAGAGATGAATAGGCGAGAGGAGGAAGAGAGAGGAGGAAGAGAGACGAGGATGAGAGAGGAGCAAGAGTGAGGTGGAAGAGAGATGAAGAGAAGAGAAGAGGAAGAGAGAGGAGGAAGAGAGTGGAGGAAGAGAGAGGAGGAAGAGAGAGGAAGAAGAGAGAGGAGGAAGAGAGAGGAAGAGTAGAGAGGAGGAAGAGAGAGGAGGAAGAGAGAGGAGGAAGAGAGAGGAGGAAGAGAGAGGAGGAAGGGAGAGGAGCAAGAGTGAGGAGGATGAGAGAGAAAGAGAAGAGAAGATGAAGAGAGAGGAGGAAGAGAGAAGAGGAATAGAGAGGAGGAAGAGGATAGAGGAGGAGGACAGAGGTGGAAGAGCGATGAGGAAGAGAGGGGAAGAAGTGAGAGGAGGAAGAGAGAGGAGAAAGAGTGAGGAAGAGGATAGAGAAGGAGGAGAGAGGAGGAAGAGAGAGGTGGAAGAGAGAGGAGGAAGAGAGAGGAAGAAGTGAGAGGAGGAAGAGAGAGGAGGAAGAGAGAGGAAGAGGAGAGAAGAGGAGGAGAGAGGAGGAAGAGAGAGGAGGAAGAGAGAGGAGGAAGAGAGAGGAGGAAGAGAGAGGAGGAAGAGAGAGGAAGAGGGGAGCGGAGGAAGAGAGAAGAGGAAGAGAGAGGAGGAAGAGACAGGAGGAAGTGAGAGGAGCAAGAGTAAGGAGGAAGAGAGAGGAAGAGGAGAGAAGATGAAGAGAGCGGAGGAAGAGAGAAGAGGAAGAGAGAGGAGGAAGAGAGAGGAGGAAGTGAGAGGAGCAAGAGTGAGGAGGAAGAGAGAGGAGAAAGAGAGAGGAAGAGGATAGAGGAGGAGGAGAGAGGAGGAAGAGAGAGGTCGAAGAGTGAGGAGGAAGAGAGAGGAAGAAGTGAGAGGAGGAAGAGAGAGGAGGAAGAGAGATGAGGAGGAGAGAGGAGGAAGAGAGAGGAGGAAGAGAGAGGAGGAAGAGCGAGGAGGAAGAGAGAGGCAGAAGAGAGAGGAGGAAGAGAGAGGAAAAGAGAGAGGAGGAAGAGAGAAGAGGAAGAGAGAGGAGGAAGAGAGAGGAGGAGGAGAGAGGAGGAAGAGAGAGGAGGAAGAGAGAGGTGGAAGAGAGAGGAAGAGGAGAGAAGAGGAGGAGAGAGGAGGAAGAGAGAGGAGGAAGAGAGAGGAGGAAGAGAGAGGAGGAAGAGAGATGAGGAGGACAGAGGAGGAAGAGAGACGAGGATGAGAGAGGAGCAAGACTGAGGAGGAAGAGAGAGGAAGAGGAGAGAAGAGGAAGAGAGAGGAGGAAGAGAGTGGAGGAAGAGAGAGGAGGAAGAGAGAGGAAGAGGATAGAGTAGGAGGATAGAGGAGGAAGAGAGAGGTGGATGAGAGAGGAGGAAGAGAGAGGAAGAAGAGAGAGGAGGAAGAGAGAGGAGGAAGAGAGAGGAAGAGGAAAGAAGAGGAGGAGAGAGGAGGAAGAGAGAGGAGGAAGAGAGAGGAGGAAAAGAGAGAAGGAAGAGAGAGGATGAAGAGAGATGAATAGGCGAGAGGAGGAATAGAGAGGAGGAGGAAGAGAGACGAGGATGAGAGAGGAGCAAGAGTGAGGTGGAAGAGAGAGGAAGAGAAGAGAAGAGGAAGAGAGAGGAGGAAAAGAGTGGAGGAAGAGAGAGGAGGAAGAGAGAGGAAGAGGATAGAGGAGGAGGGTAGAGGAGGAAGAGAGAGGTGGAAGAGAGAGGAGGAAGAGAGAGGAAGAAGAGAGAGGAGGAAGAGAGAGGAAGAGTAGAGAGGAGGAAGAGAGAGGAGGAAGACAGAGGAGGAAGAGAGAGGAGGAAGAGTGATGAGGAAGAGAGAGGAAGAGGAGAGAAGATGAAGAGAGAGGAGGAAGAGAGAGGAGGAAGAGAGAGGAGGAAGACAGATGAGGAGGAGAGAGGAGGAAGAGAGAGGAAGAGGATAGAGGAGGAGGAGAGAGGTGGAAGAGAGAGGAGGAAGAGAGGGGAAGAAGTGAGAGGAGGAAGAGAGAGGAGAAAGAGAGAGGAAGAGGATAGAGAAGGAGGAGAGAGGAGGAAGAGAGAGGTGGAAGAGAGAGGAGGAAGACAGAGGAAGAAGTGAGAGGAGGAAGAGAGAGGAGGAAGAGAGAGGAAGAGTAGAGAAGAGGAGAAGAGAGGAGGAAGAGAGAGGAGGAAGAGAGAGGAGGAAGAGAGAGGAGGAAGAGAGAGGAAGAGGAGAGCGGAGGAAGAGAGAAGAGGAAGAGAGAGGAGGAAGAGACAGGAGGAAGTGAGAGGAGCAAAAGTAAGGAGGAAGAGAGAGGAAGAGGAGAGAAGATGAAGAGAGCGGAGGAAGATAGAAGAGGAAGAGAGAGGAGGAAGAGAGACGAGGATATGAGAGGAGCAAGAGTGAGGAGTAAGAGAGAGGAAGAGGAGAGAGGAGGAAGACAGAGGAGGAAGAGAGAGGAGGAAGAGAGAGGAAGAGGAGAGAGGAGGAGGACAGAGGAGGAGAGAGAAGGAAGAGAGAGGAGGAAGAGAGAGGAAGAGGAGAGAATAGGAAGAGAGAGGAGGAAGAGAGAGGAATTGGAGTGCGGAGGAAGAGAGAAGAGGAAGAGAGAGGAGGAATAGAGAGGAGGAAGAGAGAGGAAGAGGAGACAAGAGGAGGAGAGAGGAGGAAGAGAGAGGGGGAAGAGAAAGGAGGAAGACAGAGGAGGAAGAGAGAGGAAGAGGCGAGAGGAGGAAGAGAGAGGAGGAAGACAGACGAGGATGAGAGAGGAGCAAGAGTGAGGAGGAAGAGAGAGGAAGAGGAGAGAAGAGGAAGAGAGAGGAGGAAGAGAGTGGAGGAAGAGAGAGGAGGAAGAGTGAGGAAGAAGATAGAGGAGGAGGATAGAGGAGGAAGAGAGAGGTGGAAGAGAGAGGAGGAAGAGAGAGGAAGAAGAGAGAGGAGGAAGAGAGAGGAAGAGTTAAGAGGAGGAAGAGAGAGGAGGAAGAAAGAGGAGGAAGAGAGAGGAGGAAGAGAGAGGAAGAGGAGAGAAGAGGAGGAGAGAGGAGGAAGAGAGAGGAGGAAGAGAGAGGAGGAAGACAGATGAGGAGGAGAGAGGAGGAAGAGAGAGGAGGAAGAGAGACGAGGATGAGAGAGTAGCAAGAGTGAGGAGGAAGAGAGACGAGGATGAGAGAGCAGCAAGAGTGAGGAGGAAGAGAGAGGAAGAGGAGAGAAGAGGAAGAGAGAGGAGGAAGAGAGAGGAATAAGAGAGAGGAGGAAGAGAGAGGAGGAAGAGAGAGGAGGAAGACAGATGAGGAGGAGAGAGGAGGAAGAGAGAGGAGGAAGAGAGAGGAGGAAGAGAGACGAGGATGAGAGAGCAGCAAGAGTGAGGAGGAAGAGAGAGGAAGAGGAGAGAAGAGGAAGAGAGAGGAGGAAGAGAGAGGAGGAAGAGAGAAGAGGAAGAGAGAGGAGGAAGAGAGAGGAGGAGGAGAGAGGAGGAAGAGAGAGGAGGAAGAGAGAGGAGGAAGAGAGAGGAGGAAGAGAGAGGAGGAAGAGAGAGGAAGAGGAGAGAAGAGGAGGAGAGAGGAGGAAGAGAGAGGAGGAAGAGAGAGGAGGAAGAGAGAGGAGGAAGAGAGATGAGGAAGACAGAGGAGGAAGAGAGAGGAGGAAGAGAGACAAGGATGAGAGAGGAGCAAGAGTGAGGAGGAAGAGAGAGGAAGAGGAGAGAGGGGAAGAGAGAGGAGGAAGAGAGTTGAGGAAGAGAGAGGAGGAAGAGAGAGGAAGAGGATAGAGGAGGAGGATAGAGGAGGAAGAGAGAGGTGGAAGAGAGAGGAAGAGGAGAGCGGAGGAAGAGAGAAGAGGAAGAGAGAGGAGGAAGAGAGAGGAGGAAGTGAGAGGAGCAATAGTGAGGAGGAAGAGAGAGGAAGAGGAGAGAAGATGAAGAGAGAGGAGGAAGAGAGAAGAGGAAGAGAGAGGAGGAAGAGAGAGGTGGAAGAGAGAGGAAGAGGAAAGAAGTGGAGGAGAGAGGAGGAAGAGAGAGGAGGAAGAGAGAGGAGGAAGAGAGAGAAGGAAGAGAGAGGAGGAAGAGAGATGAATAGGCGAGAGGAGGAAGAGAGAGGAGGAAGAGAGACGAGGATGAGAGAGGAGCAAGAGTGAGGTGGAAGAGAGAGGAAGAGAAGAGAAGAGGAAGAGAGAGGAGGAAGAGAGTGGAGGAAGAGAGAGGAGGAAGAGAGAGGAAGAGTAGAGAGGAGGAAGAGAGAGGAGGAAGAGAGAGGAGGAAGAGAGAGGAGGAAGAGAGAGGAGGAAGGGAGAGGAGCAAGAGTGAGGAGGATGAGAGAGGAAGAGGAGAGAAGATGAAGAGAGAGGAGGAAGAGAGAAGAGGAATAGAGAGGAGGAAGAGAGAGGAGGAAGAGAGAGAAGAAAGAGAGAGGAAGAGGATAGAGGAGGAGGAGAGAGGTGGAAGAGAGATGAGGAAGAGAGGGGAAGAAGTGAGAGGAGGAAGAGAGAGTAGAAAGAGAGAGGAAGAGGATAGAGAAGGAGGAGAGAGGAGGAAGAGAGAGGTGGAAGAGAGAGGAGGAAGAGAGAGGAAGAAGTGAGAGGAGGAAGAGAGAGGAGGAAGAGAGAGGAAGAGGAGAGAAGAGGAGGAGAGAGGAGGAAGAGAGAGGAGGAAGAGAGAGGAGGAAGAGGGATCAGGAGGAGAGACGAGGAAGAGAGAGGAGGAAGAGAGACGAGGATGAGAGAGCAGCAAGAGTGAGGAGGTAGAGAGAGGAAGAGGAGAGAGGAAGAGGAGAGAGGAGGAGGAGAGAGGAGGAGGAGAGAGAAGGAAGAGAGAGGAGGAAGAGAGAGGAAGAGGAAAGAGGAGGAAGAGAGAAGAGGAAGAGAGAGGAGGAAGAGAGAGGAGGAAGAGAGAGGAGGAAGAGAGAAGAGGAAGAGAGAGGAAGAAGTGAGAGGAGGAAGAGAGAGGAGGAAGAGAGAGGAAGAGGAGAGAAGAGGAGGAGAGAGGAAAAGAGAGAGGAGGAAGAGAGAGGAGGAAGAGGGATCAGGAGGATAGAGGAGGAAGAGAGAGGAGGAAGAGAGACGAGGATGAGAGAGCAGCAAGAGTGAGGAGGTAGAGAGAGGAAGAGGAGAGAGGAAGAGGAGAGAGGAGGAGGAGAGAGGAGGAGGAGAGAGAAGGAAGAGAGAGGAGGAAGAGAGAGGAAGAGGAGAGAAGAGGAGGAGAGAGGAGGAAGAGAGAGAAGGAAGAGAGAGGAGGAAGAGAGAGGAGGAAGAGAGAGGAGCAAGAGTGAGGAGGAAGAGAGAGGAAGAGGAGAGAAGATGAAGAGAGCGGAGGAATAGAGAAGAGGAAGAGAGAGGAGGAAGAGAGGGGAGGAAGAGAGAGGAGGAAGAGAGAGGAAGAGAAGAGAAGAGGAGGAGAGAGGAGGAAAAGAGAGGTGGAAGAGAGAGGCAGAAGAGAGAGGAGGAAGAGAGAGGAAAAGAGAGAGGAGGAAGAGAGAAGAGGAAGAGAGAGGAGGAAGAGAGAGGAGGAGGAGAGAGGAGGAAGAGAGAGGAGGAAGAGAGATGAGGAGGACAGAGGAGGAAGAGAGAGGAGGAAGAGAGACGAGGATGAGAGAGGAGCAAGAGTGAGGAGGAAGAGAGAGGAAGAGAGAGAAGATGAAGAGAGAGTAGGAAGAGAGTGGAGGAAGAGAGAGGAGGAAGAGAGAGGAAGAGGATAGAGGAGGAGGATAGAGGAGGAAGAGAGAGGTGGAAGAGAGAGGAGGAAGAAAGAGGAGGAAGAGAGAGGAAGAGGAGAGAAGAGGAGGACAGAGGAGGAAGAGAGAGGAAAAGAGAGAGGAGGAAGAGAGAGGAGGAAGAGAGAGGAGGAAGAGAGAGGAGGAAGAGAGATGAGGAGGAGAGAGTAGGAAGAGAGAGGAAGAGGAGAGAAGAGGAGGAGAGAGGAGGAAGAGAGAGGAGGAAGAGAGAGGAGGAAGAGAGAGGAGGAAGAGAGAGGTGGAAGAGAGAGGAAGAGGAGAGAAGAGGAGGAGAGAGGAGGAAGAGAGTGGAGGAAGAGAGAGGAGGAAGAGAGAGGAAGAGGATAGAGGAGGAGGATAGAGGAGGAAGAGAGAGGTCGATGAGAGACGAGGAAGAGAGAGGAAGAAGAGAGAGGAGGAAGAGAGAGGAGGAAGAGAGAGGAAGAGGAAAGAAGTGGAGGAGAGAGGAGGAAGAGAGAGAAGGAAGAGAGAGGAGGAAGAGAGATGAATAGGCGAGAGGAGGAAGAGAGAGGAGGAAGAGAGACGAGGATGAGAGAGGAGCAAGAGTGAGGTGGAAGAGAGAGGAAGAGAAGAGAAGAGGAAGAGAGAGGAGGAAGAGAGTGGAGGAAGAGAGAGGAGGAAGAGAGAGGAAGAGTAGAGAGGAGGAAGAGAGAGGAGGAAGAGAGAGGAGGAAGAGAGAGGAGGAAGAGAGAGGAGGAAGGGAGAGGAGCAAGAGTGAGGAGGATGAGAGAGGAAGAGGAGAGAGGTGGAAGAGAGATGAGGAAGAGAGGGGAAGAAGTGAGAGGAGGAAGAGAGTGTAGAAAGAGAGAGGAAGAGGATAGAGAAGGAGGAGAGAGGAGGAAGAGAGAGGTGGAAGAGAGAGGAGGAAGAGAGAGGAAGAAGTGAGAGGAGGAAGAGAGAGGAGGAAGAGAGAGGAAGAGGAGAGAAGAGGAGGAGAGAGGAGGAAGAGAGAGGAGGAAGAGAGAGGAGGAAGAGGGATCAGGAGGAGAGACGAGGAAGAGAGAGGAGGAAGAGAGACGAGGATGAGAGAGCAGCAAGAGTGAGGAGGTAGAGAGAGGAAGAGGAGAGAGGAAGAGGAGAGAGGAGGAGGAGAGAGGAGGAGGAGAGAGAAGGAAGAGAGAGGAGGAAGAGAGAGGAAGAGGAAAGAGGAGGAAGAGAGAAGAGGAAGAGAGAGGAGGAAGAGAGAGGAGGAAGAGAGAGGAGGAAGAGAGAAGAGGAAGAGAGAGGAAGAAGTGAGAGGAGGAAGAGAGAGGAGGAAGAGAGAGGAAGAGGAGAGAAGAGGAGGAGAGAGGAGAAAGAGAGAGGAGGAAGAGAGAGGAGGAAGAGGGATCAGGAGGAGAGAGGAGGAAGAGAGAGGAGGAAGAGAGAGGAGAAAGAGAGAGGAAGAGGAGAGAAGAGGAGGAGAGAGGAGGAAGAGAGAGGAGGAAGAGAGAGGAGGAAGAGAGAGGAGGAAGTGAGAGGAGGAAGAGAGGGGAGGAAGAGAGAGGAGGAAGAGAGAGGAAGAGGAGAGAAGAGGAGGAGAGAGGAGGAAAAGAGAGGTGGAAGAGAGAGGCAGAAGAGAGAGGAGGAAGAGAGAGGAAAGAGAGAGGAGGAAGAGAGAAGAGGAATAGAGAGGAGGAAGAGAGAGGAGGAGGAGAGAGGAGGAAGAGAGAGGAGGAAGAGAGATGAGGAGGACAGAGGAGGAAGAGAGAGGAGGAAGAGAGACGAGGATGAGAGAGGAGCAAGAATGAGGAGGAAGAGAGAGGAAGAGACAGAAGATGAAGAGAGAGTAGGAAGAGAGTGGAGGAAGAGAGAGGAGGAAGAGAGAGGAAGAGGATAGAGGAGGAGGATAGAGGAGGAAGAGAGAGGTGGAAGAGAGAGGAGGAAGAAAGAGGAGGAAGAGAGAGGAAGAGGAGAGAAGAGGAGGAGAGAGGAGGAAGAGAGAGGAAAAGAGAGAGGAGGAGAGAGAGGAGGAAGAGAGAGGAGGAAGAGAGAGGAGGAAGAGAGATGAGGAGGAGAGAGGAGGAAGAGAGAGGAAGAGGAGAGAAGAGGAGGAGAGAGGAGGAAGAGAGAGGAGGAAGAGAGAGGAGGAAGAGAGAGGAGGAAGAGAGAGGTGGAAGAGAGAGGAAGAGGAGAGAAGAGGAGGAGAGAGGAGGAAGAGAGTGGAGGAAGAGAGAGGAGGAAGAGAGAGGAGGAAGAGAGATGAGGAGGACAGAGGAGGAAGAGAGACGAGGATGAGAGAGGAGCAAGAGTGAGGAGGAAGAGAGAGGAAGAGGAGAGAAGAGGAAGAGAGAGGAGGAAGAGAGTGGAGGAAGAGAGAGGAGGAAGAGAGAGGAAGAGTAGAGAGGAGGAAGAGAGAGGAGGAAGAGAGAGGAGGAAGAGAGAGGAGGAAGAGAGAGGAGGAAGGGAGAGGAGCAAGAGTGAGTAGGATGAGAGAGGAAGAGGAGAGAAGATGAAGAGAGAGGAGGAAGAGAGAAGAGGAATAGAGAGGAGGAAGAGAGAGGAGGAAGAGAGAGAAGAAAGAGAGAGGAAGAGGATAGAGGAGGAGGAGAGAGGTGGAAGAGAGATGAGGAAGAGAGGGGAAGAAGTGAGAGGAGGAAGAGAGAGTAGAAAGAGAGAGGAAGAGGATAGAGAAGGAGGAGAGAGGAGGAAGAGAGAGGTGGAAGAGAGAGGAGGAAGAGAGAGGAAGAAGTGAGAGGAGGAAGAGAGAGGAGGAAGAGAGAGGAAGAGGAGAGAAGAGGAGGAGAGAGGAGGAAGAGAGAGGAGGAAGAGAGAGGAGGAAGAGGGATCAGGAGGAGAGACGAGGAAGAGAGAGGAGGAAGAGAGACGAGGATGAGAGAGCAGCAAGAGTGAGGAGGTAGAGAGAGGAAGAGGAGAGAGGAAGAGGAGAGAGGAGGAGGAGAGAGGAGGAGGAGAGAGAAGGAAGAGAGAGGAGGAAGAGAGAGGAAGAGGAAAGAGGAGGAAGAGAGAAGAGGAAGAGAGAGGAGGAAGAGAGAGGAGGAAGAGAGAGGAGGAAGAGAGAAGAGGAAGAGAGAGGAAGAAGTGAGAGGAGGAAGAGAGAGGAGGAAGAGAGAGGAAGAGGAGAGAAGAGGAGGAGAGAGGAAAAGAGAGAGGAGGAAGAGAGAGGAGGAAGAGGGATCAGGAGGAGAGAGGAGGAAGAGAGAGGAGGAAGAGAGACGAGGATGAGAGAGCAGCAAGAGTGAGGAGGTAGAGAGAGGAAGAGGAGAGAGGAAGAGGAGAGAGGAGGAGGAGAGAGGAGGAGGAGAGAGAAGGAAGAGAGAGGAGGAAGAGAGAGGAAGAGGAGAGAAGAGGAGGAGAGAGGAGGAAGAGAGAGGAGGAAGAGAGAGGAGGAAGAGAGAGGAGCAAGAGTGAGGAGGAAGAGAGAGGAAGAGGAGAGAAGATGAAGAGAGCGGAGGAATAGAGAAGAGGAAGAGAGAGGAGGAAGAGAGGGGAGGAAGAGAGAGGAGGAAGAGAGAGGAAGAGAAGAGAAGAGGAGGAGAGAGGAGGAAAAGAGAGGTGGAAGAGAGAGGCAGAAGAGAGAGGAGGAAGAGAGAGGAAAAGAAAGAGGAGGAAGAGAGAAGAGGAAGAGAGAGGAGGAAGAGAGAGGAGGAGGAGAGAGGAGGAAGAGAGAGGAGGAAGAGAGATGAGGAGGACAGAGGAGGAAGAGAGAGGAGGAAGAGAGACGAGGATGAGAGAGGAGCAAGAGTGAGGAGGAAGAGAGAGGAAGAGAGAGAAGATGAAGAGAGAGTAGGAAGAGAGTGGAGGAAGAGAGAGGAGGAAGAGAGAGGAAGAGGATAGAGGAGGAGGATAGAGGAGGAAGAGAGAGGTGGAAGAGAGAGGAGGAAGAAAGAGGAGGAAGAGAGAGGAAGAGGAGAGAAGAGGAGGACAGAGGAGGAAGAGAGAGGAAAAGAGAGAGGAGGAAGAGAGAGGAGGAAGAGAGAGGAGGAAGAGAGAGGAGGAAGAGAGATGAGGAGGAGAGAGTAGGAAGAGAGAGGAAGAGGAGAGAAGAGGAGGAGAGAGGAGGAAGAGAGAGGAGGAAGAGAGAGGAGGAAGAGAGAGGAGGAAGAGAGAGGTGGAAGAGAGAGGAAGAGGAGAGAAGAGGAGGAGAGAGGAGGAAGAGAGTGGAGGAAGAGAGAGGAGGAAGAGAGAGGAAGAGGATAGAGGAGGAGGATAGAGGAGGAAGAGAGAGGTGGATGAGAGACGAGGAAGAGAGAGGAAGAAGAGAGAGGAGGAAGAGAGAGGAGGAAGAGAGAGGAAGAGGAAAGAAGTGGAGGAGAGAAGAGGAAGAGAGAGGAGGAAGAGAGAGGAGGAAGAGAGAGGAGGAAGAGAGAGGAGGAAAATAGAGGAAGAGGAGAGAGGAGGAGGAGAGAGGAGGAAGAGAGAGTTGGAAGAGAGAGGAGGAAGAGAGAGGAAAAGAGAGAGGAGGAAGAGGGAGGAGGAAGAGAGAGGAGGAAGAGAGAGGAGGAAGAGAGATGAGGAGGAGAGAGGAGGAAGAGAGAGGAAGAGGAGAGAAGAGGAGGAGAGAGGAGGAAGAGAGAGGAGGAAGAGAGAGGAGGAAGAGAGAGGAGGAAGAGAGAGGTGGAAGAGAGAGGAAGAGGAGAGAAGAGGAGGAGAGAGGAGGAAGAGAGAGGAGGAAGAGAGAGGAGGAAGAGAGATGAGGAGGACAGAGGAGGAAGAGAGACGAGGATGAGAGAGGAGCAAGAGTGAGGAGGAAGAGAGAGGAAGAGGAGAGAAGAGGAAGAGAGAGGAGGAAGAGAGTGGAGGAAGAGAGAGGAGGAAGAGAGAGGAAGAGGATAGAGGAGGAGGATAGAGGAGGAAGAGAGAGGTGGATGAGAGACGAGGAAGAGAGAGGAAGAAGAGAGAGGAGGAAGAGAGGAGGAAGAGAGAGGAAGTGGAAAGAAGAGGAGGAGAGAGGAGGAAGAGAGAGGAGGAAGAGAGAGGAGGAAGAGAGAGAAGGAAGAGAGAGGAGGAAGAGAGATGAATAGGCGAGAGGAGGAAGAGAGAGGAGGAAGAGAGACGAGGATGAGAGAGGAGCAAGAGTGAGGTGGAAGAGAGAGGAAGAGAAGAGAAGAGGAAGAGAGAGGAGGGAAGAGAGTGGAGGAAGAGAGAGGAGGAAGAGAGAGGAAGAGTAGAGAGGAGGAAGAGAGAGGAGGAAGAGAGAGGAGGAAGAGAGAGGAGGAAGAGAGAGGAGGAAGGGAGAGGAGCAAGAGTGAGGAGGATGAGAGAGGAAGAGGAGAGAGGTGGAAGAGAGATGAGGAAGAGAGGGGAAGAAGTGAGAGGAGGAAGAGAGAGTAGAAAGAGAGAGGAAGAGGATAGAGAAGGAGGAGAGAGGAGGAAGAGAGAGGTGGAAGAGAGAGGAGGAAGAGAGAGGAAGAAGTGAGAGGAGGAAGAGAGAGGAGGAAGAGAGAGGAAGAGGAGAGAAGAGGAGGAGAGAGGAGGAAGAGAGAGGAGGAAGAGAGAGGAGGAAGAGGGATCAGGAGGAGAGACGAGGAAGAGAGAGGAGGAAGAGAGACGAGGATGAGAGAGCAGCAAGTGTGAGGAGGTAGAGAGAGGAAGAGGAGAGAGGAAGAGGAGAGAGGAGGAGGAGAGAGGAGGAGGAGAGAGAAGGAAGAGAGAGGAGGAAGAGAGAGGAAGAGGAAAGAGGAGGAAGAGAGAAGAGGAAGAGAGAGGAGGAAGAGAGAGGAGGAAGAGAGAGGAGGAAGAGAGAAGAGGAAGAGAGAGGAAGAAGTGAGAGGAGGAAGAGAGAGGAGGAAGAGAGAGGAAGAGGAGAGAAGAGGAGGAGAGAGGAGAAAGAGAGAGGAGGAAGAGAGAGGAGGAAGAGGGATCAGGAGGAGAGAGGAGGAAGAGAGAGGAGGAAGAGAGAGGAGAAAGAGAGAGGAAGAGGAGAGAAGAGGAGGAGAGAGGAGGAAGAGAGAGGAGGAAGAGAGAGGAGGAAGAGAGAGGAGGAAGTGAGAGGAGGAAGAGAGGGGAGGAAGAGAGAGGAGGAAGAGAGAGGAAGAGGAGAGAAGAGGAGGAGAGAGGAGGAAAAGAGAGGTGGAAGAGAGAGGCAGAAGAGAGAGGAGGAAGAGAGAGGAAAAGAGAGAGGAGGAAGAGAGAAGAGGAATAGAGAGGAGGAAGAGAGAGGAGGAGGAGAGAGGAGGAAGAGAGAGGAGGAAGAGAGATGAGGAGGACAGAGGAGGAAGAGAGAGGAGGAAGAGAGACGAGGATGAGAGAGGAGCAAGAGTGAGGAGGAAGAGAGAGGAAGAGACAGAAGATGAAGAGAGAGTAGGAAGAGAGTGGAGGAAGAGAGAGGAGGAAGAGAGAGGAAGAGGATAGAGGAGGAGGATAGAGGAGGAAGAGAGAGGTGGAAGAGAGAGGAGGAAGAAAGAGGAGGAAGAGAGAGGAAGAGGAGAGAAGAGGAGGAGAGAGGAGGAAGAGAGAGGAAAAGAGAGAGGAGGAAGAGAGAGGAGGAAGAGAGAGGAGGAAGAGAGAGGAGGAAGAGAGATGAGGAGGAGAGAGGAGGAAGAGAGAGGAAGAGGAGAGAAGAGGAGGAGAGAGGAGGAAGAGAGAGGAGGAAGAGAGAGGAGGAAGAGAGAGGAGGAAGAGAGAGGTGGAAGAGAGAGGAAGAGGAGAGAAGAGGAGGAGAGAGGAGGAAGAGAGTGGAGGAAGAGAGAGGAGGAAGAGAGAGGAGGAAGAGAGATGAGGAGGACAGAGGAGGAAGAGAGACGAGGATGAGAGAGGAGCAAGAGTGAGGAGGAAGAGAGAGGAAGAGGAGAGAAGAGGAAGAGAGAGGAGGAAGAGAGTGGAGGAAGAGAGAGGAGGAAGAGAGAGGAAGAGTAGAGAGGAGGAATAGAGAGGAGGAAGAGAGAGGAGGAAGGAAGAGGAGCAAGAGTGAGGAGGATGAGAGAGGAAGAGGAGAGAAGATGAAGAGAGAGGAGGAAGAGAGAAGAGGAATAGAGAGGAGGAAGAGAGAGGAGGAAGAGAGAGAAGAAAGAGAGAGGAAGAGGATAGAGGAGGAGGAGAGAGGTGGAAGAGAGATGAGGAAGAGAGGGGAAGAAGTGAGAGGAGGAAGAGAGAGTAGAAAGAGAGAGGAAGAGGATAGAGAAGGAGGAGAGAGGAGGAAGAGAGAGGTGGAAGAGAGAGGAGGAAGAGAGAGGAAGAAGTGAGAGGAGGAAGAGAGAGGAGGAAGAGAGAGGAAGAGGAGAGAAGAGGAGGAGAGAGGAGGAAGAGAGAGGAGGAAGAGAGAGGAGGAAGAGGGATCAGGAGGAGAGACGAGGAAGAGAGAGGAGGAAGAGAGACGAGGATGAGAGAGCAGCAAGAGTGAGGAGGTAGAGAGAGGAAGAGGAGAGAGGAAGAGGAGAGAAGAGGAGGAGAGAGGAGGAGGAGAGAGAAGGAAGAGAGAGGAGGAAGAGAGAGGAGGAAGAGAGAGGAGGAAGAGAGAGGAGGAAGAGAGATGAGGAGGAGAGAGGAGGAAGAGAGAGGAAGAGGAGAGAAGAGGAGGAGAGAGGAGGAAGAGAGAGGAGGAAGAGAGAGGAGGAAGAGAGAGGAGGAAGAGAGAGGTGGAAGAGAGAGGAAGAGGAGAGAAGAGGAGGAGAGAGGAGGAAGAGAGTGGAGGAAGAGAGAGGAGGAAGAGAGAGGAGGAAGAGAGATGAGGAGGACAGAGGAGGAAGAGAGAGGTGGATGAGAGACGAGGAAGAGAGAGGAAGAAGAGAGAGGAGGAAGAGAGGAGGAAGAGAGAGGAAGTGGAAAGAAGAGGAGGAGAGAGGAGGAAGAGAGAGGAGGAAGAGAGAGGAGGAAGAGAGAGAAGGAAGAGAGAGGAGGAAGAGAGATGAATAGGCGAGAGGAGGAAGAGAGAGGAGGAAGAGAGACGAGGATGAGAGAGGAGCAAGAGTGAGGTGGAAGAGAGAGGAAGAGAAGAGAAGAGGAAGAGAGAGGAGGAAGAGAGTGGAGGAAGAGAGAGGAGGAAGAGAGAGGAAGAGTAGAGAGGAGGAAGAGAGAGGAGGAAGAGAGAGGAGGAAGAGAGAGGAGGAAGAGAGAGGAGGAAGGGAGAGGAGCAAGAGTGAGGAGGATGAGAGAGGAAGAGGAGAGAGGTGGAAGAGAGATGAGGAAGAGAGGGGAAGAAGTGAGAGGAGGAAGAGAGAGTAGAAAGAGAGAGGAAGAGGATAGAGAAGGAGGAGAGAGGAGGAAGAGAGAGGTGGAAGAGAGAGGAGGAAGAGAGAGGAAGAAGTGAGAGGAGGAAGAGAGAGGAGGAAGAGAGAGGAAGAGGAGAGAAGAGGAGGAGAGAGGAGGAAGAGAGAGGAGGAAGAGAGAGGAGGAAGAGGGATCAGGAGGAGAGACGAGGAAGAGAGAGGAGGAAGAGAGACGAGGATGAGAGAGCAGCAAGAGTGAGGAGGTAGAGAGAGGAAGAGGAGAGAGGAAGAGGAGAGAGGAGGAGGAGAGAGGAGGAGGAGAGAGAAGGAAGAGAGAGGAGGAAGAGAGAGGAAGAGGAAAGAGGAGGAAGAGAGAAGAGGAAGAGAGAGGAGGAAGAGAGAGGAGGAAGAGAGAGGAGGAAGAGAGAAGAGGAAGAGAGAGGAAGAAGTGAGAGGAGGAAGAGAGAGGAGGAAGAGAGAGGAAGAGGAGAGAAGAGGAGGAGAGAGGAGAAAGAGAGAGGAGGAAGAGAGAGGAGGAAGAGGGATCAGGAGGAGAGAGGAGGAAGAGAGAGGAGGAAGAGAGAGGAGAAAGAGAGAGGAAGAGGAGAGAAGAGGAGGAGAGAGGAGGAAGAGAGAGGAGGAAGAGAGAGGAGGAAGAGAGAGGAGGAAGTGAGAGGAGGAAGAGAGGGGAGGAAGAGAGAGGAGGAAGAGAGAGGAAGAGGAGAGAAGAGGAGGAGAGAGGAGGAAAAGAGAGGTGGAAGAGAGAGGCAGAAGAGAGAGGAGGAAGAGAGAGGAAAAGAGAGAGGAGGAAGAGAGAAGAGGAATAGAGAGGAGGAAGAGAGAGGAGGAGGAGAGAGGAGGAAGAGAGAGGAGGAAGAGAGATGAGGAGGACAGAGGAGGAAGAGAGAGGAGGAAGAGAGACGAGGATGAGAGAGGAGCAAGAGTGAGGAGGAAGAGAGAGGAAGAGACAGAAGATGAAGAGAGAGTAGGAAGAGAGTGGAGGAAGAGAGAGGAGGAAGAGAGAGGAAGAGGATAGAGGAGGAGGATAGAGGAGGAAGAGAGAGGTGGAAGAGAGAGGAGGAAGAAAGAGGAGGAAGAGAGAGGAAGAGGAGAGAAGAGGAGGAGAGAGGAGGAAGAGAGAGGAAAAGAGAGAGGAGGAAGAGAGAGGAGGAAGAGAGAGGAGGAAGAGAGAGGAGGAAGAGAGATGAGGAGGAGAGAGGAGGAAGAGAGAGGAAGAGGAGAGAAGAGGAGGAGAGAGGAGGAAGAGAGAGGAGGAAGAGAGAGGAGGAAGAGAGAGGAGGAAGAGAGAGGTGGAAGAGAGAGGAAGAGGAGAGAAGAGGAGGAGAGAGGAGGAAGAGAGTGGAGGAAGAGAGAGGAGGAAGAGAGAGGAGGAAGAGAGATGAGGAGGACAGAGGAGGAAGAGAGACGAGGATGAGAGAGGAGCAAGAGTGAGGAGGAAGAGAGAGGAAGAGGAGAGAAGAGGAAGAGAGAGGAGGAAGAGAGTGGAGGAAGAGAGAGGAGGAAGAGAGAGGAAGAGTAGAGAGGAGGAATAGAGAGGAGGAAGAGAGAGGAGGAAGGGAGAGGAGCAAGAGTGAGGAGGATGAGAGAGGAAGAGGAGAGAAGATGAAGAGAGAGGAGGAAGAGAGAAGAGGAATAGAGAGGAGGAAGAGAGAGGAGGAAGAGAGAGAAGAAAGAGAGAGGAAGAGGATAGAGGAGGAGGAGAGAGGTGGAAGAGAGATGAGGAAGAGAGGGGAAGAAGTGAGAGGAGGAAGAGAGAGTAGAAAGAGAGAGGAAGAGGATAGAGAAGGAGGAGAGAGGAGGAAGAGAGAGGTGGAAGAGAGAGGAGGAAGAGAGAGGAAGAAGTGAGAGGAGGAAGAGAGAGGAGGAAGAGAGAGGAAGAGGAGAGAAGAGGAGGAGAGAGGAGGAAGAGAGAGGAGGAAGAGAGAGGAGGAAGAGGGATCAGGAGGAGAGAGGAGGAAGAGGGATCAGGAGGAGAGACGAGGAAGAGAGAGGAGGAAGAGAGACGAGGATGAGAGAGCAGCAAGAGTGAGGAGGTAGAGAGAGGAAGAGGAGAGAGGAAGAGGAGAGAAGAGGAGGAGAGAGGAGGAGGAGAGAGAAGGAAGAGAGAGGAGGAAGAGAGAGGAGGAAGAGAGAGGAGGAAGAGAGAGGAGGAAGAGAGATGAGGAGGAGAGAGGAGGAAGAGAGAGGAAGAGGAGAGAAGAGGAGGAGAGAGGAGGAAGAGAGAGGAGGAAGAGAGAGGAGGAAGAGAGAGGAGGAAGAGAGAGGTGGAAGAGAGAGGAAGAGGAGAGAAGAGGAGGAGAGAGGAGGAAGAGAGTGGAGGAAGAGAGAGGAGGAAGAGAGAGGAGGAAGAGAGATGAGGAGGACAGAGGAGGAAGAGAGACGAGGATGAGAGAGGAGCAAGAGTGAGGAGGAAGAGAGAGGAAGAGGAGAGAAGAGGAAGAGAGAGGAGGAAGAGAGTGGAGGAAGAGAGAGGAGGAAGAGAGAGGAAGAGTAGAGAGGAGGAAGAGAGAGGAGGAAGAGAGAGGAGGAAGAGAGAGGAGGAAGAGAGAGGAGGAAGGGAGAGGAGCAAGAGTGAGGAGGATGAGAGAGGAAGAGGAGAGAAGATGAAGAGAGAGGAGGAAGAGAGAAGGGGAATAGAGAGGAGGAAGAGAGAGGAGGAAGAGAGAGAAGAAAGAGAGAGGAAGAGGATAGAGGAGAAGGAGAGAGGTGGAAGAGAGATGAGGAAGAGAGGGGAAGAAGTGAGAGGAGGAAGAGAGAGGAGAAAGAGAGAGGAACAGGATAGAGAAGGAGGAGAGAGGAGGAAGAGAGAGGTGGAAGAGAGAGGAGGAAGAGAGAGGAAGAAGTGAGAGGAGGAAGAGAGAGGAGGAAGAGAGGAAGAGGAGAGAAGAGGAGGAGAGAGGAGGAAGAGAGAGGAGGAAGAGAGAGGAGGAAGAGGGATCAGGAGGAGAGACGAGGAAGAGAGAGGAGGAAGAGAGACGAGGATGAGAGAGCAGCAAGAGTGAGGAGGTAGAGAGAGGAAGAGGAGAGAGGAAGAGGAGAGAGGAGGAGGAGAGAGAAGGAAGAGAGAGGAGGAAGAGAGAGGAAGAGGAAAGAGGAGGAAGAGAGAAGAGGAAGAGAGAGGAGGAAGAGAGAGGAGGAAGAGAGAGGAGGAAGAGAGAAGAGGAAGAGAGAGGAAGAAGTGAGAGGAGGAAGAGAGAGGAGGAAGAGAGAGGAAGAGAAGAGAAGAGGAGGAGAGAGGAGAAAGAGAGAGGAGGAAGAGAGAGGAGGAAGAGGGATCAGGAGGAGAGAGGAGGAAGAGAGAGGAGGAAGAGAGAGGAGAAAGAGAGAGGAAGAGGAAAGAAGAGGAGGAGAGAGGAGGAAGAGAGAGGAGGAAGAGAGAGGAGGAAGAGAGAGGAGGAAGTGAGAGGAGCAAGAGTGAGGAGGAAGAGAGAGGAAGAGGAGAGAAGATGAAGAGAGCGGAGGAATAGAGAAGAGGAAGAGAGAGGAGGAAGAGAGGGGAGGAAGAGAGAGGAGGAAGAGAGAGGAAGAGGAGAGAAGAGGAGGAGAGAGGAGGAAAAGAGAGGTGGAAGAGAGAGGCAGAAGAGAGAGGAGGAAGAGAGAGGAAAAGAGAGAGGAGGAAGAGAGAAGAGGAAGAGAGAGGAGGAAGAGAGAGGAGGAGGAGAGAGGAGGAAGAGAGAGGAGGAAGAGAGATGAGGAGGACAGAGGAGGAAGAGAGAGGAGGAAGAGAGACGAGGATGAGAGAGGAGCAAGAGTGAGGAGGAAGAGAGAGGAAGAGAGAGAAGATGAAGAGAGAGTAGGAAGAGAGTGGAGGAAGAGAGAGGAGGAAGAGAGAGGAAGAGGATAGAGGAGGAGGATAGAGGAGGAAGAGAGAGGTGGAAGAGAGAGGAGGAAGAAAGAGGAGGAAGAGAGAGGAAGAGGAGAGAAGAGGAGGAGAGAGGAGGAAGAGAGAGGAAAAGAGAGAGGAGGAAGAGAGAGGAGGAAGAGAGAGGAGGAAGAGAGAGGAGGAAGAGAGATGAGGAGGAGAGAGGAGGAAGAGAAAGGAAGAGGAGAGAAGAGGAAGAGAGAGGAGGAAGAGAGAGGAGGAAGAGAGAGGAGGAAGAGAGAGGAGGAAGAGAGAGGTGGAAGAGAGAGGAAGAGGAGAGAAGAGGAGGAGAGAGGAGGAAGAGAGTGGAGGAAGAGAGAGGAGGAAGAGAGAGGAGGAAGAGAGATGAGGAGGACAGAGGAGGAAGAGAGACGAGGATGAGAGAGGAGCAAGAGTGAGGAGGAAGAGAGAGGAAGAGGAGAGAAGAGGAAGAGAGAGGAGGAAGAGAGTGGAGGAAGAGAGAGGAGGAAGAGAGAGGAAGAGGATAGAGGAGGAGGATAGAGGAGGAAGAGAGAGGTGGATGAGAGACGAGGAAGAGAGAGGAAGAAGAGAGAGGAGGAAGAGAGAGGAGGAAGAGAGAGGAAGAGGAAAGAAGTGGAGGAGAGAGGAGGAAGAGAGAGGAGGAAGAGAGAGGAGGAAGAGAGAGAAGGAAGAGAGAGGAGGAAGAGAGATGAATAGGCGAGAGGAGGAAGAGAGAGGAGGAAGAGAGACGAGGATGAGAGAGGAGCAAGAGTGAGGTGGAAGAGAGAGGAAGAGAAGAGAAGAGGAAGAGAGAGGAGGAAGAGAGTGGAGGAAGAGAGAGGAGGAAGAGAGAGGAAGAGTAGAGAGGAGGAAGAGAGAGGAGGAAGAGAGAGGAGGAAGAGAGAGGAGGAAGAGAGAGGAGGAAGGGAGAGGAGCAAGAGTGAGGAGGATGAGAGAGGAAGAGGAGAGAAGATGAAGAGAGAGGAGGAAGAGAGAAGAGGAATAGAGAGGAGGAAGAGAGAGGAGGAAGAGAGAGAAGAAAGAGAGAGGAAGAGGATAGAGGAGGAGGAGAGAGGTGGAAGAGAGATGAGGAAGAGAGGGGAAGAAGTGAGAGGAGGAAGAGAGAGTAGAAAGAGAGAGGAAGAGGATAGAGATGGAGGAGAGAGGAGGAAGAGAGAGGAAGAAGTGAGAGGAGGAAGAGAGAGGAGGAAGAGAGAGGAAGAGGAGAGAAAAGGAGGAGAGAGGAGGAAGAGAGAGGAGGAAGAGAGAGGAGGAAGAGGGATTAGGAGGAGAGACGAGGAAGAGAGAGGAGGAAGAGAGACGAGGATGAGAGAGCAGCAAGAGTGAGGAGGTAGAGAGAGGAAGAGGAGAGAGGAAGAGGAGAGAGGAGGAGGAGAGAGGAGGAGGAGAGAGAAGGAAGAGAGAGGAGGAAGAGAGAGGAAGAGGAAAGAGGAGGAAGAGAGAAGAGGAAGAGAGAGGAGGAAGAGAGAGGAGGAAGAGAGAGGAGGAAGAGAGAAGAGGAAGAGAGAGGAAGAAGTGAGAGGAGGAAGAGAGAGGAGGAAGGGAGAGGAAGAGGAGAGAAGAGGAGGAGAGAGGAGAAAGAGAGAGGAGGAAGAGAGAGGAGGAAGAGGGATCAGGAGGAGAGAGGAGGAAGAGAGAGGAGGAAGAGAGACGAGGATGAGAGAGCAGCAAGAGTGAGGAGGTAGAGAGAGGAAGAGGAGAGAGGAAGAGGAGAGAGGAGGAGGAGAGAGGAGGAGGAGAGAGAAGGAAGAGAGAGGAGGAAGAGAGAGGAAGAGGAAAGAGGAGGAAGAGAGAAGAGGAAGAGAGAGGAGGAAGAGAGAGGAGGAAGAGAGAGGAGGAAGAGAGAGGAGGAAGATAGAGGAAGAGGAGAGAGGAGGAGGAGAGAGGAGGAAGAGAGAGGTGGAAGAGAGAGGAGTAAGAGAGAGGAAAAGAGAGAGGAGGAAGAGAGAGGAGGAAGAGAGAGGAGGAAGAGAGAGGAGGAAGAGAGATGAGGAGGAGAGAGGAGGAAGAGAGAGGAAGAGGAGAGAAGAGGAGGAGAGAGGAGGAAGAGAGAGGAGGAAGAGAGAGGAGGAAGAGAGAGGAGGAAGAGAGAGGTGGAAGAGAGAGGAAGAGGAGAGAAGAGGAATAGAGAGGAAGAGGAGAGAGGAGGAAGAGAGAGGAGGAAGAGATAGGAGGAAGAGAGATGAGGAGGACAGAGGAGGAAGAGAGACGAGGATGAGAGAGGAGCAAGAGTGAGGAGGAAGAGAGAGGAAGAGGAGAGAAGAGGAAGAGAGAGGAGGAAGAGAGTGGAGGAAGAGAGAGGAGGAAGAGAGAGGAAGAGGATAGAGGAGGAGGATAGAGGAGGAAGAGAGAGGTGGATGAGAGACGAGGAAGAGAGAGGAAGAAGAGAGAGGAGGAAGAGAGAGGAGGAAGAGAGAGGAGGAAGAGAGAGAAGGAAGAGAGAGGAGGAAGAGAGATGAATAGGCGAGAGGAGGAAGAGAGAGGAGGAAGAGAGACGAGGATGAGAGAGGAGCAAGAGTGAGGTGGAAGAGAGAGGAAGAGAAGAGAAGAGGAAGAGAGAGGAGGAAGAGAGTGGAGGAAGAGAGAGGAGGAAGAGAGAGGAAGAGTAGAGAGGAGGAAGAGAGAGGAGGAAGAGAGAGGAGGAAGAGAGAGGAGGAAGAGAGAGGAGCAAGAGTGAGGAGGATGAGAGAGGAAAAGGAGAGAAGATGAAGAGAGAGGAGGAAGAGAGAAGAGGAATAGAGAGGAGGAAGAGAGAGGAGGAAGAGAGAGAAGAAAGAGAGAGGAAGAGGATAGAGGAGGAGGAGAGAGGTGGAAGAGAGATGAGGAAGAGAGGGGAAGAAGTGAGAGGAGGAAGAGAGAGTAGAAAGAGAGAGGAAGAGGATAGAGAAGGAGGAGAGAGGAGGAAGAGAGAGGAAGAAGTGAGAGGAGGAAGAGAGAGGAGGAAGAGAGAGGAAGAGGAGAGAAGAGGAGGAGAGAGGAGGAAGAGAGAGGAGGAAGAGAGAGGAACAGGATAGAGAAGGAGGAGAGAGGAGGAAGAGAGAGGTGGAAGAGAGAGGAGGAAGAGAGAGGAAGAAGTGAGAGGAGGAAGAGAGAGGAGGAAGAGAGGAAGAGGAGAGAAGAGGAGGAGAGAGGAGGAAGAGAGAGGAGGAAGAGAGAGGAGGAAGAGGGATCAGGAGGAGAGACGAGGAAGAGAGAGGAGGAAGAGAGACGAGGATGAGAGAGCAGCAAGAGTGAGGAGGTAGAGAGAGGAAGAGGAGAGAGGAAGAGGAGAGAGGAGGAGGAGAGAGAAGGAAGAGAGAGGAGGAAGAGAGAGGAAGAGGAAAGAGGAGGAAGAGAGAAGAGGAAGAGAGAGGAGGAAGAGAGAGGAGGAAGAGAGAGGAGGAAGAGAGAAGAGGAAGAGAGAGGAAGAAGTGAGAGGAGGAAGAGAGAGGAGGAAGAGAGAGGAAGAGGAGAGAAGAGGAGGAGAGAGGAGAAAGAGAGAGGAGGAAGAGAGAGGAGGAAGAGGGATCAGGAGGAGAGAGGAGGAAGAGAGAGGAGGAAGAGAGAGGAGAAAGAGAGAGGAAGAGGAAAGAAGAGGAGGAGAGAGGAGGAAGAGAGAGGAGGAAGAGAGAGGAGGAAGAGAGAGGAGGAAGTGAGAGGAGCAAGAGTGAGGAGGAAGAGAGAGGAAGAGGAGAGAAGATGAAGAGAGCGGAGGAATAGAGAAGAGGAAGAGAGAGGAGGAAGAGAGGGGAGGAAGAGAGAGGAGGAAGAGAGAGGAAGAGGAGAGAAGAGGAGGAGAGAGGAGGAAAAGAGAGGTGGAAGAGAGAGGCAGAAGAGAGAGGAGGAAGAGAGAGGAAAAGAGAGAGGAGGAAGAGAGAAGAGGAAGAGAGAGGAGGAAGAGAGAGGAGGAGGAGAGAGGAGGAAGAGAGAGGAGGAAGAGAGATGAGGAGGACAGAGGAGGAAGAGAGAGGAGGAAGAGAGACGAGGATGAGAGAGGAGCAAGAGTGAGGAGGAAGAGAGAGGAAGAGAGAGAAGATGAAGAGAGAGTAGGAAGAGAGTGGAGGAAGAGAGAGGAGGAAGAGAGAGGAAGAGGATAGAGGAGGAGGATAGAGGAGGAAGAGAGAGGTGGAAGAGAGAGGAGGAAGAAAGAGGAGGAAGAGAGAGGAAGAGGAGAGAAGAGGAGGAGAGAGGAGGAAGAGAGAGGAAAAGAGAGAGGAGGAAGAGAGAGGAGGAAGAGAGAGGAGGAAGAGAGAGGAGGAAGAGAGATGAGGAGGAGAGAGGAGGAAGAGAAAGGAAGAGGAGAGAAGAGGAAGAGAGAGGAGGAAGAGAGAGGAGGAAGAGAGAGGAGGAAGAGAGAGGAGGAAGAGAGAGGTGGAAGAGAGAGGAAGAGGAGAGAAGAGGAGGAGAGAGGAGGAAGAGAGTGGAGGAAGAGAGAGGAGGAAGAGAGAGGAGGAAGAGAGATGAGGAGGACAGAGGAGGAAGAGAGACGAGGATGAGAGAGGAGCAAGAGTGAGGAGGAAGAGAGAGGAAGAGGAGAGAAGAGGAAGAGAGAGGAGGAAGAGAGTGGAGGAAGAGAGAGGAGGAAGAGAGAGGAAGAGGATAGAGGAGGAGGATAGAGGAGGAAGAGAGAGGTGGATGAGAGACGAGGAAGAGAGAGGAAGAAGAGAGAGGAGGAAGAGAGAGGAGGAAGAGAGAGGAAGAGGAAAGAAGTGGAGGAGAGAGGAGGAAGAGAGAGGAGGAAGAGAGAGGAGGAAGAGAGAGAAGGAAGAGAGAGGAGGAAGAGAGATGAATAGGCGAGAGGAGGAAGAGAGAGGAGGAAGAGAGACGAGGATGAGAGAGGAGCAAGAGTGAGGTGGAAGAGAGAGGAAGAGAAGAGAAGAGGAAGAGAGAGGAGGAAGAGAGTGGAGGAAGAG
The DNA here is from genome assembly GCA_030819815.1 of Strix occidentalis. Lineage (NCBI taxonomy): Eukaryota > Metazoa > Chordata > Aves > Strigiformes > Strigidae > Strix > Strix occidentalis. The sequence continues at coordinate 29,583 of JASWHU010000498.1, forward strand.
AGAGGAGGAAGAGAGAGGAAGAGTAGAGAGGAGGAAGAGAGAGGAGGAAGAGAGAGGAGGAAGAGAGAGGAGGAAGAGAGAGGAGGAAGGGAGAGGAGCAAGAGTGAGGAGGATGAGAGAGGAAGAGGAGAGAAGATGAAGAGAGAGGAGGAAGAGAGAAGAGGAATAGAGAGGAGGAAGAGAGAGGAGGAAGAGAGAGAAGAAAGAGAGAGGAAGAGGATAGAGGAGGAGGAGAGAGGTGGAAGAGAGATGAGGAAGAGAGGGGAAGAAGTGAGAGGAGGAAGAGAGAGTAGAAAGAGAGAGGAAGAGGATAGAGATGGAGGAGAGAGGAGGAAGAGAGAGGAAGAAGTGAGAGGAGGAAGAGAGAGGAGGAAGAGAGAGGAAGAGGAGAGAAAAGGAGGAGAGAGGAGGAAGAGAGAGGAGGAAGAGAGAGGAGGAAGAGGGATTAGGAGGAGAGACGAGGAAGAGAGAGGAGGAAGAGAGACGAGGATGAGAGAGCAGCAAGAGTGAGGAGGTAGAGAGAGGAAGAGGAGAGAGGAAGAGGAGAGAGGAGGAGGAGAGAGGAGGAGGAGAGAGAAGGAAGAGAGAGGAGGAAGAGAGAGGAAGAGGAAAGAGGAGGAAGAGAGAAGAGGAAGAGAGAGGAGGAAGAGAGAGGAGGAAGAGAGAGGAGGAAGAGAGAAGAGGAAGAGAGAGGAAGAAGTGAGAGGAGGAAGAGAGAGGAGGAAGGGAGAGGAAGAGGAGAGAAGAGGAGGAGAGAGGAGAAAGAGAGAGGAGGAAGAGAGAGGAGGAAGAGGGATCAGGAGGAGAGAGGAGGAAGAGAGAGGAGGAAGAGAGACGAGGATGAGAGAGCAGCAAGAGTGAGGAGGTAGAGAGAGGAAGAGGAGAGAGGAAGAGGAGAGAGGAGGAGGAGAGAGGAGGAGGAGAGAGAAGGAAGAGAGAGGAGGAAGAGAGAGGAAGAGGAAAGAGGAGGAAGAGAGAAGAGGAAGAGAGAGGAGGAAGAGAGAGGAGGAAGAGAGAGGAGGAAGAGAGAGGAGGAAGATAGAGGAAGAGGAGAGAGGAGGAGGAGAGAGGAGGAAGAGAGAGGTGGAAGAGAGAGGAGAAAGAGAGAGGAAAAGAGAGAGGAGGAAGAGAGAGGAGGAAGAGAGAGGAGGAAGAGAGAGGAGGAAGAGAGATGAGGAGGAGAGAGGAGGAAGAGAGAGGAAGAGGAGAGAAGAGGAGGAGAGAGGAGGAAGAGAGAGGAGGAAGAGAGAGGAGGAAGAGAGAGGAGGAAGAGAGAGGTGGAAGAGAGAGGAAGAGGAGAGAAGAGGAATAGAGAGGAAGAGGAGAGAGGAGGAAGAGAGAGGAGGAAGAGATAGGAGGAAGAGAGATGAGGAGGACAGAGGAGGAAGAGAGACGAGGATGAGAGAGGAGCAAGAGTGAGGAGGAAGAGAGAGGAAGAGGAGAGAAGAGGAAGAGAGAGGAGGAAGAGAGTGGAGGAAGAGAGAGGAGGAAGAGAGAGGAAGAGGATAGAGGAGGAGGATAGAGGAGGAAGAGAGAGGTGGATGAGAGACGAGGAAGAGAGAGGAAGAAGAGAGAGGAGGAAGAGAGAGGAGGAAGAGAGAGGAGGAAGAGAGAGAAGGAAGAGAGAGGAGGAAGAGAGATGAATAGGCGAGAGGAGGAAGAGAGAGGAGGAAGAGAGACGAGGATGAGAGAGGAGCAAGAGTGAGGTGGAAGAGAGAGGAAGAGAAGAGAAGAGGAAGAGAGAGGAGGAAGAGAGTGGAGGAAGAGAGAGGAGGAAGAGAGAGGAAGAGTAGAGAGGAGGAAGAGAGAGGAGGAAGAGAGAGGAGGAAGAGAGAGGAGGAAGAGAGAGGAGCAAGAGTGAGGAGGATGAGAGAGGAAAAGGAGAGAAGATGAAGAGAGAGGAGGAAGAGAGAAGAGGAATAGAGAGGAGGAAGAGAGAGGAGGAAGAGAGAGAAGAAAGAGAGAGGAAGAGGATAGAGGAGGAGGAGAGAGGTGGAAGAGAGATGAGGAAGAGAGGGGAAGAAGTGAGAGGAGGAAGAGAGAGTAGAAAGAGAGAGGAAGAGGATAGAGAAGGAGGAGAGAGGAGGAAGAGAGAGGAAGAAGTGAGAGGAGGAAGAGAGAGGAGGAAGAGAGAGGAAGAGGAGAGAAGAGGAGGAGAGAGGAGGAAGAGAGAGGAGGAAGAGAGAGGAGGAAGAGGGATTAGGAGGAGAGACGAGGAAGAGAGAGGAGGAAGAGAGACGAGGATGAGACAGCAGCAAGAGTGAGGAGGTAGAGAGAGGAAGAGGAGAGAGGAAGAGGAGAGAGGAGGAGGAGAGAGGAGGAGGAGAGAGAAGGAAGAGAGAGGAGGAAGAGAGAGGAAGAAGAAAGAGGAGGAAGAGAGAAGAGGAAGAGAGAGGAGGAAGAGAGAGGAGGAAGAGAGAGGAGGAAGAGAGAAGAGGAAGAGAGAGGAAGAAGTGAGAGGAGGAAGAGAGAGGAGGAAGAGAGAGGAAGAGGAGAGAAGAGGAGGAGAGAGGAGAAAGAGAGAGGAGGAAGAGAGAGGAGGAAGAGGGATCAGGAGGAGAGAGGAGGAAGAGAGAGGAGGAAGAGAGACGAGGATGAGAGAGCAGCAAGAGTGAGGAGGTAGAGAGAGGAAGAGGAGAGAGGAAGAGGAGAGAGGAGGAGGAGAGAGGAGGAGGAGAGAGAAGGAAGAGAGAGGAGGAAGAGAGAGGAGGAAGAGAGAGGAGGAAGAGAGAGGAGGAAGATAGAGGAAGAGGAGAGAGGAGGAGGAGAGAGGAGGAAGAGAGAAGTGGAAGAGAGAGGAGAAAGAGAGAGGAAAAGAGAGAGGAGGAAGAGAGAGGTGGAAGAGAGAGGAGGAAGAGAGAGGAGGAAGAGAGATGAGGAGGAGAGAGGAGGAAGAGAGAGGAAGAGGAGAGAAGAGGAGGAGAGAGGAGGAAGAGAGAGGAGGAAGAGAGAGGAGGAAGAGAGAGGAGGAAGAGAGAGGTGGAAGAGAGAGGAAGAGGAGAGAAGAGGAATAGAGAGGAAGAGGAGAGAGGAGGAAGAGAGAGGAGGAAGAGATAGAGGAAGAGAGATGAGGAGGACAGAGGAGGAAGAGAGACGAGGATGAGAGAGGAGCAAGAGTGAGGAGGAAGAGAGAGGAAGAGGAGAGAAGAGGAAGAGAGAGGAGGAAGAGAGTGGAGGAAGAGAGAGGAGGAAGAGAGAGGAAGAGGATAGAGGAGGAGGATAGAGGAGGAAGAGAGAGGTGGATGAGAGACGAGGAAGAGAGAGGAAGAAGAGAGAGGAGGAAGAGAGAGGAGGAAGAGAGAGGAAGAGGAAAGAAGAGGAGGAGAGAGGAGGAAGAGAGAGGAGGAAGAGAGAGGAGGAAGAGAGAGAAGGAAGAGAGAGGAGGAAGAGAGATGAATAGGCGAGAGGAGGAAGAGAGAGGAGGAAGAGAGACGAGGATGAGAGAGGAGCAAGAGTGAGGTGGAAGAGAGATGAAGAGAAGAGAAGAGGAAGAGAGAGGAGGAAGAGAGTGGAGGAAGAGAGAGGAGGAAGAGAGAGGAAGAAGAGAGAGGAGGAAGAGAGAGGAAGAGTAGAGAGGAGGAAGAGAGAGGAGGAAGAGAGAGGAGGAAGAGAGAGGAGGAAGAGAGAGGAGGAAGGGAGAGGAGCAAGAGTGAGGAGGATGAGAGAGGAAGAGAAGAGAAGATGAAGAGAGAGGAGGAAGAGAGAAGAGGAATAGAGAGGAGGAAGAGGATAGAGGAGGAGGAGAGAGGTGGAAGAGAGATGAGGAAGAGAGGGGAAGAAGTGAGAGGAGGAAGAGAGAGGAGAAAGAGAGAGGAAGAGGATAGAGAAGGAGGAGAGAGGAGGAAGAGAGAGGTGGAAGAGAGAGGAGGAAGAGAGAGGAAGAAGTGAGAGGAGGAAGAGAGAGGAGGAAGAGAGAGGAAGAGGAGAGAAGAGGAGGAGAGAGGAGGAAGAGAGAGGAGGAAGAGAGAGGAGGAAGAGAGAGGAGGAAGAGAGAGGAGGAAGAGAGAGGAAGAGGGGAGCGGAGGAAGAGAGCGGAGGAAGAGAGAAGAGGAAGAGAGAGGAGGAAGAGAGAGGAGGAAGTGAGAGGAGCAAGAGTGAGGAGGAAGAGAGAGGAGAAAGAGAGAGGAAGAGGATAGAGGAGGAGGAGAGAGGAGGAAGAGAGAGGTCGAAGAGTGAGGAGGAAGAGAGAGGAAGAAGTGAGAGGAGGAAGAGAGAGGAGGAAGAGAGATGAGGAGGAGAGAGGAGGAAGAGAGAGGAGGAAGAGAGAGGAGGAAGAGCGAGGAGGAAGAGAGAGGCAGAAGAGAGAGGAGGAAGAGAGAGGAAAAGAGAGAGGAGGAAGAGAGAAGAGGAAGAGAGAGGAGGAAGAGAGAGGAGGAGGAGAGAGGAGGAAGAGAGATGAGGAAGAGAGAGGTGGAAGAGAGAGGAAGAGGAGAGAAGAGGAGGAGAGAGGAGGAAGAGAGAGGAGGAAGAGAGAGGAGGAAGAGAGAGGAGGAAGAGAGATGAGGAGGACAGAGGAGGAGGGTAGAGGAGGAAGAGAGAGGTGGAAGAGAGAGGAGGAAGAGAGAGGAAGAAGAGAGAGGAGGAAGAGAGAGGAAGAGTAGAGAGGAGGAAGAGAGAGGAGGAAGACAGAGGAGGAAGAGAGAGGAGGAAGAGTAATGAGGAAGAGAGAGGAAGAGGAGAGAATATGAAGAGAGAGGAGGAAGAGAGAGGAGGAAGAGAGAGGAGGAAGACAGATGAGGAGGAGAGAGGAGGAAGAGAGAGGAAGAGGATAGAGGAGGAGGAGAGAGGTGGAAGAGAGAGGAGGAAGAGAGGGGAAGAAGTGAGAGGAGGAAGAGAGAGGAGAAAGAGAGAGGAAGAGGATAGAGAAGGAGGAGAGAGGAGGAAGAGAGAGGTGGAAGAGAGAGGAGGAAGACAGAGGAAGAAGTGAGAGGAGGAAGAGAGAGGAGGAAGAGAGAGGAAGAGTAGAGAAGAGGAGGAGAGAGGAGGAAGAGAGAGGAGGAAGAGAGAGGAGGAAGAGAGAGGAGGAAGAGAGAGGAAGAGGAGAGCGGAGGAAGAGAGAAGAGGAAGAGAGAGGAGGAAGAGACAGGAGGAAGTGAGAGGAGCAAGAGTAAGGAGGAAGAGAGAGGAAGAGGAGAGAAGATGAAGAGAGCGGAGGAAGATAGAAGAGGAAGAGAGAGGAGGAAGAGAGACGAGGATATGAGAGGAGCAAGAGTGAGGAGTAAGAGAGAGGAAGAGGAGAGAGGAGGAAGACAGAGGAGGAAGAGAGAGGAGGAAGAGAGAGGAAGAGGAGAGAGGAGGAGGACAGAGGAGGAGAGAGAAGGAAGAGAGAGGAGGAAGAGAGAGGAAGAGGAGAGAATAGGAAGAGAGAGGAGGAAGAGAGAGGAATTGGAGTGCGGAGGAAGAGAGAAGAGGAAGAGAGAGGAGGAATAGAGAGGAGGAAGAGAGAGGAAGAGGAGACAAGAGGAGGAGAGAGGAGGAAGAGAGAGGGGGAAGAGAAAGGAGGAAGACAGAGGAGGAAGAGAGAGGAAGAGGCGAGAGGAGGAAGAGAGAGGAGGAAGACAGACGAGGATGAGAGAGGAGCAAGAGTGAGGAGGAAGAGAGAGGAAGAGGAGAGAAGAGGAAGAGAGAGGAGGAAGAGAGTGGAGGAAGAGAGAGGAGGAAGAGTGAGGAAGAAGATAGAGAGGAGGATAGAGGAGGAAGAGAGAGGTGGAAGAGAGAGGAGGAAGAGAGAGGAAGAAGAGAGAGGAGGAAGAGAGAGGAAGAGTTAAGAGGAGGAAGAGAGAGGAGGAAGAAAGAGGAGGAAGAGAGAGGAGGAAGAGAGAGGAAGAGGAGAGAAGAGGAGGAGAGAGGAGGAAGAGAGAGGAGGAAGAGAGAGGAGGAAGACAGATGAGGACGAGAGAGGAGGAAGAGAGAGGAGGAAGAGAGACGAGGATGAGAGAGTAGCAAGAGTGAGGAGGAAGAGAGACGAGGATGAGAGAGCAGCAAGAGTGAGGAGGAAGAGAGAGGAAGAGGAGAGAAGAGGAAGAGAGAGGAGGAAGAGAGAGGAATAAGAGAGAGGAGGAAGAGAGAGGAGGAAGAGAGAGGAGCAAGAGTGATGAGGAAGAGAGAGGAAGAGGAGAGAAGATGAAGAGAGAGGAGGAAGAGAGAGGAGGAAGAGTGAGGAAGAAGTGAGAGGAGGAAGAGAGAGGAGGAAGAGAGAGGAAGAGGAGAGAAGAGGAGGAGAGAGGAGGAAGAGAGAGGAGGAAGAGAGAGGAGGAAGAGAGAGGAGGAAGAGAGAGGAGGAAGAGAGAGGAAGAGGGGAGCGGAGGAAGAGAGAAGAGGAAGAGAGAGGAGGAAGAGACAGGAGGAAGTGAGAGGAGCAAGAGTAAGGAGGAAGAGAGAGGAAGAGGAGAGAAGATGAAGAGAGCGGAGGAAGAGAGAAGAGGAAGAGAGAGGAGGAAGAGAGAGGAGGAAGTGAGAGGAGCAAGAGTGAGGAGGAAGAGAGAGGAGAAAGAGAGAGGAAGAGGATAGAGGAGGAGGAGAGAGGAGGAAGAGAGAGGTCGAAGAGTGAGGAGGAAGAGAGAGGAAGAAGTGAGAGGAGGAAGAGAGAGGAGGAGGAGAGAGGAGGAAGAGAGAGGAGGAAGAGAGAGGTGGAAGAGAGAGGAAGAGGAGAGAAGAGGAGGAGAGAGGAGGAAGAGAGAGGAGGAAGAGAGAGGAGGAAGAGAGAGGAGGAAGAGAGATGAGGAGGACAGAGGAGGAAGAGAGACGAGGATGAGAGAGGAGCAAGAGTGAGGAGGAAGAGAGAGGAAGAGGGAGAGAAGAGGAAGAGAGAGGAGGAAGAGAGTGGAGGAAGAGAGAGGAGAAAGAGAGAGGAAGAGGATAGAGGAGGAGGATAGAGGAGGAAGAGAGAGGTGGATGAGAGAGGAGGAAGAGAGAGGAAGAAGAGAGAGGAGGAAGAGAGAGGAGGAAGAGAGAGGAAGAGGAAAGAAGAGGAGGAGAGAGGAGGAAGAGAGAGGAGGAAGAGAGAGGAGGAAGAGAGAGAAGGAAGAGAGAGGATGAAGAGAGATGAATAGGCAAGAGGAGGAATAGAGAGGAGGAGGAAGAGAGACGAGGATGAGAGAGGAGCAAGAGTGAGGTGGAAGAGAGAGGAAGAGAAGAGAAGAGGAAGAGAGAGGAGGAAGAGAGTGGAGGAAGAGAGAGGAGGAAGAGAGAGGAAGAGGATAGAGGAGGAGGGTAGAGGAGGAAGAGAGAGGTGGAAGAGAGAGGAGGAAGAGAGAGGAAGAAGAGAGAGGAGGAAGAGAGAGGAAGAGTAGAGAGGAGGAAGAGAGAGGAGGAAGACAGAGGAGGAAGAGAGAGGAGGAAGAGTGATGAGGAAGAGAGAGGAAGAGGAGAGAAGATGAAGAGAGAGGAGGAAGAGAGAGGAGGAAGAGAGAGGAGGAAGACAGATGAGGAGGAGAGAGGAGGAAGAGAGAGGAAGAGGATAGAGGAGGAGGAGAGAGGTGGAAGAGAGAGGAGGAAGAGAGGGGAAGAAGTGAGAGGAGGAAGAGAGAGGAGAAAGAGAGAGGAAGAGGATAGAGAAGGAGGAGAGAGGAGGAAGAGAGAGGTGGAAGAGAGAGGAGGAAGACAGAGGAAGAAGTGAGAGGAGGAAGAGAGAGGAGGAAGAGAGAGGAAGAGTAGAGAAGAGGAGGAGAGAGGAGGAAGAGAGAGGAGGAAGAGAGAGGAGGAAGAGAGAGGAGGAAGAGAGAGGAAGAGGAGAGCGGAGGAAGAGAGAAGAGGAAGAGAGAGGAGGAAGAGACAGGAGGAAGTGAGAGGAGCAAGAGTAAGGAGGAAGAGAGAGGAAGAGGAGAGAAGATGAAGACAGCGGAGGAAGATAGAAGAGGAAGAGAGAGGAGGAAGAGAGACGAGGATATGAGAGGAGCAAGAGTGAGGAGTAAGAGAGAGGAAGAGGAGAGAGGAGGAAGACAGAGGAGGAAGAGAGAGGAGGAAGAGAGAGGAAGAGGAGAGAGGAGGAGGACAGAGGAGGAGAGAGAAGGAAGAGAGAGGAGGAAGAGAGAGGAAGAGGAGAGAATAGGAAGAGAGAGGAGGAAGAGAGAGGAATTGGAGTGCGGAGGAAGAGAGAAGAGGAAGAGAGAGGAGGAATAGAGAGGAGGAAGAGAGAGGAAGAGGAGACAAGAGGAGGAGAGAGGAGGAAGAGAGAGGGGGAAGAGAAAGGAGGAAGACAGAGGAGGAAGAGAGAGGAAGAGGCGAGAGGAGGAAGAGAGAGGAGGAAGACAGACGAGGATGAGAGAGGAGCAAGAGTGAGGAGGAAGAGAGAGGAAGAGGAGAGAAGAGGAAGAGAGAGGAGGAAGAGAGTGGAGGAAGAGAGAGGAGGAAGAGTGAGGAAGAAGATAGAGGAGGAGGATAGAGGAGGAAGAGAGAGGTGGAAGAGAGAGGAGGAAGAGAGAGGAAGAAGAGAGAGGAGGAAGAGAGAGGAAGAGTTAAGAGGAGGAAGAGAGGGGTGGAAGAAAGAGGAGGAAGAGAGAGGAGGAAGAGAGAGGAAGAGGAGAGAAGAGGAGGAGAGAGGAGGAAGAGAGAGGAGGAAGAGAGAGGAGGAAGACAGATGAGGAGGAGAGAGGAGGAAGAGAGAGGAGGAAGAGAGACGAGGATGAGAGAGTAGCAAGAGTGAGGAGGAAGAGAGACGAGGATGAGAGAGCAGCAAGAGTGAGGAGGAAGAGAGAGGAAGAGGAGAGAAGAGGAAGAGAGAGGAGGAAGAGAGAGGAATAAGAGAGAGGAGGAAGAGAGAGGAGGAAGAGAGAGGAGCAAGAGTGATGAGGAAGAGAGAGGAAGAGGAGAGAAGATGAAGAGAGAGGAGGAAGAGAGAGGAGGAAGAGAGAGGAGGAAGAGAGTGGAGGAAGAGAGAGGAGGAAGAGAGAGGAAGAGGAGAGAAGAGGAGGAGAGAGGAGGAAGAGAGAGGAGGAAGAGAGAGGAGGAAGAGAGAGGAGGAAGAGAGATGAGGAGGACAGAGGAGGAAGAGAGAGGAGGAAGAGAGACGAGGATGAGAGAGGAGCAAGAGTGAGGAGGAAGAGAGAGGAAGAGGAGAGAGGGGAAGAGAGAGGAGGAATAGAGTTGAGGAAGAGAGAGGAGGAAGAGAGAGGAAGAGGATAGAGGAGGAGGATAGAGGAGGAAGAGAGAGGTGGAAGAGAGAGGAAGAGGAAGGCGGAGGAAGAGAGAAGAGGAAGAGAGAGGAGGAAGAGAGAGGAGGAAGTGAGAGGAGCAATAGTGAGGAGGAAGAGAGAGGAAGAGGAGAGAAGATGAAGAGAGAGGAGGAAGAGAGAAGAGGAAGAGAGAGGAGGAAGAGAGAGGTGGAAGAGAGAGGAAGAAGTGAGAGGAGGAAGAGAGAGGAGGAAGAGAGAGGAGGAAGAGAGAGGAGGAAGAGAGAGGAGGAAGAGAGGGGAAGAGGAGAGCGGAGGAAGAGAGAAGAGGAAGAGAGAGGAGGAAGAGAGAGGAGGAAGTGAGAGGAGCAAGAGTAAGGAGGAAGAGAGAGGAAGAGGAGAGAAGATGAGGAGACCGGAGGAAGAGAGAAGAGGAAGAGAGAGGAGGAAGAGAGAGGAGGAAGTGAGAGGAGCAAGAGTGAGGAGAAAGAGAGAGGAAGAAGAGAGAAGATGAAGAGAGAGGAGGAAGAGAGAAGAGGGAAGAGAGAGGAGGAAGAGAGAGGAGGAAGAGAGAGGAGAAAGAGAGAGGAAGAGGAGAGAAGAGGAGGAGAGAGGAGGAAGAGAGAGGAGGAAGAGAGAGGAGGAAGAGAGAGGAGGAAGTGAGAGGAGCAAGAGTGAGGAGGAAGAGAGAGGAAGAGGAGAGAAGATGAAGAGAGCGGAGGAATAGAGAAGAGGAAGAGAGAGGAGGAAGAGAGGGGAGGAAGAGAGAGGAGGAAGAGAGAGGAAGAGGAGAGAAGAGGAGGAGAGAGGAGGAAAAGAGAGGTGGAAGAGAGAGGCAGAAGAGAGAGGAGGAAGAGAGAGGAAAAGAGAGAGGAGGAAGAGAGAAGAGGAAGAGAGAGGAGGAAGAGAGAGGAGGAGGAGAGAGGAGGAAGAGAGAGGAGGAAGAGAGATGAGGAGGACAGAGGAGGAAGAGAGAGGAGGAAGAGAGACGAGGATGAGAGAGGAGCAAGAGTGAGGAGGAAGAGAGAGGAAGAGAGAGAAGATGAAGAGAGAGTAGGAAGAGAGTGGAGGAAGAGAGAGGAGGAAGAGAGAGGAAGAGGATAGAGGAGGAGGATAGAGGAGGAAGAGAGAGGTGGAAGAGAGAGGAGGAAGAAAGAGGAGGAAGAGAGAGGAAGAGGAGAGAAGAGGAGGAGAGAGGAGGAAGAGAGAGGAGGAAGAGAGAGGAGGAAGAGAGAGAAGGAAGAGAGAGGAGGAAGAGAGATGAAGAGGCGAGAGGAGGAAAAGAGAGGAGGAAGAGAGAGGAGGAAGAGAGAGGAGGAAGAGAGAGGAGGAAGGGAGAGGAAGAGGAGAGCGAAGGAAGAGAGAAGAGGAAGAGAGAGGAGGAAAAGAGAGGAGAAAGTGAGAGGAGCAAGAGTGAGGAGGTAGAGAGAGGAAGAGGAGAGAAGATGAAGAGAGAGGAGGAAGAGAGAAGAGGAAGAGAGAGGAGGAAGAGAGAGGAGGAAGAGAGAGGTGGAAGAGAGAGGAGGAAGAGAGAGGAAAAAGTGAGAGGAGGAAGAGAGAGGAGGAAGAGAGAGGAGGAAGAGAGAGGAAGAGGAGAGAGGAGGAAGAGAGAAGAGGAAGAGAGAGGAGGAAGAGAGAGGAGGAAGAGAGGGGAGGAAGAGAGAGGAGGAAGAGAGATGAGGAGGAGAGAGGAGGAAGAGAGAGGAGGAAGAGAGAGGAGGAAGAGAGAGGAGGATGAGAGAGGAGCAAGAGTGAGGAGGAATAGAGAGGAAGATGAGAGAGGAAGAGGAGAGAGGAGGAGGAGAGAGGACGAAGAGAGAGAAGGAAGAGAGTGGAGGAAGAGAGAGGAAGAGGAGAGAGGAGGAAGAGAGAAGAGGAAGAGAGAGGAGGAAGAGAGAGGAGGAAGAGAGAGGAGGAAGAGAGAGGAGGAAGAGAGATGAGGAGGACAGAGGAGGAAGAGAGACGAGGATGAGAGAGGAGCAAGAGTGAGGAGGAAGAGAGAGGAAGAGGAGAGAAGAGAAAGAGAGAGCAGGAAGAGAGTGGAGGAAGAGAGAGGAGGAAGAGAGAGGAAGAGGATAGAGGAGGAGGATAGAGGAGTAAGAGAGAGGTGGAAGAGAGAGGAGGAAGAAAGAGGAGGAAGAGAGAGGAAGAGGAGAGAAGAGGAGGAGAGAGGAGGAAGAGAGAGGAGGAAGAGAGAGGAGGAAGAGAGAGAAGGAAGAGAGAGGAGGAAGAGAGATGAAGAGGCGAGAGGAGGAAGAGAGAGGAGGAAGAGAGACGAGGATGAGAGGGGAGCAAGAGTGAGGTGGAAGAGAGAGGAAGAGGAGAAAAGAGAAAGAGAGAGGAACAAGAGAGTGGAGCAAGAGAGAAGAGGAAGAGAGAGGAAGAGGATAGAGGAGGAGGATAGAGGAGGAAGAGAGAGGTGGAAGAGAGAGGAGGAAGAGAGAGGAAGAAGAGAGGAGAAAGAGAGAGGAAGAGTAGAGAGGAGGAAGAGAGAGGAGGAAGAGAGAGGAGGAAAAGAGAGGAGGAAGAGAGAGGAGGAAGGGAGAGGAAGAGGAGAGTGAAGGAAGAGAGAAGAGGAAGAGAGAGGAGGAAGAGAGAGGAGAAAGTGAGAGGAGCAAGAGTGAGGAGGAAGAGAGAGGAAGAGGAGAGAAGATGAAGAGAGAGGAGGAAGAGAGAAGAGGAAGAGAGAGGAGGAAGAGAGAGGAGGAAAAGAGAGGAGAAAGAGAGAGGAAGAGGATAGAGGAGGAGGAGAGAGGTGGAAGAGAGAGGAGGAAGAGAGGGGAAGAAGTGAGAGGAGGAAGAGAGAGAAGAAAGAGAGAGGAAGAGGATAGAGAAGGAGGAGAGAGGAGGAAGAGAGAGGTGGAAGAGAGAGGAGGAAGAGAGAGGAAGAAGTGAGAGGAGGAAGAGAGAGGAGGAAGAGAGAGGAAGAGGAGAGAAGAGGAGGAGAGAGGAGGAAGAGAGAGGTGGAAGAGAGTGGAGGAAGAGAGAGGAAAATGTGAGAGGAGGAAGAGAGAGGAGGAAGAGAGAGGAGGAAGAGAGAGGAAGAGGAGTGAGGAGGAAGAGAGAAGAGGAAGAGAGAGGAGGAAGAGAGAGGAGGAAGAGAGAGGAGGAAGAGAGAGGAGGAAGAGAGAGGAGGAAGAGAGATGAGGAGGAGAGAGGAGGAAGAGAGAGGAGGAAGAGAGAGGAGGAAGAGAGAGGAGGATGAGAGAGGAGCAAGAGTGAGGAGGAATAGAGAGGAAGATGAGATGTAAGAGGAGAGAGGAGGAGGAGAGAGGACGAAGAGAGAGGAAAAGAGAGAGGAGGAAGAGAGAGGAGGAAGAGAGAGGAGGAAGAGAGTGGAGGAAGAGAGAGGAGGAAGAGAGAGGTGGAAGAGAGAGGTGGAAGAGAGAGGAAGAGGAGAGAAGAGGAATAGAGAGGAAGAGGAGAGAGGAGGAAGAGAGAGGAGGAAGAGATAGGAGGAAGAGAGATGAGGAGGACAGAGGAGGAAGAGAGACGAGGATGAGAGAGGAGCAAGAGTGAGGAGGAAGAGAGAGGAAGAGGAGAGAAGAGGAAGAGAGAGGAGGAAGAGAGTGGAGGAAGAGAGAGGAGGAAGAGAGAGGAAGAGGATAGAGGAGGAGGATAGAGGAGGAAGAGAGAGGTGGATGAGAGACGAGGAAGAGAGAGGAAGAAGAGAGAGGAGGAAGAGAGAGGAGGAAGAGAGACGAAGAGGAAAGAAGAGGAGGAGAGAGGAGGAAGAGAGAGGAGGAAGAGAGAGGAGGAAGAGAGAGAAGGAAGAGAGAGGAGGAAGAGAGATGAATAGGCGAGAGGAGGAAGAGAGAGGAGGAAGAGAGACGAGGATGAGAGAGGAGCAAGAGTGAGGTGGAAGAGAGATGAAGAGAAGAGAAGAGGAAGAGAGAAGAGGAAGAGAGTGGGGGAAGAGAGAGGAGGAAGAGAGAGAAAGAAGAGAGAGGAGGAAGAGAGAGGAAGAGTAGAGAGGAGGAAGAGAGAGGAGGAAGAGAGAGGAGGAAGAGAGAGGAGGAAGAGAGAGGAGGAAGGAGAGGAGCAAGAGTGAGGAGGATGAGAGAGGAAGAGAAGAGAAGATGAAGAGAGAGGAGGAAGAGAGAAGAGGAATAGAGAGGAGGAAGAGGATAGAGGAGGAGGAGAGAGGTGGAAGAGAGATGAGGAAGAGAGGGGAAGAAGTGAGAGGAGGAAGAGAGAGGAGAAAGAGAGAGGAAGAGGATAGAGAAGGAGGAGAGAGGAGGAAGAGAGAGGTGGAAGAGAGAGGAGGAAGAGAGAGGAAGAAGTGAGAGTAGGAAGAGAGAGGAGGAAGAGAGAGGAAGAGGAGAGAAGAGGAGGAGAGAGGAGGAAGAGAGAGGAGGAAGACAGAGGAGGAAGAGAGAGGAGGAAGAGAAAGGAGGAAGAGAGAGGAAGAGGGGAGCGGAGGAAGAGAGAGGAGGAAGAGAGAGGAGGAAGAGAGAGGAGGAAGTGAGAGGAGCAAGAGTGAGGAGGAAGAGAGAGGAGAAAGAGAGAGGAAGAGGATAGAGGAGGAGGAGAGAGGAGGAAGAGAGAGGTCGAAGAGTGAGGAGGAAGAGAGAGGAAGAAGTGAGAGGAGGAAGAGAGAGGAGGAAGAGAGATGAGGAGGAGAGAGGAGGAAGAGAGAGGAGGAAGAGAGAGGAGGAAGAGCGAGGAGGAAGAGAGAGGCAGAAGAGAGAGGAGGAAGAGAGAGGAAAAGAGAGAGGAGGAAGAGAGAAGAGGAAGAGAGAGGAGGAAGAGAGAGGAGGAGTAGAGAGGAGGAAGAGAGAGGAGGAAGAGAGAGGTGGAAGAGAGAGGAAGAGGAGAGAAGAGGAGGAGAGAGGAGGAAGAGAGAGGAGGAAGACAGAGGAGGAAGAGAGAGGAGGAAGGAGAGGAGCAAGAGTGAGGAGGATGAGAGAGGAAGAGAAGAGAAGATGAAGAGAGAGGAGGAAGAGAGAAGAGGAATAGAGAGGAGGAAGAGGATAGAGGAGGAGGAGAGAGGTGGAAGAGAGATGAGGAAGAGAGGGGAAGAAGTGAGAGGAGGAAGAGAGAGGAGAAAGAGAGAGGAAGAGGATAGAGAAGGAGGAGAGAGGAGGAAGAGAGAGGTGGAAGAGAGAGGAGGAAGAGAGAGGAAGAAGTGAGAGGAGGAAGAGAGAGGAGGAAGAGAGAGGAAGAGGAGAGAAGAGGAGGAGAGAGGAGGAAGAGAGAGGAGGAAGACAGAGGAGGAAGAGAGAGGAGGAAGAGAAAGGAGGAAGAGAGAGGAAGAGGGGAGCGGAGGAAGAGAGAGGAGGAAGAGAGAGGAGGAAGAGAGAGGAGGAAGTGAGAGGAGCAAGAGTGAGGAGGAAGAGAGAGGAGAAAGAGAGAGGAAGAGGATAGAGGAGGAGGAGAGAGGAGGAAGAGAGAGGTCGAAGAGTGAGGAGGAAGAGAGAGGAAGAAGTGAGAGGAGGAAGAGAGAGGAGGAAGAGAGATGAGGAGGAGAGAGAAGGAAGAGAGAGGAGGAAGAGAGAGGAGGAAGAGCGAGGAGGAAGAGAGAGGCAGAAGAGAGAGGAGGAAGAGAGAGGAAAAGAGAGAGGAGGAAGAGAGAAGAGGAAGAGAGAGGAGGAAGAGAGAGGAGGAGTAGAGAGGAGGAAGAGAGAGGAGGAAGAGAGAGGTGGAAGAGAGAGGAAGAGGAGAGAAGAGGAGGAGAGAGGAGGAAGAGAGAGGAGGAAGAGAGAGGAGGAAGAGAGAGGAGGAAGAGAGATGAGGAGGACAGAGGAGGAGGGTAGAGGAGGAAGAGAGAGGTGGAAGAGAGAGGAGGAAGAGAGAGGAAGAAGAGAGAGGAGGAAGAGAGAGGAAGAGTAGAGAGGAGGAAGAGAGAGGAGGAAGACAGAGGAGGAAGAGAGAGGAGGAAGAGTGATGAGGAAGAGAGAGGAAGAGGAGAGAAGATGAAGAGAGAGGAGGAAGAGAGAGGAGGAAGAGAGAGGAGGAAGACAGATGAGGAGGAGAGAGGAGGAAGAGAGAGGAAGAGGATAGAGGAGGAGGAGAGAGGTGGAAGAGAGAGGAGGAAGAGAGGGGAAGAAGTGAGAGGAGGAAGAGAGAGGAGAAAGAGAGAGGAAGAGGATAGAGAAGGAGGAGAGAGGAGGAAGAGAGAGGTGGAAGAGAGAGGAGGAAGACAGAGGAAGAAGTGAGAGGAGGAAGAGAGAGGAGGAAGAGAGAGGAAGAGTAGAGAAGAGGAGGAGAGAGGAGGAAGAGAGAGGAGGAAGAGAGAGGAGGAAGAGAGAGGAGGAAGAGAGAGGAAGAGGAGAGCGGAGGAAGAGAGAAGAGGAAGAGAGAGGAGGAAGAGACAGGAGGAAGTGAGAGGAGCAAGAGTAAGGAGGAAGAGAGAGGAAGAGGAGAGAAGATGAAGAGAGCGGAGGAAGATAGAAGAGGAAGAGAGAGGAGGAAGAGAGACGAGGATATGAGAGGAGCAAGAGTGAGGAGTAAGAGAGAGGAAGAGGAGAGAGGAGGAAGACAGAGGAGGAAGAGAGAGGAGGAAGAGAGAGGAAGAGGGAGAGAGGAGGAGGACAGAGGATGAGAGAGAAGGAAGAGAGAGGAGGAAGAGAGAGGAAGAGGAGAGAATAGGAAGAGAGAGGAGGAAGAGAGAGGAATTGGAGTGCGGAGGAAGAGAGAAGAGGAAGAGAGAGGAGGAATAGAGAGGAGGAAGAGAGAGGAAGAGGAGACAAGAGGAGGAGAGAGGAGGAAGAGAGAGGGGGAAGAGAAAGGAGGAAGACAGAGGAGGAAGAGAGAGGAAGAGGCGAGAGGAGGAAGAGAGAGGAGGAAGACAGACGAGGATGAGAGAGGAGCAAGAGTGAGGAGGAAGAGAGAGGAAGAGGAGAGAAGTGGAAGAGAGAGGAGGAAGAGAGTGGAGGAAGAGAGAGGAGGAAGAGTGACGAAGAAGATAGAGGAGGAGGATAGAGGAGGAAGAGAGAGGTGGAAGAGAGAGGAGGAAGAGAGAGGAAGAAGAGAGAGGAGGAAGAGAGAGGAAGAGTTAAGAGGAGGAAGAGAGAGGAGGAAGAAAGAGGAGGAAGAGAGAGGAGGAAGAGAGAGGAAGAGGAGAGAAGAGGAGGAGAGAGGAGGAAGAGAGAGGAGGAAGAGAGAGGAGGAAGACAGATGAGGAGGAGAGAGGAGGAAGAGAGAGGAGGAAGAGAGACGAGGATGAGAGAGTAGCAAGAGTGAGGAGGAAGAGAGACGAGGATGAGAGAGCAGCAAGAGTGAGGAGGAAGAGAGAGGAAGAGGAGAGAAGAGGAAGAGAGAGGAGGAAGAGAGAGGAATAAGAGAGAGGAGGAAGAGAGAGGAGGAAGAGAGAGGAGCAAGAGTGATGAGGAAGAGAGAGGAAGAGGAGAGAAGATGAAGAGAGAGGAGGAAGAGAGAGGAGGAAGAGTGAGGAAGAAGTGAGAGGAGGAAGAGAGAGGAGGAAGAGAGAGGAAGAGGAGAGAAGAGGAGGAGAGAGGAGGAAGAGAGAGGAGGAAGAGAGAGGAGGAAGAGAGAGGAGGAAGAGAGAGGAAGAGGGGAGCGGAGGAAGAGAGAAGAGGGAGAGAGAGGAGGAAGAGACAGGAGGAAGTGAGAGGAGCAAGAGTAAGGAGGAAGAGAGAGGAAGAGGAGAGAAGATGAAGAGAGCGGAGGAAGAGAGAAGAGGAAGAGAGAGGAGGAAGAGAGAGGAGGAAGTGAGAGGAGCAAGAGTGAGGAGGAAGAGAGAGGAGAAAGAGAGAGGAAGAGGATAGAGGAGGAGGAGAGAGGAGGAGGAGAGAGGAGAAAGAGAGAGGTCGAAGAGTGAGGAGGAAGAGAGAGGAAGAAGTGAGAGGAGGAAGAGAGAGGAGGAAGAGAGATGAGGAGGAGAGAGGAGGAAGAGAGAGGAGGAAGAGAGAGGAGGAAGAGCGAGGAGGAAGAGAGAGGCAGAAGAGAGAGGAGGAAGAGAGAGGAAAAGAGAGAGGAGGAAGAGAGAAGAGGAAGAGAGAGGAGGAAGAGAGAGGAGGAGGAGAGAGGAGGAAGAGCGAGGAGGAAGAGAGAGGTGGAAGAGAGAGGAAGAGGAGAGAAGAGGAGGAGAGAGGAGGAAGAGAGAGGAGGAAGAGAGAGGAGGAAGAGAGAGGAGGAAGAGAGATGAGGAGGACAGAGGAGGAAGAGAGACGAGGATGAGAGAGGAGCAGGAGTGAGGAGGAAGAGAGAGGAAGAGAGGAGAAGAGGAAGAGAGAGGAGGAAGAGAGTGGAGGAAGAGAGAGGAGGAAGAGAGAGGAAGAGGATAGAGGAGGAAGAGAGAGGAGGAAGAGAGAGGAAGAGGAAAGAAGAGGAGGAGAGAGGAGGAAGAGAGAGGAGGAAGAGAGAGGAGGAAGAGAGAGAAGGAAGAGAGAGGATGAAGAGAGATGAATAGGCAAGAGGAGGAATAGAGAGGAGGAGGAAGAGAGACGAGGATGAGAGAGGAGCAAGAGTGAGGTGGAAGAGAGAAAAGAAAAGAAGAGAAGAGGAAGAGAGAGGAGGAAGAGAGTGGAGGAAGAGAGAGGAGGAAGAGAGAGGAAGAGGATAGAGGAGGAGGGTAGAGGAGGAAGAGAGAGGTGGAAGAGAGAGGAGGAAGAGAGAGGAAGAAGAGAGAGGAGGAAGAGAGAGGAAGAGTAGAGAGGAGGAAGAGAGATGAGGAGGAGAGAGGAGGAAGAGAGAGGAAGAGGAGAGAAGAGGAGGAGAGAGGAGGAAGAGAGAGGAGGAAGAGAGAGGAGGAAGAGAGAGGAGGAAGAGAGAGGTGGAAGAGAGAGGAAGAGGAGAGAAGAGGAATAGAGAGGAAGAGGAGAGAGGAGGAAGAGAGAGGAGGAAGAGATATGAGGAAGAGAGATGAGGAGGACAGAGGAGGAAGAGAGACGAGGATGAGAGAGGAGCAAGAGTGAGGAGGAAGAGAGAGGAAGAGGAGAGAAGAGGAAGAGAGAGGAGGAAGAGAGTGGAGGAAGAGAGAGGAGGAAGAGAGAGGAAGAGGATAGAGGAGGAGGATAGAGGAGGAAGAGAGAGGTGGATGAGAGACGAGGAAGAGAGAGGAAGAAGAGAGAGGAGGAAGAGAGAGGAGGAAGAGAGAGGAAGAGGAAAGAAGAGGAGGAGAGAGGAGGAAGAGAGAGGAGGAAGAGAGAGGAGGAAGAGAGAGAAGGAAGAGAGAGGAGGAAGAGAGATGAATAGGCGAGAGGAGGAAGAGAGAGGAGGAAGAGAGACGAGGATGAGAGAGGAGCAAGAGTGAGGTGGAAGAGAGATGAAGAGAAGAGAAGAGGAAGAGAGAGGAGGAAGAGAGTGGAGGAAGAGAGAGGAGGAAGAGAGAGGAAGAAGAGAGAGGAGGAAGAGAGAGGAAGAGTAGAGAGGAGGAAGAGAGAGGAGGAAGAGAGAGGAGGAAGAGAGAGGAGGAAGAGAGAGGAGGAAGGGAGAGGAGCAAGAGTGAGGAGGATGAGAGAGGAAGAGAAGAGAAGATGAAGAGAGAGGAGGAAGAGAGAAGAGGAATAGAGAGAAGGAAGAGGATAGAGGAGGAGGAGAGAGGTGGAAGAGAGATGAGGAAGAGAGGGGAAGAAGTGAGAGGAGGAAGAGAGAGCAGAAAGAGAGAGGAAGAGGATAGAGAAGGAGGAGAGAGGAGGAAGAGAGAGGTGGAAGAGAGAGGAGGAAGAGAGAGGAAGAAGTGAGAGGAGGAAGAGAGAGGAGGAAGAGAGAGGAAGAGGAGAGAAGAGGAGGAGAGAGGAGGAAGAGAGAGGAGGAAGAGAGAGGAGGAAGAGAGAGGAGGAAGAGAGAGGAGGAAGAGAGAGGAAGAGGGGAGCGGAGGAAGAGAGAAGAGGAAGAGAGAGGAGGAAGAGACAGGAGGAAGTGAGAGGAGCAAGAGTAAGGAGGAAGAGAGAGGAAGAGGAGAGAAGATGAAGAGAGCGGAGGAAGAGAGAAGAGGAAGAGAGAGGAGGAAGAGAGAGGAGGAAGTGAGAGGAGCAAGAGTGAGGAGGAAGAGAGAGGAGAAAGAGAGAGGAAGAGGATAGAGGAGGAGGAGAGAGGAGGAAGAGAGAGGTCGAAGAGTGAGGAGGAAGAGAGAGGAAGAAGTGAGAGGAGGAAGAGAGAGGAGGAAGAGAGATGAGGAGGAGAGAGGAGGAAGAGAGAGGAGGAAGAGAGAGGAGGAAGAGCGAGGAGGAAGAGAGAGGCAGAAGAGAGAGGAGGAAGAGAGAGGAAAAGAGAGAGGAGGAAGAGAGAAGAGGAAGAGAGAGGAGGAAGAGAGAGGAGGAGGAGAGAGGAGGAAGAGAGAGGAGGAAGAGAGAGGTGGAAGAGAGAGGAAGAGGAGAGAAGAGGAGGAGAGAGGAGGAAGAGAGAGGAGGAAGAGAGAGGAGGAAGAGAGAGGAGGAAGAGAGATGAGGAGGACAGAGGAGGAGGGTAGAGGAGGAAGAGAGAGGTGGAAGAGAGAGGAGGAAGAGAGAGGAAGAGTAGAGAGGAGGAAGAGAGAGGAGGAAGACAGAGGAGGAAGAGAGAGGAGGAAGAGTGATGAGGAAGAGAGAGGAAGAGGAGAGAAGATGAAGAGAGAGGAGGAAGAGAGAGGAGGAAGAGAGAGGAGGAAGACAGATGAGGAGGAGAGAGGAGGAAGAGAGAGGAAGAGGATAGAGGAGGAGGAGAGAGGTGGAAGAGAGAGGAGGAAGAGAGGGGAAGAAGTGAGAGGAGGAAGAGAGAGGAGAAAGAGAGAGGAAGAGGATAGAGAAGGAGGAGAGAGGAGGAAGAGAGAGGTGGAAGAGAGAGGAGGAAGACAGAGGAAGAAGTGAGAGGAGGAAGAGAGAGGAGGAAGAGAGAGGAAGAGTAGAGAAGACGAGGAGAGAGGAGGAAGAGAGAGGAGGAAGAGAGAGGAGGAAGAGAGAGGAGGAAGAGAGAGGAAGAGGAGAGCGGAGGAAGAGAGAAGAGGAAGAGAGAGGAGGAAGAGACAGGAGGAAGTGAGAGGAGCAAGAGTAAGGAGGAAGAGAGAGGAAGAGGAGAGAGGAGGAAGACAGAGGAGGAAGAGAGAGGAGGAAGAGAGAGGAAGAGGAGAGAGGAGGAGGACAGAGGAGGAGAGAGAAGGAAGAGAGAGGAGGAAGAGAGAGGAAGAGGAGAGAATAGGAAGAGAGAGGAGGAAGAGAGAGGAATTGGAGTGCGGAGGAAGAGAGAAGAGGAAGAGAGAGGAGGAATAGAGAAGAGGAAGAGAGAGGAAGAGGAGACAAGAGGAGGAGAGAGGAGGAAGAGAGAGGGGGAAGAGAAAGGAGGAAGACAGAGGAGGAAGAGAGAGGAAGAGGCGAGAGGAGGAAGAGAGAGGAGGAAGACAGACGAGGATGAGAGAGGAGCAAGAGTGAGGAGGAAGAGAGAGGAAGAGGAGAGAAGAGGAAGAGAGAGGAGGAAGAGAGTGGAGGAAGAGAGAGGAGGAAGAGTGAGGAAGAAGATAGAGGAGGAGGATAGAGGAGGAAGAGAGAGGTGGAAGAGAGAGGAGGAAGAGAGAGGAAGAAGAGAGAGGAGGAAGAGAGAGGAAGAGTTAAGAGGAGGAAGAGAGAGGAGGAAGAAAGAGGAGGAAGAGAGAGGAGGAAGAGAGAGGAAGAGGAGAGAAGAGGAGGAGAGAGGAGGAAGAGAGAGGAGGAAGAGAGAGGAGGAAGACAGATGAGGAGGAGAGAGGAGGAAGAGAGAGGAGGAAGAGAGACGAGGATGAGAGAGTAGCAAGAGTGAGGAGGAAGAGAGACGAGGATGAGAGAGCAGCAAGAGTGAGGAGGAAGAGAGAGGAAGAGGAGAGAAGAGGAAGAGAGAGGAGGAAGAGAGAGGAATAAGAGAGAGGAGGAAGAGAGAGGAGGAAGAGAGAGGAGCAAGAGTGATGAGGAAGAGAGAGGAAGAGGAGAGAAGATGAAGAGAGAGGAGGAAGAGAGAGGAGGAAGAGTGAGGAAGAAGTGAGAGGAGGAAGAGAGAGGAGGAAGAGAGAGGAAGAGGAGAGAAGAGGAGGAGAGAGGAGGAAGAGAGAGGAGGAAGAGAGAGGAGGAAGAGAGAGGAGGAAGAGAGAGGAGGAAGAGAGAAGAAGAGGGGAGCGGAGGAAGAGAGAAGAGGAAGAGAGAGGAGGAAGAGACAGGAGGAAGTGAGAGGAGCAAGAGTAAGGAGGAAGAGAGAGGAAGAGGACAGAAGATGAAGAGAGCGGAGGAAGAGAGAAGAGGAAGAGAGAGGAGGAAGAGAGAGGAGGAAGTGAGAGGAAGAGGATAGAGGAGGAGGAGAGAGGAGGAAGAGAGAGGAGGAAGAGAGATGAGGAGCACAGAGGAGGAAGAGAGACGAGGATGAGAGAGGAGCAAGAGTGAGGAGGAAGAGAGAGGAAGAGGGGAGAAGAGGAAGAGAGAGGAGGAAGAGAGAGGAGGAAGAGAGAGGAAGAGGAGAGAGGAGGAAGAGAGAAGAGGAAGAGAGAGGAGGAAGAGAGAGGAGGAAGAGAGAGGAGGAAGAGAGAGGAGGAAGAGAGAGGAGGAAGAGAGATGAGGAGGAGAGAGGAGGAAGAGAGAGGAGGAAGAGAGAGGAGGAAGAGAGAGGAGGATGAGAGAGGAGCAAGAGTGAGGAGGAATAGAGAGGAAGATGAGATGTAAGAGGAGAGAGGAGGAGGAGAGAGGACGAAGAGAGAGAAGGAAGAGAGTGGAGGAAGAGAGAGGAAGAGGAGAGAGGATGAAGAGAGAAGAGGAAGAGAGAGGAGGAAGAGAGAGGACGAAGAGAGAGGAAAAGAGAGAGGAGGAAGAGAGAGGAGGAAGAGAGAGGAGGAAGAGAGTGGAGGAAGAGAGAGGAGGAAGAGAGAGGAGGAAGAGAGAGGTGGAAGAGAGAGGAAGAGGAGAGAAGAGGAATAGAGAGGAAGAGGAGAGAGGAGGAAGAGAGAGGAGGAAGAGATAGGAGGAAGAGAGATGAGGAGGACAGAGGAGGAAGAGAGACGAGGATGAGAGAGGAGCAAGAGTGAGGAGGAAGAGAGAGGAAGAGGAGAGAAGAGGAAGAGAGAGGAAGAAGAGAGTGGAGGAAGAGAGAGGAGGAAGAGAGAGGAAGAGGACAGAGGAGGAGGATAGAGGAGGAAGAGAGAGGTGGATGAGAGACGAGGAAGAGAGAGGAAGAAGAGAGAGGAGGAAGAGAGAGGAGGAAGAGAGAGGAAGAGGAAAGAAGAGGAGGAGAGAGGAGGAAGAGAGAGGAGGAAGAGAGAGGAGGAAGAGAGAGAAGGAAGAGAGAGGAGGAAGAGAGATGAATAGGCGAGAGGAGGAAGAGAGAGGAGGAAGAGAGACGAGGATGAGAGAGGAGCAAGAGTGAGGTGGAAGAGAGATGAAGAGAAAAGAAGAGGAAGAGAGAAGAGGAAGAGAGTGGGGGAAGAGAGAGGAGGAAGAGAGAGGAAGAAGAGAGAGGAGGAAGAGAGAGGAAGAGTAGAGAGGAGGAAGAGAGAGGAGGAAGAGAGAGGAGGAAAAGAGAGGAGGAAGAGAGAGGAGGAAGGAGAGGAGCAAGAGTGAGGAGGATGAGAGAGGAAGAGAAGAGAAGATGAAGAGAGAGGAGGAAGAGAGAAGAGGAATAGAGAGGAGGAAGAGGATAGAGGAGGAGGAGAGAGGTGGAAGAGAGATGAGGAAGAGAGGGGAAGAAGTGAGAGGAGGAAGAGAGAGGAGAAAGAGAGAGGAAGAGGATAGAGAAGGAGGAGAGAGGAGGAAGAGAGAGGTGGAAGAGAGAGGAGGAAGAGAGAGGAAGAAGTGAGAGGAGGAAGAGAGAGGAGGAAGAGAGAGGAAGAGGAGAGAAGAGGAGGAGAGAGGAGGAAGAGAGAGGAGGAAGACAGAGGAGGAAGAGAGAGGAGGAAGAGAGAGGAGGAAGAGAGAGGAAGAGGGGAGAGGAGGAAGAGAGAAGAGGAAGAGAGAGGAGGAAGAGAGAGGAGGAAGTGAGAGGAGCAAGAGTGACGAGGAAGAGAGAGGAGAAAGAGAGAGGAAGAGGATAGAGGAGGAGGAGAGAGGAGGAAGGGAGAGGTCGAAGAGTGAGGAGGAAGAGAGAGGAAGAAGTGAGAGGAAGAAGAGAGAGGAGGAAGAGAGATGAGGAGGAGAGAGGAGGAAGAGAGAGGAGGAAGAGAGAGGAGGAAGAGCGAGGAGGAAGAGAGAGGCAGAAGAGAGAGGAGGAAGAGAGAGGAAAAGAGAGAGGAGGAAGAGAGAAGAGGAAGAGAGAGGAGGAAGAGAGAGGAGAAGGAGAGAGGAGGAAGAGAGAGGAGGAAGAGAGAGGTGGAAGAGAGAGGAAGAGGAGAGAAGAGGAGGAGAGAGGAGGAAGAGAGAGGAGGAAGAGAGAGGAGGAAGAGAGAGGAGGAAGAGAGATGAGGAGGACAGAGGAGGAGGGTAGAGGAGGAAGAGAGAGGTGGAAGAGAGAGGAGGAAGAGAGAGGAAGAAGAGAGAGGAGGAAGAGAGAGGAAGAGTAGAGAGGAGGAAGAGAGAGGAGGAAGACAGAGGAGGAAGAGAGAGGAGGAAGAGTGATGAGGAAGAGAGAGGAAGAGGAGAGAAGATGAAGAGAGAGGAGGAAGAGAGAGGAGGAAGAGAGAGGAAAAGAGAGAGGAGGAAGAGAGAAGAGGAAGAGAGAGGAGGAAGAGAGAGGAGGAGGAGAGAGGAGGAAGAGAGAGGAGGAAGAGAGAGGTGGAAGAGAGAGGAAGAGGAGAGAAGAGGAGGAGAGAGGAGGAAGAGAGAGGAGGAAGAGAGAGGAGGAAGAGAGAGGAGGAAGAGAGATGAGGAGGACAGAGGAGGAGGGTAGAGGAGGAAGAGAGAGGTGGAAGAGAGAGGAGGAAGAGAGAGGAAGAAGAGAGAGGAGGAAGAGAGAGGAAGAGTAGAGAGGAGGAAGAGAGAGGAGGAAGACAGAGGAGGAAGAGAGAGGAGGAAGAGTGATGAGGAAGAGAGAGGAAGAGGAGAGAAGATGAAGAGAGAGGAGGAAGAGAGAGGAGGAAGAGAGAGGAGGAAGAGAGAGGAGGAAGAGAGAGGAGCAAGAGTGATGAGGAAGAGAGAGGAAGAGGAGAGAAGATGAAGAGAGAGGAGGAAGAGAGAGGAGGAAGAGAGAGGAGGAAGACAGATGAGGAGGAGAGAGGAGGAAGAGAGAGGAAGAGGATAGAGGAGGAGGAGAGAGGTGGAAGAGAGAGGACGAAGAGAGGGGAAGAAGTGAGAGGAGGAAGAGAGAGGAGAAAGAGAGAGGAAGAGGATAGAGAAGGAGGAGAGAGGAGGAAGAGAGAGGTGGAAGAGAGAGGAGGAAGACAGAGGAAGAAGTGAGAGGAGGAAGAGGGAGGAGGAAGAGAGAGGAAGAGTAAAGACGAGGAGGAGAGAGGAGGAAGAGAGAGGAGGAAGAGAGAGGAGGAAGAGAGAGGAGGAAGAGAGAGGAAGAGGAGAGCGGAGGAAGAGAGAAGAGGAAGAGAGAGGAGGAAGAGACAGGAGGAAGTGAGAGGAGCAATAGTAAGGAGGAAGAGAGAGGAAGAGGAGAGAAGATGAAGAGAGCGGAGGAAGATAGAAGAGGAAGAGAGAGGAGGAAGAGAGACGAGGATATGAGAGGAGCAAGAGTGAGGAGTAAGAGAGAGGAAGAGGAGAGAGGAGGAAGACAGAGGAGGAAGAGAGAGGAGGAAGAGAGAGGAAGAGGAGAGAGGAGGAGGACAGAGGAGGAGAGAGAAGGAAGAGAGAGGAGGAAGAGAGAGGAAGAGGAGAGAATAGGAAGAGAGAGGAGGAAGAGAGAGGAATTGGAGTGCGGAGGAAGAGAGAAGAGGAAGAGAGAGGAGGAAGAGAGAGGAGAAAGTGAGAGGAGCAAGAGTGAGGAGGAAGAGAGAGGAAGAGGAGAGAAGATGAAGAGAGAGGAGGAAGAGAGAAGAGGAAGAGAGAGGAGGAAGAGAGAGGAGGAAAAGAGAGGAGAAAGAGAGAGGAAGAGGATAGAGGAGGAGGAGAGAGGTGGAAGAGAGAGGAGGAAGAGAGGGGAAGAAGTGAGAGGAGGAAGAGAGAGAAGAAAGAGAGAGGAAGAGGATAGAGAAGGAGGAGAGGAGGAAGAGAGAGGTGGAAGAGAGAGGAGGAAGAGAGAGGAAGAAGTGAGAGGAGGAAGAGAGAGGAGGAAGAGAGAGGAAGAGGAGAGAAGAGGAGGAGACAGGAGGAAGAGAGAGGTGGAAGAGAGTGGAGGAAGAGAGAGGAAAATGTGAGAGGAGGAAGAGAGAGGAGGAAGAGAGAGGAGGAAGAGAGAGGAAGAGGAGAGAGGAGGAAGAGAGAAGAGGAAGAGAGAGGAGGAAGAGAGAGGAGGAAGAGAGAGGAGGAAGAGAGAGGAGGAAGAGAGAGGAGGAAGAGAGATGAGGAGGAGAGAGGAGGAAGAGAGAGGAGGAAGAGAGAGGAGGAAGAGAGAGGAGGATGAGAGAGGAGCAAGAGTGAGGAGGAATAGAGAGGAAGATGAGATGTAAGAGGAGAGAGGAGGAGGAGAGAGGACGAAGAGAGAGAAGGAAGAGAGTGGAGGAAGAGAGAGGAAGAGGAGAGAGGAGGAAGAGAGAAGAGGAAGAGAGAGGAGGAAGAGAGAGGACGAAGAGAGAGGAAAAGAGAGAGGAGGAAGAGAGAGGAGGAAGAGAGAGGAGGAAGAGAGAGGAGGAAGAGAGAGGAGGAAGAGAGAGGAAGAGGTGAGCGGAGGAAGAGAGAGGAGGAAGAGAGTGGAGGAAGAGAGAGGAGGAAGAGAGAGGAAGAGGATAGAGGAGGAGGATAGAGGAGGAAGAGAGAGGTGGAAGAGAGAGGAGGAAGAGAGAGGAAGAAGAGAGAGGAGGAAGAGAGAGGAAAAGTAGAGAGGAGGAAGAAAGAGGAGGAAGAGAGAGGAGGAAGAGAGAGGAGGAAGGGAGAGGAAGAGGAGAGCGGAGGAAGAGAGAAGAGGAAGAGAGAGGAGGAAGAGAGAGGAGGAAGTGAGAGGAGCAAGAGTGAGGAGGAAGAGAGAGGAAGAGGAGAGAAGATGAAGAGAGAGGAGGAAGAGAGAAGAGGAAGAGAGAGGAGGTAGAGAGAGGAGAAAGAGAGAGGAGAAAGAGAGAGGAAGAGGATAGAGGAGGAGGAGAGAGGTGGAAGAGAGAGGAGGAAGAGAGGGGAAGAAGTGAGAGGAAGAAGTGAGAGGAGGAAGAGAGAGGAGGAAGAGAGAGGAAGAGGATAGAGGAGGAGGATAGAGGAGGAAGAGAGAGGTGGAAGAGAGAGGAGGAAGAGAGAGGAAGAAGAGAGAGCAGGAAGAGAGAGGAGGAAGAGAGATGAAGAGGAGAGAAGAGGAGGAGAGAGGAGGAAGAGAGAGGAGGAAGAGAGAGGAGGAAGAGAGAGAAGGAAGAGAGAGGAGGAAGAGAGATGAAGATGCGAGAGGAGGAAGAGAGAGGAGGAAGAGAGAGGAAGAGGAGAGAGGAGGAAGAGAGAGGAGGAAGAGAGAGGAGGAAGTGAGAGGAAGAGGAGAGAGGAGGAAGAGAGAGGAGGAAGAGAGAAGAGGATGAGAGAGGAGGGAGAGAGAGGAGGAAGATACAGGAAGAGGAGTGAGGAGGAGGAGAGAGGAGGAAGAGAGAGGAGGAAGAGAGAGGTGGAAGAGAGAGGAAGAGGAGAGAAGAGGAGGAGAGAGGAGGAAGAGAGAGGAGGAAGAGAGAGGAGGAAGAGAGAGGAAGAGGAGAGAAGAGGAAGAGAGAGGAGGAAGAGAGTGGAGGAAGAGAGAGGAGGAAGAGAGAGGAAGAGGATAGAGGAGGAGGATAGAGGAGGAAGAGAGAGGTGGATGAGAGAGGAGGAAGAGAGAGGAAGAAGAGAGAGGAGAAAGAGAGAGGAGGAAGAGAGAGGAAGAGGAAAGAAGAGGAGGAGAGAGGAGGAAGAGAGAGGAGGAAGAGAGAGGAGGAAGAGAGAGAAGGAAGAGAGAGGATGAAGAGAGATGAATAGGCGAGAGGAGGAATAGAGAGGAGGAGGAAGAGAGACGAGGATGAGAGAGGAGCAAGAGTGAGGTGGAAGAGAGAGGAAGAGAAGAGAAGAGGAAGAGAGAGGAGGAAGAGAGTGGAGGAAGAGAGAGGAGGAAGAGAGAGGAAGAGGATAGAGGAGGAGGGTAGAGGAGGAAGAGAGAGGTGGAAGAGAGAGGAGGAAGAGAGAGGAAGAAGAGAGAGGAGGAAGAGAGAGGAAGAGTAGAGAGGAGGAAGAGAGAGGAGGAAGACAGAGGAGGAAGAGAGAGGAGGAAGAGTGATGAGGAAGAGAGAGGAAGAGGAGAGAAGATGAAGAGAGAGGAGGAAGAGAGAGGAGGAAGAGAGAGGAGGAAGACAGATGAGGAGGAGAGAGGAGGAAGAGAGAGGAAGAGGATAGAGGAGGAGGAGAGAGGTGGAAGAGAGAGGAGGAAGAGAGGGGAAGCAGTGAGAGGAGGAAGAGAGAGGAGAAAGAGAGAGGAAGAGGATAGAGATGGAGGAGAGAGGAGGAAGAGAGAGGTGGAAGAGAGAGGAGGAAGACAGAGGAAGAAGTGAGAGGAGGAAGAGAGAGGAGGAAGAGAGAGGAAGAGTAGAGAAGAGGAGGAGAGAGGAGGAAGAGAGAGGAGGAAGAGAGAGGAGGAAGAGAGAGGAGGAAGAGAGAGGAAGAGGAGAGCGGAGTAAGAGAGAAGAGGAAGAGAGAGGAGGAAGAGACAGGAGGAAGTGAGAGGAGCAAGAGTAAGGAGGAAGAGAGAGGAAGAGGAGAGAAGATGAAGAGAGCGGAGGAAGATAGAAGAGGAAGAGAGAGGAGGAAGAGAGACGAGGATATGAGAGGAGCAAGAGTGAGGAGTAAGAGAGAGGAAGAGGAGAGAGGAGGAAGACAGAGGAGGAAGAGAGAGGAGGAAGAGAGAGGAAGAGGAGAGAGGAGGAGGACAGAGGAGGAGAGAGAAGGAAGAGAGAGGAGGAAGAGAGAGGAAGAGGAGAGAATAGGAAGAGAGAGGAGGAAGAGAGAGGAATTGGAGTGCGGAGGAAGAGAGAAGAGGAAGAGAGAGGAGGAATAGAGAGGAGGAAGAGAGAGGAAGAGGAGACAAGAGGAGGAGAGAGGAGGAAGAGAGAGGGGGAAGAGAAAGGAGGAAGACAGAGGAGGAAGAGAGAGGAAGAGGCGAGAGGAGGAAGAGAGAGGAGGAAGACAGACGAGGATGAGAGAGGAGCAAGAGTGAGGAGGAAGAGAGAGGAAGAGGAGAGAAGAGGAAGAGAGAGGAGGAAGAGAGTGGAGGAAGAGAGAGGAGGAAGAGTGAGGAAGAAGATAGAGGAGGAGGATAGAGGAGGAAGAGAGAGGTGGAAGAGAGAGGAGGAAGAGAGAGGAAGAAGAGAGAGGAGGAAGAGAGAGGAAGAGTTAAGAGGAGGAAGAGAGAGGAGGAAGAAAGAGGAGGAAGAGAGAGGAGGAAGAGAGAGGAAGAGGAGAGAAGAGGAGGAGAGAGGAGGAAGAGAGAGGAGGAAGAGAGAGGAGGAAGACAGATGAGGAGGAGAGAGGAGGAAGAGAGAGGAGGAAGAGAGACGAGGATGAGAGAGTAGCAAGAGTGAGGAGGAAGAGAGACGAGGATGAGAGAGCAGCAAGAGTGAGGAGGAAGAGAGAGGAAGAGGAGAGAAGAGGAAGAGAGAGGAGGAAGAGAGAGGAATAAGAGAGAAGAGGAAGAGAGAGGAGGAAGAGAGAGGAGCAAGAGTGATGAGGAAGAGAGAGGAAGAGGATTGAAGATGAAGAGAGAGGAGGAAGAGAGAGGAGGAAGACAGATGAGGAGGAGAGAGGAGGAAGAGAGAGGAGGAAGAGAGAGGAGGAAGAGAGACGAGGATGAGAGAGCAGCAAGAGTGAGGAGGAAGAGAGAGGAAGAGGAGAGAAGAGGAAGAGAGAGGAGGAAGAGAGAGGAGGAGGAGAGAGGAGGAAGAGAGAGGAGGAAGAGAGAGGAGGAAGAGAGAGGAGGAAGAGA
>JASWHU010000499.1:0-58495 GCA_030819815.1 Strix occidentalis
CTCCCCCTGTATTCTACCTCTCTCCTCTTCCTCTCTATTCTTCCTCTCTCTTCCTCCTCTGTCTTCCTCCTCTCTCCTCCTCCTCTCTCATCCTCCTCTCTCTTCCTCCTCTCTCCTCCTCCTCTCTCTTCCTCCTCTCTCTTCCTCCTCTCTCTTCCTCCTCTCTCTTCCTCCTCTCTCTTCCTTCTCTCTCCTCTTCCCTCTCTATCCCTCCTCTCTCTTCCTCCTCTCTCTTCATCTTCTCTCTTCCTCCTCTCCCTCATCTCTCTTCCTCCCCTCTATTCGCCTCTCTCCTCCTCCTCTCTCATCCTCCTCTCTCTTCCTCCTCTCTCCTGTTCCTCTCTCTTCCTCCTCTCTCTTCCTCCTCTCTCCTCCTCCTCTCTCTTCCTCCTCTCTCTTCCTCCTCTCTCTCCCTCCTCTCTCTTCCTCCTCTCTCTTCCTCCTCTCTCTTCCCTCCTTCCTTTCTCCTCCTCCTCTCTCTTCTTCCTCTCTCTTCCTCCTCTCTCCTCCTCCTCTCTCCTCATCCTCTCTCTTCCTCCTCTCTCCTCCTCCTCTCTCTTCCTCTTCTTTCTTCCTCCTCTCTCCTCTTCCTCCCTATTTCTCCTTTCTCTTCCTCCCCTCTCTTCCTCCTCTCTCCTCATCCTCTCTCTTCCTCCTCCCTCTTAATCCTCTCTCTTCCTCAACTCTCTTCCTCCTCTCTCATCCTCCTCTCTCTTCCTCCTCTCTCCTCCTCCTCTCTCTTCCTCCTCTCTCTTCCTCCTCTCTCTTCCTCCTCTCTCCTCCTCCTCTCTCTTCCTCCTCTCTCTTCCTCCTCTCTCTTCCTCCCCTCTATTCTTCCTCTCTCCTCTTCCTCTCTATTCTTCCTCTCTCTTCCTACTCTCTCTTCCACCTCTCTCCTCCTCCTCGCTCTTCCTCCTCTCTCTTCCTCCTCTCTCCTCCTCTCTCTTCCTCATCTCTTCTCATCCTCTCTCTTCCTCCTCTCTCTTCCTCCTCTCTCTTCCTCCTCTCTCTTCCTCCTCTTTCCTCCTCCTCTCTCTTCCTCCTCTCTCTTCCTCCTATCTCCTCCTCCTCTATCGTCTTCCTCTCTCTTCCTTCTCTCTCCTCTTCCTCTCTATCCCTCCTCTCTCTTCCTCCTCTCTCTTCATCTTCTCTCTTCCTCCTCTCCCTCCTCTCTCTTCCTCCCCTCTATTCCTCCTCTCTCCTCCATCTCTCTCCTCCTCCTCTCTCTTCCTCCTCTCTCCTGTTCCTCTCTCTTCCTCCTCTCTCTTCCTCCTCTCTCCTCATCCTCTCTCTTCCTCCTCTCTCCTCCTCCTCTCTCCTCCTCCTCACTCTTCCTCCTCTCTCTTTCTCCTCTCTCCTCCTGCTCTCTCTCCCTGCACTCTCTTCTTCCTCTCTCCTCATCCTCTCTCTTCGTCCTCTCTCCTCCTCCTCTCTCTTCCTCCTCTCTCTTCCTTCTGTCTCTTCCTCCTCTCTTATCCTCCTCTCTATTCCTGCTCTCTCTTCCTCCTCTCTTCGTCCTCTCTCCTCCTCCTCTATCTTCCTCCTCTCTCCTCATCCTCTCTCTTCCTCCTCTCTCTTCCTCCTCTCCCTTCCTCCTACCTCTTCCTCCTCTCTTTTCCTCCTCTCTCTTCCTCCTCTCTCTTCCTCCTCTCTCTTCCTCCTCTCTCTTCCTCCTCTCTCCTCTTCCTTTCTCTTCCTCCTCTATCTTCCTCCTCTCTCTTCCTCCTCCCTCTTCCTCCTCTCTCTTCCTCCTCACTCTTCCTCCTCTCTCTTCCTCATTTCTCGTCTTCCTCTCTCCTCCACCTCTCTCTTCCTCCTCTCTCCTCTTCCTCTCTCTTCATCCTCTCTCTTCCTCCTCACTCTTCCTCCTCTCTCTTCCTCCTCTCTCTTCCTCCTCCCTCTTCCTCCTCTCTCTTCCTCCTCTCTCTTCCTCCTCTCTCTTCCTCCTCTCTCTTCCTCCTCTCTCTTCCTCCTCTCTCCTCTTCCTCTCTCCTCATCCTCTCTCTTCCTCCTCCCTCTTCCTCCTCTCTCTTCCTCAACTCTCTTCCTCCTCTCTCTTCCTCCTCTCTCTTCCTCCTCTCTCCTCATCCTCTCTCTTCCTCCTCTCTCCTCCTCCTCTCTCCTCCTCCTCACTCTTCCTCCTCTCTCTTCTCCTCTCTCCTCCTGCTCTCTCTCCCTGCACTCTCTTCGTCCTCTCTCCTCATCCTCTCTCTTCGTCCTCTCTCCTCCTCCTCTCTCTTCCTCCTCTCTCTTCCTTCTGTCTCTTCCTCCTCTCTATCCTCCTCTCTATTCCTGCTCTCTCTTCCTCCTCTCTTCGTCCTCTCTCCTCCTCCTCTATCTTCCTCCTCTCTCCTCATCCTCTCTCTTCCTCCTCTCTCTTCCTCCTCTCTCCTCATCCTCTCTCTTCCTCCTCTCTCTTCCTCCTCTCTCTTCCTCCTACCTCTTCCTCCTCTCTTTTCCTCCTCTCTCTTCCTCCTCTCTCTTCCTCCTCTCTCTTCCTCCTCTCTCTTCCTCCTCTCTCCTCTTCCTTTCTCTTCCTCCTCTATCTTCCTCCTCTCTCTTCCTCCTCCCTCTTCCTCCTCTCTCTTCCTCCTCTCTCTTCCTCCTCTCTCTTCCTCATTTCTCGTCTTCCTCTCTCCTCCACCTCTCTCTTCCTCCTCTCTCCTCTTCCTCTCTCTTCATCCTCTCTCTTCCTCCTCACTCTTCCTCCTCTCTCTTCCTCCTCTCTCCTCCTCCTCCCTCTACCTCCTCTCTCTTCTCCTCTCTCTTCCTCCTATCTCTTCCTCCTCTCTCTTCCTCCTCTCTCTTCCTCCTCTCTCCTCTTCCTCTCTCTTCCTCCTCTCTCTTCCTCCTCTCTCTTCCACCTCTCTCTTCCTCATTTCTCGTCTTCCTCTCTCCTCCACCTCTCTCCTCTTCCTCTCTCTTAATCCTCTCTCCTCATTAACTCTCTTCCTCCTCTCTCTTCCTCCTCTCTATTCTTCCTCTCGCTTCCTCCTCTCTCTTCCGCCTCTCCCTTCCTCCTCTCTCCTCCTCCTCTCTCCTCCTCCTCTCTCTTCCTCGTGTCTCTTCCTCCTCTGCCTTCCTCATCTCTTCCTCTCTCTTCCTCCTCTCTCTTCCAACTCTCTCCTCCTCCTCTCTCTTCCTCCTCTCTCTTCATCTTCTCTCTTCCTCCTCTCTCTTCCTCCTCTCTCTTCCTCCTCTCTCTTCCTCCTCTCTCCTCCTCCTCTCTCATCCTCCTCTCTCTTCCTCCTCTCCCCTCCTCCTCTCTCTTCCTCCTCTCTCTTCCTCCTCTCTCTTCCTCCTCTGTCTTCCTCCTCTCTCCTCCTCCTCTCTCATCCTCCTCTCTCTTCCTCCTCTCTCCTCCTCCTCTCTCTTCCTGCTCTCTCTTCCTCCTCTCTCTTCCTCCTCTCTCTTCCTCCTCTCTCCTCCTCCTCTCTCTTCCTCCTCTCTCTTCCTCCTCTCTCTTCCTCCCCTCTATTCTTCCTCTCTCTTCCTCCTCTCTCTTCCTCCTCTCCCTTCCTCCTCTCTCCTCCTCCTCTCTCTTCCTCCTCTCTCTTCCTCCTCTCTCTTCCTCCTCTGTCTTCCTCATCTCTTCCTCTCTCTTCCTCCTCTCTCTTCACCTCTCTCCTCTTCCTCTCTCTTCCTCCTCTCTCTTCCTCCTCTCTCTTCCTCCTCTCTCTTCTCCTATCTCTTCCTCCTTTCTCTTCCTCCTCTCTCTTCCTCCTCTCTCCTCATCCTCTCTCTTCCTCCTCTCTCTTCCTCCTCTCTTTTCCTCCTCTCTCTTCCTTCTCTCTCCTCTTCCTCTCTATTCCTCCTCTCTCTTCCTCCTCTCTCTTCCTCCTCTCTCTTCCTCCTCTGTCTTCCTCATCTCTTCCTCTCTCTTCCTCCTCTCTCTTCCTCATCTCTCTTCTTCCTCTCTCCTCCTCCTCTCTCCTCCATCTCTCTCCTCTTCCTCTCTCTTCCTCCTCTCTCCTCCTCCTCTCTCTTCCTCATCTCTCCTCATCATCTCTCTTCCTCCTCTCTCTTCCTCCTCTCTCTTCCTCCTCTCTCTACCTCCTCTCTCCTCCTCCTCTCTCTTCCTCCTCTCTCTTCCTCCTCTCTCTTTCTCCTCTCTCCTCCTGCTCTCTCTTCCTGCACTCTCTTCCTCCTCTCTCCTCATTCTCTCTTTTCGTCCTCTCTCCTCTTCCTCTCTCTTCCTCCTCTCTCATGCTCCTCTCTCTTCCTCCTCTCTCCTCTTCCTCTCTCCTCTTCCTCTCTCTTCCTCCTCCCTCTTCCACCTCTCTCCTCCTCCTCTCTCCTCCTTCTCTCTCTTCCTCCCCTCTCTTCCTCCTCTCTCCTCTTCCTCCCTATTTCTCCTCTCTCTTCCTCCTCTCTCTTCCTCCTCTCTCTTCCTCCTCTCTCCTCCTCCTCTCTCTTCCTCCCCTCTCTTCCTCCTCTCTCCTCTTCCTCTCTCTTCCTCCTCCCTCTTCCACCTCTCTCCTCCTCCCTCTCTTCCTCCTTTCTCTTCCTCCTCTCTCTTCCTCATCTCTCATCTTCCTCTCTCCTCCTCCTCTCTCCTCCATCTCTCCCCTCTTCCTCTCTCTTCCTCCTCTCTCTTTCTCCTCTCTCTTCCTCATCTCTGCTCATCCTCTCTCTTCCTCCTCTCTCTTCCTCCTCTCTCTTCCTCCTCTCTGCTCATCCTCTCTCTTCCTCCTCTCTCTTCCTCCTCACTCCTCCTCCTCTCTCTTCCTCCTCTCTCCTCCTACTCACTCCTCCTCCTCTCTCATCCTCTTCTCTCATCCTTCTCTCTCCTCTTCCTCCCCATTTCTCCTTTCTCTTCCTCCACTCTCTTCCTCCTCCCTCTTCCTCCTCCCTCTTCCTCCTCTCTCTTCCTCAACTCTCTTCCTCCTCTCTCTTCCTCCTCTCTCTTCATCCTCTCTCTTCCTCCTCCCTCATCCTCCTCTCTCCTCCTCCTCTCTCTTCCTCCTCTCTCTTTCTCCTCTCTCCTCCTGCTCTCTCTTCCTGCACTCTCTTCCTCCTATCTCCTCATCCTCTCTCTTCGTCCACTCTCCTCTTCCTCTCTCTTCCTCCTCTCTCATGCTCCTCTCTCTTCCTCCTCTCTCCTCCTCCTCTCTCTTCCTCCTCTCTCCTCTTCCTCTCTATTCCTCCTCTCTCTTCCTTCTGTCTCTTCCTCCTCTCTCTTCCTCCTCTCTCCTCTTCCTCTCTATTCCTCCTCTCTCTTCCTCCTCTCTCTTCCTCCTCTCTCCTCCTCCTCTATCTTCCTCCTCTCTCTTCCTCCTCACTCCTCCTCCTCTCTCTTCCTCCTCTCTCTTCCTCCTCACTCCTCATCCTCTCTCTTCCTCTTCTCTCTTCCTCCTCTCTCCTCTTCCTCCCTATTTCCCATCTCTCCTCCTCCTCTCTCGTCCTCCTCCCTCTTCCACCTCTCTCCTCCTCCCTCTCTTCCTCCTCTCTCTTCCTCCTCTCTCTTCCTACCCTCTCTTCCTCCTCTCTCCTCATCCTCCCTCTTCCTCCTCTCTCTTCCTCATATCTCCTCCTCCTCTCTCTTCCTCCTCTCTCTTCCTCATTTCTCTTCTTCCTCTCTCCTCCACCTCTCTCCTCCTCCTCTCTCTTCCTCCTCTCTCTTCCTCCTCTCTCTTCATCTTCTCTCTTCCTCCTCTCCCTCCTCTCTCTTCCTCCTCTCTCTTCCTCCTGTCTCTTCCTCCTCTCTCTTCCTACCCTCTATTCCTGCTCTCTCTTCCTCCTCTCTTCTCTCTCCTTTCTCATCTACCTCTCTCATCCTTCTCTCTCCTCCTCATATCTCTTCCTTTTCTCTCTTCCTCCTCTCTCTCCCTCCTCTCTCTTCCTCCTCTCTCTTCCTCCTCTCTCTTCCTCCTCTCTCCTCCTCCTCTCTCTTCCTCCTCTCTCTTCCTCCTCTCTCCTCCTCCTCTCTCCTCTTCCTCTCTCTTCCTATTCTCTCCTCTCTCCTTTCTCCTCTTCCTCTCTCATCCTCCTCTCTCCTCCTCCTCTCTCCTCATCCTCACTCTTCCTCCTCACTCTTCCTCCTCTCTCTTCCTACTCTCTCTTCCTCCTCTCTCCTCTTCCTCTCTATTGCTCCTCTACGTCCTCTCTCTTCCTCACCTCTCTTCTTCCTCTCTCCTCCACCTCTCTCCTCTTCCTCTCTCTTCCTCCTCTCTCTTCCTCCTCTCTCTTCCTCCTCTCTGTTCCTCCTCTCTCCTCATGCTCTCTCTTCCTCCTCTCTCTTCCTCCTCTCTCTTCCTCCTCTCTCCTCATCCTCTCTCTTCGTCCTCTCTCCTCTTCCTCTCTCTTCATCCTCTCTCTTCCTCCTCTCCCTTCCTCCTCTCTCCTCCTCCTCTCTCTTCCTCCTCACTCTTCCTCCTCTCTCATATTCATCTCTCTTCCTCCTCTTTCTTCCTCCTCTCTCTTCCTCCTCTCTTTTCCTCCTCTCTCTTCCTCCTCTCTCTTCATCTTCTCTCTTCCTCCTCTCCCTCCTCTCTCTTCCTCCCCTCTATTCCTCCTCTCTCCTCCATCTCTCTCCTCCTCCTCTCTCTTCCTCCTCTCTCCTGTTCCTCTCTCTTCCTCCTCTCTCTTCCTCCTCTCTCCTCATCCTCTCTCTTCCTCCTCTCTCCTCCTCCTCTCTCCTCCTCCTCACTCTTCCTCCTCTCTCTTTCTCCTCTCTCCTCCTGCTCTCTCTCCCTGCACTCTCTTCTTCCTCTCTCCTCATCCTCTCTCTTCGTCCTCTCTCCTCCTCCTCTCTCTTCCTCCTCTCTCTTCCTTCTGTCTCTTCCTCCTCTCTTATCCTCCTCTCTATTCCTGCTCTCTCTTCCTCCTCTCTTCGTCCTCTCTCCTCCTCCTCTATCTTCCTCCTCTCTCCTCATCCTCTCTCTTCCTCCTCTCTCTTCCTCCTCTCCCTTCCTCCTACCTCTTCCTCCTCTCTTTTCCTCCTCTCTCTTCCTCCTCTCTCTTCCTCCTCTCTCTTCCTCCTCTCTCTTCCTCCTCTCTCCTCTTCCTTTCTCTTCCTCCTCTATCTTCCTCCTCTCTCTTCCTCCTCCCTCTTCCTCCTCTCTCTTCCTCCTCACTCTTCCTCCTCTCTCTTCCTCATTTCTCGTCTTCCTCTCTCCTCCACCTCTCTCTTCCTCCTCTCTCCTCTTCCTCTCTCTTCATCCTCTCTCTTCCTCCTCACTCTTCCTCCTCTCTCTTCCTCCTCTCTCTTCCTCCTCCCTCTTCCTCCTCTCTCTTCCTCCTCTCTCTTCCTCCTCTCTCTTCCTCCTCTCTCTTCCTCCTCTCTCTTCCTCCTCTCTCCTCTTCCTCTCTCCTCATCCTCTCTCTTCCTCCTCCCTCTTCCTCCTCTCTCTTCCTCAACTCTCTTCCTCCTCTCTCTTCCTCCTCTCTCTTCCTCCTCTCTCCTCATCCTCTCTCTTCCTCCTCTCTCCTCCTCCTCTCTCCTCCTCCTCACTCTTC
Source organism: Strix occidentalis (assembly GCA_030819815.1). Taxonomy (NCBI): domain Eukaryota; kingdom Metazoa; phylum Chordata; class Aves; order Strigiformes; family Strigidae; genus Strix; species Strix occidentalis. Next base: position 7,459 of record JASWHU010000499.1, read on the forward strand.
CTCCTCTCTCTTTCTCCTCTCTCCTCCTGCTCTCTCTCCCTGCACTCTCTTCGTCCTCTCTCCTCATCCTCTCTCTTCGTCCTCTCTCCTCCTCCTCTCTCTTCCTCCTCTCTCTTCCTTCTGTCTCTTCCTCCTCTCTTATCCTCCTCTCTATTCCTGCTCTCTCTTCCTCCTCTCTTCGTCCTCTCTCCTCCTCCTCTATCTTCCTCCTCTCTCCTCATCCTCTCTCTTCCTCCTCTCTCTTCCTCCTCTCTCCTCATCCTCTCTCTTCCTCCTCTCTCTTCCTCCTCTCTCTTCCTCCTACCTCTTCCTCCTCTCTTTTCCTCCTCTCTCTTCCTCCTCTCTCTTCCTCCTCTCTCTTCCTCCTCTCTCTTCCTCCTCTCTCCTCTTCCTTTCTCTTCCTCCTCTATCTTCCTCCTCTCTCTTCCTCCTCCCTCTTCCTCCTCTCTCTTCCTCCTCTCTCTTCCTCCTCTCTCTTCCTCATTTCTCGTCTTCCTCTCTCCTCCACCTCTCTCTTCCTCCTCTCTCCTCTTCCTCTCTCTTCATCCTCTCTCTTCCTCCTCACTCTTCCTCCTCTCTCTTCCTCCTCTCTCCTCCTCCTCCCTCTACCTCCTCTCTCTTCCTCCTCTCTCTTCCTCCTATCTCTTCCTCCTCTCTCTTCCTCCTCTCTCTTCCTCCTCTCTCCTCTTCCTCTCTCTTCCTCCTCTCTCTTCCTCCTCTCTCTTCCACCTCTCTCTTCCTCATTTCTCGTCTTCCTCTCTCCTCCACCTCTCTCCTCTTCCTCTCTCTTAATCCTCTCTCCTCATTAACTCTCTTCCTCCTCTCTCTTCCTCCTCTCTATTCTTCCTCTCGCTTCCTCCTCTCTCTTCCGCCTCTCCCTTCCTCCTCTCTCCTCCTCCTCTCTCCTCCTCCTCTCTCTTCCTCGTGTCTCTTCCTCCTCTGCCTTCCTCATCTCTTCCTCTCTCTTCCTCCTCTCTCTTCCAACTCTCTCCTCCTCCTCTCTCTTCCTCCTCTCTCTTCATCTTCTCTCTTCCTCCTCTCTCTTCCTCCTCTCTCTTCCTCCTCTCTCTTCCTCCTCTCTCCTCCTCCTCTCTCATCCTCCTCTCTCTTCCTCCTCTCCCCTCCTCCTCTCTCTTCCTCCTCTCTCTTCCTCCTCTCTCTTCCTCCTCTGTCTTCCTCCTCTCTCCTCCTCCTCTCTCATCCTCCTCTCTCTTCCTCCTCTCTCCTCCTCCTCTCTCTTCCTGCTCTCTCTTCCTCCTCTCTCTTCCTCCTCTCTCTTCCTCCTCTCTCCTCCTCCTCTCTCTTCCTCCTCTCTCTTCCTCCTCTCTCTTCCTCCCCTCTATTCTTCCTCTCTCTTCCTCCTCTCTCTTCCTCCTCTCCCTTCCTCCTCTCTCCTCCTCCTCTCTCTTCCTCCTCTCTCTTCCTCCTCTCTCTTCCTCCTCTGTCTTCCTCATCTCTTCCTCTCTCTTCCTCCTCTCTCTTCCACCTCTCTCCTCTTCCTCTCTCTTCCTCCTCTCTCTTCCTCCTCTCTCTTCCTCCTCTCTCTTCCTCCTATCTCTTCCTCCTTTCTCTTCCTCCTCTCTCTTCCTCCTCTCTCCTCTTCCTCTGTATTCCTCCTCTCTCTTCCTCCTCTCTCCTCATCCTCTCTCTTCCTCCTCTCTCTTCCTCCTCTCTTTTCCTCCTCTCTCTTCCTTCTCTCTCCTCTTCCTCTCTATTCCTCCTCTCTCTTCCTCCTCTCTCTTCCTCCTCTCTCTTCCTCCTCTGTCTTCCTCATCTCTTCCTCTCTCTTCCTCCTCTCTCTTCCTCATCTCTCTTCTTCCTCTCTCCTCCTCCTCTCTCCTCCATCTCTCTCCTCTTCCTCTCTCTTCCTCCTCTCTCCTCCTCCTCTCTCTTCCTCATCTCTCCTCATCATCTCTCTTCCTCCTCTCTCTTCCTCCTCTCTCTTCCTCCTCTCTCTACCTCCTCTCTCCTCCTCCTCTCTCTTCCTCCTCTCTCTTCCTCCTCTCTCTTTCTCCTCTCTCCTCCTGCTCTCTCTTCCTGCACTCTCTTCCTCCTCTCTCCTCATTCTCTCTTTTCGTCCTCTCTCCTCTTCCTCTCTCTTCCTCCTCTCTCATGCTCCTCTCTCTTCCTCCTCTCTCCTCTTCCTCTCTCCTCTTCCTCTCTCTTCCTCCTCCCTCTTCCACCTCTCTCCTCCTCCTCTCTCCTCCTTCTCTCTCTTCCTCCCCTCTCTTCCTCCTCTCTCCTCTTCCTCCCTATTTCTCCTCTCTCTTCCTCCTCTCTCTTCCTCCTCTCTCTTCCTCCTCTCTCCTCCTCCTCTCTCTTCCTCCCCTCTCTTCCTCCTCTCTCCTCTTCCTCTCTCTTCCTCCTCCCTCTTCCACCTCTCTCCTCCTCCCTCTCTTCCTCCTTTCTCTTCCTCCTCTCTCTTCCTCATCTCTCATCTTCCTCTCTCCTCCTCCTCTCTCCTCCATCTCTCCCCTCTTCCTCTCTCTTCCTCCTCTCTCTTTCTCCTCTCTCTTCCTCATCTCTGCTCATCCTCTCTCTTCCTCCTCTCTCTTCCTCCTCTCTCTTCCTCCTCTCTGCTCATCCTCTCTCTTCCTCCTCTCTCTTCCTCCTCACTCCTCCTCCTCTCTCTTCCTCCTCTCTCCTCCTACTCACTCCTCCTCCTCTCTCATCCTCTTCTCTCATCCTTCTCTCTCCTCTTCCTCCCCATTTCTCCTTTCTCTTCCTCCACTCTCTTCCTCCTCCCTCTTCCTCCTCCCTCTTCCTCCTCTCTCTTCCTCAACTCTCTTCCTCCTCTCTCTTCCTCCTCTCTCTTCATCCTCTCTCTTCCTCCTCCCTCATCCTCCTCTCTCCTCCTCCTCTCTCTTCCTCCTCTCTCTTTCTCCTCTCTCCTCCTGCTCTCTCTTCCTGCACTCTCTTCCTCCTATCTCCTCATCCTCTCTCTTCGTCCACTCTCCTCTTCCTCTCTCTTCCTCCTCTCTCATGCTCCTCTCTCTTCCTCCTCTCTCCTCCTCCTCTCTCTTCCTCCTCTCTCCTCTTCCTCTCTATTCCTCCTCTCTCTTCCTTCTGTCTCTTCCTCCTCTCTCTTCCTCCTCTCTCCTCTTCCTCTCTATTCCTCCTCTCTCTTCCTCCTCTCTCTTCCTCCTCTCTCCTCCTCCTCTATCTTCCTCCTCTCTCTTCCTCCTCACTCCTCCTCCTCTCTCTTCCTCCTCTCTCTTCCTCCTCACTCCTCATCCTCTCTCTTCCTCTTCTCTCTTCCTCCTCTCTCCTCTTCCTCCCTATTTCCCATCTCTCCTCCTCCTCTCTCGTCCTCCTCCCTCTTCCACCTCTCTCCTCCTCCCTCTCTTCCTCCTCTCTCTTCCTCCTCTCTCTTCCTACCCTCTCTTCCTCCTCTCTCCTCATCCTCCCTCTTCCTCCTCTCTCTTCCTCATATCTCCTCCTCCTCTCTCTTCCTCCTCTCTCTTCCTCATTTCTCTTCTTCCTCTCTCCTCCACCTCTCTCCTCCTCCTCTCTCTTCCTCCTCTCTCTTCCTCCTCTCTCTTCATCTTCTCTCTTCCTCCTCTCCCTCCTCTCTCTTCCTCCTCTCTCTTCCTCCTGTCTCTTCCTCCTCTCTCTTCCTACCCTCTATTCCTGCTCTCTCTTCCTCCTCTCTTCTCTCTCCTTTCTCATCTACCTCTCTCATCCTTCTCTCTCCTCCTCATATCTCTTCCTTTTCTCTCTTCCTCCTCTCTCTCCCTCCTCTCTCTTCCTCCTCTCTCTTCCTCCTCTCTCTTCCTCCTCTCTCCTCCTCCTCTCTCTTCCTCCTCTCTCTTCCTCCTCTCTCCTCCTCCTCTCTCCTCTTCCTCTCTCTTCCTATTCTCTCCTCTCTCCTTTCTCCTCTTCCTCTCTCATCCTCCTCTCTCCTCCTCCTCTCTCCTCATCCTCACTCTTCCTCCTCACTCTTCCTCCTCTCTCTTCCTACTCTCTCTTCCTCCTCTCTCCTCTTCCTCTCTATTGCTCCTCTACGTCCTCTCTCTTCCTCACCTCTCTTCTTCCTCTCTCCTCCACCTCTCTCCTCTTCCTCTCTCTTCCTCCTCTCTCTTCCTCCTCTCTCTTCCTCCTCTCTGTTCCTCCTCTCTCCTCATGCTCTCTCTTCCTCCTCTCTCTTCCTCCTCTCTCTTCCTCCTCTCTCCTCATCCTCTCTCTTCGTCCTCTCTCCTCTTCCTCTCTCTTCATCCTCTCTCTTCCTCCTCTCCCTTCCTCCTCTCTCCTCCTCCTCTCTCTTCCTCCTCACTCTTCCTCCTCTCTCATATTCATCTCTCTTCCTCCTCTTTCTTCCTCCTCTCTCTTCCTCCTCTCTTTTCCTCCTCTCTCTTCCTCCTCTCTCTTCCTCCTCTCTCTTTCTCCTCTCTCTTCCTCATCTCTCCTCTTCCTCTCTCTTCCTCCTCTCTCTTCATCCTCTCTCTTCCTCCTCTCCCTTCCTCCTCTCTCCTCCTCATCTCTCTTCCTCCTCTCTCATCCTCCTCTCTCGTCCTCCTCTCTATTCCTCCTGTCTCTTCCTCCTCTCTATTCCTGCTCTCTCTTCCTCCTCTCTTCCTGCTCTCTCTTCCTCCTCTCTCTTCCTCCTCTCTCCTCTTCCTCTCTATTACTCCTCTCTCTTCCTCCTCTCTCTTCCTCATCTTTCTTCTTCCTCTCTCCTCGTCCTCTCTCCACCATCTATCTCCTCTTCCTCTCTCTTCCTCCTCTCTCTTCCTCCTCACTCCTCCTCCTCCCTCTTGCTCTTGTCTCTTCCTCCTCTCTCCTCTTCCTCCCTATTTCTCCTCTCTCTTCCTCCTCTCTCTTCCTCCTCTCTCTTCCTCCTTTCTCTTCCTCCTCACTCTTCCTCCTCTCTCGTCTTCCTCTCTATTCCTCCTCTCTCTTCCTCCTCTCTCCTCTTCCTCTCTATTCCTCCTCTCTCTTCCTCCTCTCTCTTCCCCCTCTCTCTTCCTCCTCTCTCTCCCTCCTCTCTCTTCCTCCTCTCTCTTCCTCCTCTCTCTTCCTCTTCCCTCCCCCTCCTCTTTCTTCCTGCTCTCTCTTTCTCCTCTCTATTCCTACTCTCTCTTCCTCATCTCTTCCTGCTCTCTCTTCCTCCTCTCTCATCCTCATCTCGCTTCTTCCTCTCTCCTCCTCCTCTCTCCTCCATCTCTCTCCTCTTCCTCTCTCTTCCTCCTCTCTCTTCCTCCTCTCTCCTCTTCCTCTCTATTCCTCCTCTCTCTTCCTCCACTCTCATCCTCATCTCGCTTCTTCCTCTCTCCTCCTCCTCTCTCCTCCATGTCTCTCCTCTTCCTCTCTCTTCCTCCTCTCTCTTCCTCCTCTCTCTTCTTCCTCTCTCTTCCTCCTCTCTCTTCCTCATCTCTCCTCATCCTCTCTCTTCTTCCTCTCTCTTCCTCATCTCTCCTCCTCCTCTCTCTTCCTCCTCTGTCTTCCTCCTCTCTCCTCCTCCTCTCTCTTCCTCCTCTCTCTTCCTCCTCACTCCTCATCCTCTCTCTTCCTCTTCTCTCTTCCTCCTCTCTCCTCTTCCTCCCTATTTCCCATCTCTCCTCCTCCTCTCTCGTCCTCCTCCCTCTTCCACCTCTCTCCTCCTCCCTCTCTTCCTCCTCTCTCTTCCTCCTCTCTCTTCCTACCCTCTCTTCCTCCTCTCTCCTCATCCTCCCTCTTCCTCCTCTCTCTTCCTCATATCTCCTCCTCCTCTCTCTTCCTCCTCTCTCTTCCTCATTTCTCTTCTTCCTCTCTCCTCCACCTCTCTCCTCCTCCTCTCTCTTCCTCCTCTCTCTTCCTCCTCTCTCTTCATCTTCTCTCTTCCTCCTCTCCCTCCTCTCTCTTCCTCCTCTCTCTTCCTCCTGTCTCTTCCTCCTCTCTCTTCCTACCCTCTATTCCTGCTCTCTCTTCCTCCTCTCTTCTCTCTCCTTTCTCATCTACCTCTCTCATCCTTCTCTCTCCTCCTCATATCTCTTCCTTTTCTCTCTTCCTCCTCTCTCTCCCTCCTCTCTCTTCCTCCTCTCTCTTCCTCCTCTCTCTTCCTCCTCTCTCCTCCTCCTCTCTCTTCCTCCTCTCTCTTCCTCCTCTCTCCTCCTCCTCTCTCCTCTTCCTCTCTCTTCCTATTCTCTCCTCTCTCCTTTCTCCTCTTCCTCTCTCATCCTCCTCTCTCCTCCTCCTCTCTCCTCATCCTCACTCTTCCTCCTCACTCTTCCTCCTCTCTCTTCCTACTCTCTCTTCCTCCTCTCTCCTCTTCCTCTCTATTGCTCCTCTACGTCCTCTCTCTTCCTCACCTCTCTTCTTCCTCTCTCCTCCACCTCTCTCCTCTTCCTCTCTCTTCCTCCTCTCTCTTCCTCCTCTCTCTTCCTCCTCTCTGTTCCTCCTCTCTCCTCATGCTCTCTCTTCCTCCTCTCTCTTCCTCCTCTCTCTTCCTCCTCTCTCCTCATCCTCTCTCTTCGTCCTCTCTCCTCTTCCTCTCTCTTCATCCTCTCTCTTCCTCCTCTCCCTTCCTCCTCTCTCCTCCTCCTCTCTCTTCCTCCTCACTCTTCCTCCTCTCTCATATTCATCTCTCTTCCTCCTCTTTCTTCCTCCTCTCTCTTCCTCCTCTCTTTTCCTCCTCTCTCTTCCTCCTCTCTCTTCCTCCTCTCTCTTTCTCCTCTCTCTTCCTCATCTCTCCTCTTCCTCTCTCTTCCTCCTCTCTCTTCATCCTCTCTCTTCCTCCTCTCCCTTCCTCCTCTCTCCTCCTCATCTCTCTTCCTCCTCTCTCATCCTCCTCTCTCGTCCTCCTCTCTATTCCTCCTGTCTCTTCCTCCTCTCTATTCCTGCTCTCTCTTCCTCCTCTCTTCCTGCTCTCTCTTCCTCCTCTCTCTTCCTCCTCTCTCCTCTTCCTCTCTATTACTCCTCTCTCTTCCTCCTCTCTCTTCCTCATCTTTCTTCTTCCTCTCTCCTCGTCCTCTCTCCACCATCTATCTCCTCTTCCTCTCTCTTCCTCCTCTCTCTTCCTCCTCACTCCTCCTCCTCCCTCTTGCTCTTGTCTCTTCCTCCTCTCTCCTCTTCCTCCCTATTTCTCCTCTCTCTTCCTCCTCTCTCTTCCTCCTCTCTCTTCCTCCTTTCTCTTCCTCCTCACTCTTCCTCCTCTCTCGTCTTCCTCTCTATTCCTCCTCTCTCTTCCTCCTCTCTCCTCTTCCTCTCTATTCCTCCTCTCTCTTCCTCCTCTCTCTTCCCCCTCTCTCTTCCTCCTCTCTCTCCCTCCTCTCTCTTCCTCCTCTCTCTTCCTCCTCTCTCTTCCTCTTCCCTCCCCCTCCTCTTTCTTCCTGCTCTCTCTTTCTCCTCTCTATTCCTACTCTCTCTTCCTCATCTCTTCCTGCTCTCTCTTCCTCCTCTCTCATCCTCATCTCGCTTCTTCCTCTCTCCTCCTCCTCTCTCCTCCATCTCTCTCCTCTTCCTCTCTCTTCCTCCTCTCTCTTCCTCCTCTCTCCTCTTCCTCTCTATTCCTCCTCTCTCTTCCTCCACTCTCATCCTCATCTCGCTTCTTCCTCTCTCCTCCTCCTCTCTCCTCCATCTCTCTCCTCTTCCTCTCTCTTCCTCCTCTCTCTTCCTCCTCTCTCTTCTTCCTCTCTCTTCCTCCTCTCTCTTCCTCCTCTCCCCTCATCATCTCTCTTCCTCCTCTCTCTTCCTCCCCTCTCTTCCTCCTCTCTCTTCCTCCTCTCTCTTCCTCCTCTCTCCTCATCCTCTCCCTTCCTCCTCTATCTTCCTCCTCTCTCTTCCTCCTCCCACTTCCTCATTTCTATTCTTCCTCTCTCTTCCACCTCTCTCCTCTTCCTCTCTATTCCTCCTCTCTCTTCCTCCTCTCTCCTCTTCCTCTCTATTCCTCCTTTCTCTTCCTCCTCTCTCCTCATCCTCTCTCTTCCTCCTCTCTCTGCCTCAACTTTTTTCCTCCTCTCTCTTCCTTCTCTCTCCTCTTCCTCTCTATTCCTCCTCTCTCTTCCTCCTCTCTCCTCATCCTCTCTCTTCCTCCTCTCTCTGCCTCATTTGTTTTCCTCCTCTCTCTTCCTTCTCTCTCTTCTTCTTCTCTATTCCTCCTCTCTCTTCCCCCTATATCTTCCTCCTCTCTCTTCCTCCTTTCTCTTCCTCATCTCTCCTCCTCCTCTCTCCTCTTCCTCTCTATTCCTCCTCTCTCTTCCGCCTCTCTCCTCATCCTCTCTCTTCCTCCTCTCTCTTCCTCCTCTCTTTTCCTCCTCTCTCTTCCTTCTCTCTCCTCTTCCTCTCTATTCCTCCTCTCTCTTCCTCCTCTCTCTTCCTCCTCTCTCTTCCTCCTCTCTACTCCTCCTCTCTCTTCCTCCTCTCTCTTCCTCTTCTCTCCTGTTCCTCTCTCTTTCTCCTCTCTCTTCCTCCACTCTCTTCCTCCTCTCTCTTCCTCCTCTCTATTCCTGCTCTCTCTTCCTCCTCTCTTCCTGCTCTCTCTTCCTCCTCTCTCTTCCTCCTCATTCCTCCTCCTCTCTCTTCCTCTTCTCTCTTCCACCTCTCTCCTCTTCCTCCATATTTCTCCTCTCTCTTCCTCCTCTCTCTTCCTCCTCTCTCTTCCTCCTCTCTCCTCCTCCTCTATCTTCCTCCCCTCTCTTCCTCCTCCCTCTTCCTCCCTCTCTTCCTCCTCTCTCTTCCTCCTCTCTCATCCTCCTCTCTCCTCATCCTCTCTCTTCCTCCTCTATCTTCCTCCTCTCTCTTCCTCCTCCCTCTTCCTCCTATCTCTTCCTCATCTCTCCTACTCCTCTCTCTTCCTCCTCTCTCCTCTTCCTCTCTCTTCCTCCTCTCTCTTCCTCCTCTCTCTTCCTCCTCTCTCTTCCTCCTCTCTATTCCTGCTCTCTCTTCCTCCTCTCTTCCTTCTCTCTCTTCCTCCTCTCTTCCTCCTCTCTCCTCCTCCTCTCTATTCCTCCTCTCTCTTCCTCCTCTCTCCTCTTCCTCTCTATTCCTCCTCTCTCTTCCTCCTCTCTCTGCCTCATCTGTTTTCCTCCTCTCTCTTCCTTCTCTCTCCTTTTCCTCTCTATTCCTCCTCTCTCTTCCTCCTCTCTCTTACTCCACTATATTACTCCTCCTATCTCTTCCTCCACACTATTCCTCCTCTCTCCTCATGCACACTCTTCCTCCACTCTGTTCCTCGTCTCTCTTCCTCCTGTCTCTTCCTCCTCTCTCCTCCTCCTCTCTCATTCTCCTCTCTCATCCTCCTCTCTCCTGTTCCTCTCTCTTCCTCCTCTCTCTTCCTCCTGTCTCTTCCTCCTCTCTCTTCCTCCTCTCTATTCCTTCTCTCTCTTCCTCCTCTCTTCCTGCTCTCTCTTCCTCCTCTCTCTTCCTCCTCTCTGCTCTTCCTCTCTATTACTCCTGTCTCTTCCTCCTCACTCTTCCTCATCTCTCTTCTTCCTCTCTCCTCCTCCTCTCTCCTCCATCTCTCTCCTCTTCCTCTCTCTTCCTCCTCTCTCTTCCTCCTCACTCCTCCTCCTCTCTCTTCCTCTTCTCTCTTCCTTCTCTCTCCTCTTCCTCTCTATCCCTCCTCTCTCTTCCTCCTCTCTCTTCATCTTCTCTCTTCCTCCTCTCCCTCCTCTCTCTTCCTCCCCTCTATTCCTCCTCTCTCCTCCATCTCTCTCCTCCTCCTCTCTCTTCCTCCTCTCTCCTGTTCCTCTCTCTTCCTCCTCTCTCTTCCTCCTCTCTCCTCATCCTCTCTCTTCCTCCTCTCTCCTCCTCCTCTCTCCTCCTCCTCACTCTTCCTCCTCTCTCTTTCTCCTCTCTCCTCCTGCTCTCTCTCCCTGCACTCTCTTCGTCCTCTCTCCTCATCCTCTCTCTTCGTCCTCTCTCCTCCTCCTCTCTCTTCCTCCTCTCTCTTCCTTCTGTCTCTTCCTCCTCTCTTATCCTCCTCTCTATTCCTGCTCTCTCTTCCTCCTCTCTTCGTCCTCTCTCCTCCTCCTCTATCTTCCTCCTCTCTCCTCATCCTCTCTCTTCCTCCTCTCTCTTCCTCCTCTCCCTTCCTCCTACCTCTTCCTCCTCTCTTTTCCTCCTCTCTCTTCCTCCTCTCTCTTCCTCCTCTCTCTTCCTCCTCTCTCTTCCTCCTCTCTCCTCTTCCTGTCTCTTCCTCCTCTATCTTCCTCCTCTCTCTTCCTCCTACCTCTTCCTCCTCTCTCTTCCTCCTCACTCTTCCTCCTCTCTCTTCCTCATTTCTCGTCTTCCTCTCTCCTCCACCTCTCTCTTCCTCCTCTCTCCTCTTCCTCTCTCTTCATCCTCTCTCTTCCTCCTCACTCTTCCTCCTCTCTCTTCCTCCTCTCTCTTCCTCCTCTCTCTTCCTCCTCTCTCTTCCTCCTCTCTCTTCCTCCTCTCTCTTCCTCCTCTCTCTTCCTCCTCTCTCTTCCTCCTCTCTCCTCTTCCTCTCTCCTCATCCTCTCTCTTCCTCCTCCCTCTTCCTCCTCTCTCTTCCTCAACTCTCTTCCTCCTCTCTCTTCCTCCTCTCTCTTCCTCCTCTCTCCTCATCCTCTCTCTTCCTCCTCTCTCCTCCTCCTCTCTCCTCCTCCTCACTCTTCCTCCTCTCTCTTTCTCCTCTCTCCTCCTGCTCTCTCTCCCTGCACTCTCTTCGTCCTCTCTCCTCATCCTCTCTCTTCGTCCTCTCTCCTCCTCCTCTCTCTTCCTCCTCTCTCTTCCTTCTGTCTCTTCCTCCTCTCTTATCCTCCTCTCTATTCCTGCTCTCTCTTCCTCCTCTCTTCGTCCTCTCTCCTCCTCCTCTATCTTCCTCCTCTCTCCTCATCCTCTCTCTTCCTCCTCTCTCTTCCTCCTCTCTCCTCATCCTCTCTCTTCCTCCTCTCTCTTCCTCCTCTCTCTTCCTCCTACCTCTTCCTCCTCTCTTTTCCTCCTCTCTCTTCCTCCTCTCTCTTCCTCCTCTCTCTTCCTCCTCTCTCTTCCTCCTCTCTCCTCTTCCTTTCTCTTCCTCCTCTATCTTCCTCCTCTCTCTTCCTCCTCCCTCTTCCTCCTCTCTCTTCCTCCTCTCTCTTCCTCCTCTCTCTTCCTCATTTCTCGTCTTCCTCTCTCCTCCACCTCTCTCTTCCTCCTCTCTCCTCTTCCTCTCTCTTCATCCTCTCTCTTCCTCCTCACTCTTCCTCCTCTGTCTTCCTCCTCTCTCTTCCTCCTCCCTCTTCCTCCTCTCTCTTCCTCCTCTCTCTTCCTCCTATCTCTTCCTCCTCTCTCTTCCTCCTCTCTCTTCCTCCTCTCTCCTCTTCCTCTCTCTTCCTCCTCTCTCTTCCTCCTCTCTCTTCCACCTCTCTCTTCCTCATTTCTCGTCTTCCTCTCTCCTCCACCTCTCTCCTCTTCCTCTCTCTTCCTCCTCTCTCCTCATTAACTCTCTTCCTCCTCTCTCTTCCTCCTCTCTATTCTTCCTCTCGCTTCCTCCTCTCTCTTCCTCCTCTCCCTTCCTCCTCTCTCCTCCTCCTCTCTCCTCCTCCTCTCTCTTCCTCGTGTCTCTTCCTCCTCTGCCTTCCTCATCTCTTCCTCTCTCTTCCTCCTCTCTCTTCCTCCTCTCTCTTCCTCCTCTGTCTTCCTCATCTCTTCCTCTCTCTTCCTCCTCTCTCTTCCACCTCTCTCCTCTTCCTCTCTCTTCCTCCTCTCTCTTCCTCCTCTCTCTTCCTCCTCTCTCTTCCTCCTATCTCTTCCTCCTTTCTCTTCCTCCTCTCTCTTCCTCCTCTCTCCTCTTCCTCTGTATTCCTCCTCTCTCTTCCTCCTCTCTCCTCATCCTCTCTCTTCCTCCTCTCTCTTCCTCCTCTCTTTTCCTCCTCTCTCTTCCTTCTCTCTCCTCTTCCTCTCTATTCCTCCTCTCTCTTCCTCCTCTCTCTTCCTCCTCTCTCTTCCTCCTCTGTCTTCCTCATCTCTTCCTCTCTCTTCCTCCTCTCTCTTCCTCATCTCTCTTCTTCCTCTCTCCTCCTCCTCTCTCCTCCATCTCTCTCCTCTTCCTCTCTCTTCCTCCTCTCTCCTCCTCCTCTCTCTTCCTCATCTCTCCTCATCATCTCTCTTCCTCCTCTCTCTTCCTCCTCTCTCTTCCTCCTCTCTCTACCTCCTCTCTCCTCCTCCTCTCTCTTCCTCCTCTCTCTTCCTCCTCTCTCTTTCTCCTCTCTCCTCCTGCTCTCTCTTCCTGCACTCTCTTCCTCCTCTCTCCTCATTCTCTCTTTTCGTCCTCTCTCCTCTTCCTCTCTCTTCCTCCTCTCTCATGCTCCTCTCTCTTCCTCCTCTCTCCTCTTCCTCTCTCCTCTTCCTCTCTCTTCCTCCTCCCTCTTCCACCTCTCTCCTCCTCCTCTCTCCTCCTTCTCTCTCTTCCTCCCCTCTCTTCCTCCTCTCTCCTCTTCCTCCCTATTTCTCCTCTCTCTTCCTCCTCTCTCTTCCTCCTCTCTCTTCCTCCTCTCTCCTCCTCCTCTCTCTTCCTCCCCTCTCTTCCTCCTCTCTCCTCTTCCTCTCTCTTCCTCCTCCCTCTTCCACCTCTCTCCTCCTCCCTCTCTTCCTCCTTTCTCTTCCTCCTCTCTCTTCCTCCTCTCTCTTCCTCCTCTCTTTCCTCCTCTCTCTTCCACATCTCTTCTCATCCTCTCTCTTCCTCCTCTCTCTTCCTCCTCTCTCTTCCTCCTCTCTCTTCCTCCTCTTTCCTCCTCCTCTCTCTTCCTCCTCTCTCTTCCTCCTATCTCCTCCTCCTCTATCGTCCTACTCTCTCTTCCTCCTCACTCCTCCTCCACTCTCTTCCTCCTCTCTCTTCCTCCTCTCTCCTCATTAACTCTCTTCCTCCTCTCTCTTCCTCCTCTCTCTTCCTCCTCTCTCTTCCTCCTCCCTCTTCCTCATCTCTCCTCTTCCTCTCTGTTCCTCCTCTCTCTTCCACCTCTCTCCTCCTCGTCTCTCTTCCTCCTCTCTCTTCATCCTCTCTCTTCCTCCTCCCTCCTCCTCATTTCTCTTCCTACCCTCTCTTCCTCCTCTCTCCGCATCCTCTCTCTTCCTCCTCTCTCTTCCTCCTCTCTCTTCCTCCTCTCTCTTCCTACTCTCTCTTCCTCATCTCTCCTCATCCTCTCTCTTCCTCCTCTCTCTTCCACGTCTCTCCTCCTCCTCTCTCTTCCTCCTCTCTCTTCCTCCTCTCTCTTCCTCCTCTCTCTTCATCCTCTCTCTTCCTCCTCCCTCCTCCTCATTTCTCTTCCTACTCTCTCTTCCTCCTCTCTCCGCATCCTCTCTCTTCATCCTCTCTCTTCTCCTCTCTCTTCCTCCTCTCTCCTCTTCCTCTCTATTCCTCCTCTCTCTTCCTCCTCTCTCTTCCTCATCTCTCATCTTCCTCTCTCCTCCTCCTCTCTCCTCCATCTCTCCCCTCTTCCTCTCTCTTCCTCCTCTCTCTTTCTCCTCTCTCTTCCTCATCTCTGCTCATCCTCTCTCTTCCTCCTCTCTCTTCCTCCTCTCTCTTCCTCCTCTCTGCTCATCCTCTCTCTTCCTCCTCTCTCTTCCTCCTCACTCCTCCTCCTCTCTCTTCCTCCTCTCCTACTCACTCCTCCTCCTCTCTCATCCTCTTCTCTCATCCTTCTCTCTCCTCTTCCTCCCCATTTCTCCTTTCTCTTCCTCCACTCTCTTCCTCCTCCCTCTTCCTCCTCCCTCTTCCTCCTCTCTCTTCCTCAACTCTCTTCCTCCTCTCTCTTCCTCCTCTCTCTTCATCCTCTCTCTTCCTCCTCCCTCATCCTCCTCTCTCCTCCTCCTCTCTCTTCCTCCTCTCTCTTTCTCCTCTCTCCTCCTGCTCTCTCTTCCTGCACTCTCTTCCTCCTATCTCCTCATCCTCTCTCTTCGTCCACTCTCCTCTTCCTCTCTCTTCCTCCTCTCTCATGCTCCTCTCTCTTCCTCCTCTCTCCTCCTCCTCTCTCTTCCTCCTCTCTCCTCTTCCTCTCTATTCCTCCTCTCTCTTCCTTCTGTCTCTTCCTCCTCTCTCTTCCTCCTCTCTCCTCTTCCTCTCTATTCCTCCTCTCTCTTCCTCCTCTCTCTTCCTCCTCTCTCCTCCTCCTCTATCTTCCTCCTCTCTCTTCCTCCTCACTCCTCCTCCTCTCTCTTCCTCCTCTCTCTTCCTCCTCACTCCTCATCCTCTCTCTTCCTCTTCTCTCTTCCTCCTCTCTCCTCTTCCTCCCTATTTCCCATCTCTCCTCCTCCTCTCTCGTCCTCCTCCCTCTTCCACCTCTCTCCTCCTCCCTCTCTTCCTCCTCTCTCTTCCTCCTCTCTCTTCCTACCCTCTCTTCCTCCTCTCTCCTCATCCTCCCTCTTCCTCCTCTCTCTTCCTCATATCTCCTCCTCCTCTCTCTTCCTCCTCTCTCTTCCTCATTTCTCTTCTTCCTCTCTCCTCCACCTCTCTCCTCCTCCTCTCTCTTCCTCCTCTCTCTTCCTCCTCTCTCTTCATCTTCTCTCTTCCTCCTCTCCCTCCTCTCTCTTCCTCCTCTCTCTTCCTCCTGTCTCTTCCTCCTCTCTCTTCCTACCCTCTATTCCTGCTCTCTCTTCCTCCTCTCTTCTCTCTCCTTTCTCATCTACCTCTCTCATCCTTCTCTCTCCTCCTCATATCTCTTCCTTTTCTCTCTTCCTCCTCTCTCTCCCTCCTCTCTCTTCCTCCTCTCTCTTCCTCCTCTCTCTTCCTCCTCTCTCCTCCTCCTCTCTCTTCCTCCTCTCTCTTCCTCCTCTCTCCTCCTCCTCTCTCCTCTTCCTCTCTCTTCCTATTCTCTCCTCTCTCCTTTCTCCTCTTCCTCTCTCATCCTCCTCTCTCCTCCTCCTCTCTCCTCATCCTCACTCTTCCTCCTCACTCTTCCTCCTCTCTCTTCCTACTCTCTCTTCCTCCTCTCTCCTCTTCCTCTCTATTGCTCCTCTACGTCCTCTCTCTTCCTCACCTCTCTTCTTCCTCTCTCCTCCACCTCTCTCCTCTTCCTCTCTCTTCCTCCTCTCTCTTCCTCCTCTCTCTTCCTCCTCTCTGTTCCTCCTCTCTCCTCATGCTCTCTCTTCCTCCTCTCTCTTCCTCCTCTCTCTTCCTCCTCTCTCCTCATCCTCTCTCTTCGTCCTCTCTCCTCTTCCTCTCTCTTCATCCTCTCTCTTCCTCCTCTCCCTTCCTCCTCTCTCCTCCTCCTCTCTCTTCCTCCTCACTCTTCCTCCTCTCTCATATTCATCTCTCTTCCTCCTCTTTCTTCCTCCTCTCTCTTCCTCCTCTCTTTTCCTCCTCTCTCTTCCTCCTCTCTCTTCCTCCTCTCTCTTTCTCCTCTCTCTTCCTCATCTCTCCTCTTCCTCTCTCTTCCTCCTCTCTCTTCATCCTCTCTCTTCCTCCTCTCCCTTCCTCCTCTCTCCTCCTCATCTCTCTTCCTCCTCTCTCATCCTCCTCTCTCGTCCTCCTCTCTATTCCTCCTGTCTCTTCCTCCTCTCTATTCCTGCTCTCTCTTCCTCCTCTCTTCCTGCTCTCTCTTCCTCCTCTCTCTTCCTCCTCTCTCCTCTTCCTCTCTATTACTCCTCTCTCTTCCTCCTCTCTCTTCCTCATCTTTCTTCTTCCTCTCTCCTCGTCCTCTCTCCACCATCTATCTCCTCTTCCTCTCTCTTCCTCCTCTCTCTTCCTCCTCACTCCTCCTCCTCCCTCTTGCTCTTGTCTCTTCCTCCTCTCTCCTCTTCCTCCCTATTTCTCCTCTCTCTTCCTCCTCTCTCTTCCTCCTCTCTCTTCCTCCTTTCTCTTCCTCCTCACTCTTCCTCCTCTCTCGTCTTCCTCTCTATTCCTCCTCTCTCTTCCTCCTCTCTCCTCTTCCTCTCTATTCCTCCTCTCTCTTCCTCCTCTCTCTTCCCCCTCTCTCTTCCTCCTCTCTCTCCCTCCTCTCTCTTCCTCCTCTCTCTTCCTCCTCTCTCTTCCCTCTTCCTCCCCCTCCTCTTTCTTCCTGCTCTCTCTTTCTCCTCTCTATTCCTACTCTCTCTTCCTCATCTCTTCCTGCTCTCTCTTCCTCCTCTCTCATCCTCATCTCGCTTCTTCCTCTCTCCTCCTCCTCTCTCCTCCATCTCTCTCCTCTTCCTCTCTCTTCCTCCTCTCTCTTCCTCCTCTCTCCTCTTCCTCTCTATTCCTCCTCTCTCTTCCTCCACTCTCATCCTCATCTCGCTTCTTCCTCTCTCCTCCTCCTCTCTCCTCCATCTCTCTCCTCTTCCTCTCTCTTCCTCCTCTCTCTTCCTCCTCTCTCTTCTTCCTCTCTCTTCCTCCTCTCTCTTCCTCATCTCTCCTCATCCTCTCTCTTCTTCCTCTCTCTTCCTCATCTCTCCTCCTCCTCTCTCTTCCTCCTCTGTCTTCCTCCTCTCTCCTCCTCCTCTATCTTCCTCCTCTCTCTTCCTCCTCACTCCTCCTCCTCTCTTTTCGTCCTCTCTCTTCCTCCTCTCCCCTCATCATCTCTCTTCCTCCTCTCTCTTCCTCCCCTCTCTTCCTCCTCTCTCTTCCTCCTCTCTCTTCCTCCTCTCTCCTCATCCTCTCCCTT
Source organism: Strix occidentalis (assembly GCA_030819815.1). NCBI lineage: Eukaryota > Metazoa > Chordata > Aves > Strigiformes > Strigidae > Strix > Strix occidentalis. Next base: position 23,958 of record JASWHU010000499.1, read on the forward strand.
CCTCCTCTATCTTCCTCCTCTCTCTTCCTCCTCCCACTTCCTCATTTCTATTCTTCCTCTCTCTTCCACCTCTCTCCTCTTCCTCTCTATTCCTCCTCTCTCTTCCTCCTCTCTCCTCTTCCTCTCTATTCCTCCTTTCTCTTCCTCCTCTCTCCTCATCCTCTCTCTTATTCCTCTCTCTGCCTCAACTTTTTTCCTCCTCTCTCTTCCTTCTCTCTCCTCTTCCTCTCTATTCCTCCTCTCTCTTCCTCCTCTCTCCTCATCCTCTCTCTTCCTCCTCTCTCTGCCTCATTTGTTTTCCTCCTCTCTCTTCCTTCTCTCTCTTCTTCTTCTCTATTCCTCCTCTCTCTTCCCCCTATATCTTCCTCCTCTCTCTTCCTCCTTTCTCTTCCTCCTCTCTCCTCCTCCTCTCTCCTCTTCCTCTCTATTCCTCCTCTCTCTTCCGCCTCTCTCCTCATCCTCTCTCTTCCTCCTCTCTCTTCCTCCTCTCTTTTCCTCCTCTCTCTTCCTTCTCTCTCCTCTTCCTCTCTATTCCTCCTCTCTCTTCCTCCTCTCTCTTCCTCCTCTCTCTTCCTCCTCTCTACTCCTCCTCTCTCTTCCTCCTCTCTCTTCCTCTTCTCTCCTGTTCCTCTCTCTTTCTCCTCTCTCTTCCTCCACTCTCTTCCTCCTCTCTCTTCCTCCTCTCTATTCCTGCTCTCTCTTCCTCCTCTCTTCCTGCTCTCTCTTCCTCCTCTCTCTTCCTCCTCATTCCTCCTCCTCTCTCTTCCTCTTCTCTCTTCCACCTCTCTCCTCTTCCTCCATATTTCTCCTCTCTCTTCCTCCTCTCTCTTCCTCCTCTCTCTTCCTCCTCTCTCCTCCTCCTCTATCTTCCTCCCCTCTCTTCCTCCTCCCTCTTCCTCCCTCTCTTCCTCCTCTCTCTTCCTCCTCTCTCATCCTCCTCTCTCCTCATCCTCTCTCTTCCTCCTCTATCTTCCTCCTCTCTCTTCCTCCTCCCTCTTCCTCCCATCTCTTCCTCATCTCTCCTACTCCTCTCTCTTCCTCCTCTCTCCTCTTCCTCTCTCTTCCTCCTCTCTCTTCCTCCTCTCTCTTCCTCCTCTCTCTTCCTCCTCTCTATTCCTGCTGTCTCTTCCTCCTCTCTTCCTTCTCTCTCTTCCTCCTCTCTTCCTCCTCTCTCCTCCTCCTCTCTATTCCTCCTCTCTCTTCCTCCTCTCTCCTCTTCCTCTCTATTCCTCCTCTCTCTTCCTCCTCTCTCTGCCTCATCTGTTTTCCTCCTCTCTCTTCCTTCTCTCTCCTTTTCCTCTCTATTCCTCCTCTCTCTTCCTCCTCTCTCTTACTCCACTATATTACTCCTCCTATCTCTTCCTCCACACTATTCCTCCTCTCTCCTCATGCACACTCTTCCTCCACTCTGTTCCTCGTCTCTCTTCCTCCTGTCTCTTCCTCCTCTCTCCTCCTCCTCTCTCATTCTCCTCTCTCATCCTCCTCTCTCCTGTTCCTCTCTCTTCCTCCTCTCTCTTCCTCCTGTCTCTTCCTCCTCTCTCTTCCTCCTCTCTATTCCTTCTCTCTCTTCCTCCTCTCTTCCTGCTCTCTCTTCCTCCTCTCTCTTCCTCCTCTCTGCTCTTCCTCTCTATTACTCCTGTCTCTTCCTCCTCACTCTTCCTCATCTCTCTTCTTCCTCTCTCCTCCTCCTCTCTCCTCCATCTCTCTCCTCTTCCTCTCTCTTCGTCCTCTCTCTTCCTCCTCACTCCTCCTCCTCTCTCTTCCTCTTCTCTCTTCCTCCTCTCTCCTCTTCCTCCCTATTTCTCCTCTCTCTTCCTCCTCTCTCTTCCTCCTCTCTCTTCCTCCTCTCTCCTCCTCCTCTATCTTCCTCCCCTCTCTTCCTCCTCTCTCTTCCTCCCTCTCTTCCTCCTCTCTCTACCTCCTCTCTCATCCTCCTCTCTCCTCATTCTCTCTCTTCCTCCTCTATCTTCCTCCTCTCTCTTCCTCCTCCCTCTTCCTCCTATCTCTTCCTCATCTCTCCTACTCCTCTCTCTTCCTCCTCTCTCCTCTTCCTCTCTCTTCCTCCTCTCTCTTCCTCCTCTCTCTTCCTCCTCTCTCTTCCTCCTCTCTATTCCTGCTCTCTCTTCCTCCTCTCTTCCTTCTCTCTCTTCCTCCTCTCTTCCTCCTCTCTCCTCCTCCTCCCTATTCCTCCTCTCTCTTCCTCCTCTCTCCTCTTCCTCTCTATTCCTCCTCTCTCTTCCTCCTCTCTCTGCCTCATCTGTTTTCCTCCTCTCTCTTCCTTCTCTCTCCTCTTCCTCTCTATTCCTCCTCTCTCTTCCTCCTCTCTCTTACTCCACTCTATTACTCCTCCTATCTCTTCCTCCACACTCTTCCTCCTCTCTCCTCATGCACACTCTTCCTCCACTCTGTTCCTCGTCTCTCTTCGTCCTCTCTCTTCCTCCTCTCTCCTCCTCCTCTCTCATTCTCCTCTCTCATCCTCCTCTCTCCTGTTCCTCACTCTTCCTCCTCTCTCTTCCTCCTGTCTCTCCCTCCTCTCTCTTCCTCCTCTCTATTCCTGCTCTCTCTTCCTCCTCTCTTCCTGCTATCTCTTCCTCCTCTCTCTTCCTCCTCTCTCCTCTTCCTCTCTATTACTCCTCTCTCTTCCTCCTCTCTCTTCCTCATCTCTCTTCTTCCTCTCTCCTCCTCCTCTCTCCTCCATCTCTCTCCTCTTCCTCTCTCTTCCTCCTCTCTCTTCCTCCTCACTCCTCCTCCTCTCTCTTCCTCTTCTCTCTTCCTCCTCTCTCCTCTTCCTCCCTATTTCTCCTCTCTCTTCCTCCTCTCTCTTCCTCCTCTCTCTTCCTCCTCTCTCCTCCTCCTCTCTCTTCCTCCCCTCTCTTCCTCCTCTCTCTTCCTCCTCTCTCTTCTTCCTCTCTCTTCCTCCTCCCTCTTCCACCTCTCTCCTCCTCCCTCTCTTCCTCCTCTCTCTTCCTCCTCTCTCTTCCTCCTCTCTCCTCATCCTCTCTCTTCCTCCTCTATCTTCCTCCTCTCTCTTCCTCCTCCCTCTTCCTCCTATCTCTTCCTCATCTCTATTCCTCCTCTCTCTTCCTCCTCTCTCCTCTTCCTCTCTCTTCCTCCTCTCTCTTCCTCCTCTCTCTTCCTCCTCTCTCTTCCTCCTCTCTATTCCTGCTCTCTCTTCCTCCTCTCTTCCTTCTCTCTCTTCCTCCTCTCTTCCTCCTCTCTCCTCCTCCTCTCTATTCTTCCTCTCTCTTCCTCCTCTCTCCTCTTCCTCTCTATTCCTCCTCTCTCTCCCTCCTCTCTCTGCCTCATCTGTTTTCCTCCTCTCTCTTCCTTCTCTCTCCTCTTCCTCTCTCTTCCTCCTCTATATTCCTCCTCCCTCTTCCTCCTCTCTCTTCCTCATCTCTCTTCTTCCTCTCTCTTCTACCTCTCTCCTCCTCCTCTTTCTTCCTCCTCTCTATTCTTCCTCTCTCTTCCTCGTCTCTCTTCCTCCTCTCTCCTCCTCCTCTCTCTTCCTCCCCTCTCTCCCTCCTCTCTCTTCCTCCTCTCTCTTCCTCCTCTCTCCTCATCCTCTCTCTTCCTCCTCTCTCTTCCACCTCTCTCCTCCTCCTCTCTCCTCCTCCACTCTCTTCCTCCTTTCTCTTCCACCTCTCTATTCCTGTTCTCTCTTCCTCCTCTCTTCCTGCTCACTGATCCTTCTCTCTCTTCCTCCTCTCTCCTCTTCCTCTCTATTCCTCCTCTCTCTTCCTCCTCGCTCTTCCTCATCTTTCTTCTTCCTCTCTCCTCCTCTTCTCTCCTCCATCTGTCTCCTATTCCTCTCTCTTCCTCCTCTCTCTTCCTCCTCTCTCTTCCTCCTCTCTTTTCCTCCTGTCTCTTCCTCATCTCTCCTCATCCTCTCTCTTCCTCCTCTCTCTTCCTCCTCTCTCCTCCTCATCTCTCTTCCTCCTCGCTCTTCTTCCTCTCTCCTCGTCCTCTATCTTCCTCCTCTCTCTTCCTCCTCACTCCTCTTCCTCTCTCTCCTCCTCTCTCTTCCTCCTCTCTCTTCCTCCTCTCTCTTCCTCCTCTCTATTCCTGCTGTCTCTTCCTCCTCTCTTCCTTCTCTCTCTTCCTCCTCTCTTCCTCCTCTCTCCTCCTCCTCTCTATTCCTCCTCTCTCTTCCTCCTCTCTCCTCTTCCTCTCTATTCCTCCTCTCTCTTCCTCCTCTCTCTGCCTCATCTGTTTTCCTCCTCTCTCTCCTTCTCTCTCCTTTTCCTCTCTATTCCTCCTCTCTCTTCCTCCTCTCTCTTACTCCACTATATTACTCCTCCTATCTCTTCCTCCACACTATTCCTCCTCTCTCCTCATGCACACTCTTCCTCCACTCTGTTCCTCGTCTCTCTTCCTCCTGTCTCTTCCTCCTCTCTCCTCCTCCTCTCTCATTCTCCTCTCTCATCCTCCTCTCTCCTGTTCCTCTCTCTTCCTCCTCTCTCTTCCTCCTGTCTCTTCCTCCTCTCTCTTCCTCCTCTCTATTCCTTCTCTCTCTTCCTCCTCTCTTCCTGCTCTCTCTTCCTCCTCTCTCTTCCTCCTCTCTGCTCTTCCTCTCTATTACTCCTGTCTCTTCCTCCTCACTCTTCCTCATCTCTCTTCTTCCTCTCTCCTCCTCCTCTCTCTCCTCCATCTCTCTCCTCTTCCTCTCTCTTCGTCCTCTCTCTTCCTCCTCACTCCTCCTCCTCTCTCTTCCTCTTCTCTCTTCCTCCTCTCTCCTCTTCCTCCCTATTTCTCCTCTCTCTTCCTCCTCTCTCTTCTCCTCTCTCTTCCTCCTCTCTCCTCCTCCTCTATCTTCCTCCCTCTCTTCCTCCTCTCTCTTCCTCCCTCTCTTCCCTCCTCTCTCTACCTCCTCTCTCATCCTCCTCTCTCCTCATTCTCTCTCTTCCTCCTCTATCTTCCTCCTCTCTCTTCCTCCTCCCTCTTCCTCCTATCTCTTCCTCATCTCTCCTACTCCTCTCTCTTCCTCCTCTCTCCTCTTCCTCTCTCTTCCTCCTCTCTCTTCCTCCTCTCTCTTCCTCCTCTCTCTTCCTCCTCTCTATTCCTGCTCTCTCTTCCTCCTCTCTTCCTTCTCTCTCTTCCTCCTCTCTTCCTCCTCTCTCCTCCTCCTCCCTATTCCTCCTCTCTCTTCCTCCTCTCTCCTCTTCCTCTCTATTCCTCCTCTCTCTTCCTCCTCTCTCTGCCTCATCTGTTTTCCTCCTCTCTCTTCCTTCTCTCTCCTCTTCCTCTCTATTCCTCCTCTCTCTTCCTCCTCTCTCTTACTCCACTCTATTACTCCTCCTATCTCTTCCTCCACACTCTTCCTCCTCTCTCCTCATGCACACTCTTCCTCCACTCTGTTCCTCGTCTCTCTTCGTCCTCTCTCTTCCTCCTCTCTCCTCCTCCTCTCTCATTCTCCTCTCTCATCCTCCTCTCTCCTGTTCCTCACTCTTCCTCCTCTCTCTTCCTCCTGTCTCTCCCTCCTCTCTCTTCCTCCTCTCTATTCCTGCTCTCTCTTCTCCTCTCTTCCTGCTATCTCTTCCTCCTCTCTCCTCCTCTCTCCTCTTCCTCTCTATTACTCCTCTCTCTTCCTCCTCTCTCTTCCTCATCTCTCTTCTTCCTCTCTCCTCCTCCTCTCTCCTCCATCTCTCTCCTCTTCCTCTCTCTTCCTCCTCTCTCTTCCTCCTCACTCCTCCTCCTCTCTCTTCCTCTTCTCTCTTCCTCCTCTCTCCTCTTCCTCCCTATTTCTCCTCTCTCTTCCTCCTCTCTCTTCCTCCTCTCTCTTCCTCCTCTCTCCTCCTCCTCTCTCTTCCTCCCCTCTCTTCCTCCTCTCTCTTCCTCCTCTCTCTTCTTCCTCTCTCTTCCTCCTCCCTCTTCCACCTCTCTCCTCCTCCCTCTCTTCCTCCTCTCTCTTCCTCCTCTCTCTTCCTCCTCTCTCCTCATCCTCTCTCTTCCTCCTCTATCTTCCTCCTCTCTCTTCCTCCTCCCTCTTCCTCCTATCTCTTCCTCATCTCTATTCCTCCTCTCTCTTCCTCCTCTCTCCTCTTCCTCTCTCTTCCTCCTCTCTCTTCCTCCTCTCTCTTCCTCCTCTCTCTTCCTCCTCTCTATTCCTGCTCTCTCTTCCTCCTCTCTTCCTTCTCTCTCTTCCTCCTCTCTTCCTCCTCTCTCCTCCTCCTCTCTATTCTTCCTCTCTCTTCCTCCTCTCTCCTCTTCCTCTCTATTCCTCCTCTCTCTCCCTCCTCTCTCTGCCTCATCTGTTTTCCTCCTCTCTCTTCCTTCTCTCTCCTCTTCCTCTCTCTTCCTCCTCTATATTCCTCCTCCCTCTTCCTCCTCTCTCTTCCTCATCTCTCTTCTTCCTCTCTCTTCTACCTCTCTCCTCCTCCTCTTTCTTCCTCCTCTCTATTCTTCCTCTCTCTTCCTCGTCTCTCTTCCTCCTCTCTCCTCCTCCTCTCTCTTCCTCCCCTCTCTCCCTCCTCTCTCTTCCTCCTCTCTCTTCCTCCTCTCTCCTCATCCTCTCTCTTCCTCCTCTCTCTTCCACCTCTCTCCTCCTCCTCTCTCCTCCTCCACTCTCTTCCTCCTTTCTCTTCCACCTCTCTATTCCTGTTCTCTCTTCCTCCTCTCTTCCTGCTCACTGATCCTTCTCTCTCTTCCTCCTCTCTCCTCTTCCTCTCTATTCCTCCTCTCTCTTCCTCCTCGCTCTTCCTCATCTTTCTTCTTCCTCTCTCCTCCTCTTCTCTCCTCCATCTGTCTCCTATTCCTCTCTCTTCCTCCTCTCTCTTCCTCCTCTCTCTTCCTCCTCTCTTTTCCTCCTGTCTCTTCCTCATCTCTCCTCATCCTCTCTCTTCCTCCTCTCTCTTCCTCCTCTCTCCTCCTCATCTCTCTTCCTCCTCGCTCTTCTTCCTCTCTCCTCGTCCTCTATCTTCCTCCTCTCTCTTCCTCCTCACTCCTCCTCCTCTCTCTTCCTCCTCTCTCTTCCTCCTCTCTCCTCATCCACTCTCTTCCTCCACTCTCTTCGTCCTCTCTCTTCCTCCTTTCTCTTCATCCTCTCTCCTCCTCCTCTCTCTTCCTCCTCTCTCTTCCTCCTCTCTATTCCTCCTTTCTCTTCCTTCTCTCTCCTCTTCCTCTCTATTCCTCCTCCCTCTTCCTCCTGTCTCTTCCTCCTCTCTCTTCCTTCTCTCTCCTCCTCCTCTCTCTTCCTCCTCTCTCTTCCTCCTCTGTCTTCCTCCTCTCTCTTCCTCCTCCCTCTTCCATCTCTCTCCTCCTCCCTCTCTTCCTCCTCTCTCTTCCTCCACTCTCTTCCTCCTCTCTCTTCCTCCTCTCTCTTCCTCATCTCTCTTCTTCCTCTCTCCTCCTCCTCTCTCCTCCACCTCTCTCCTCTTCCTCTCTCTTCCTCCTCTCTCTTCCTCATCTCTCTTCCTCCTCTCTCTTCCTCCTCTCTCCTCCTCCTCTCTCTTCCTCCTCTCTATTCCTCCTCTCTCCTCCTCGTCTATCTTACTCCTCTCTCTTCCTCCTCAATTCTCCTGCTCTCTCTTCCTCCTCTCTTTTCCTCCTCTCTCCTCATCCTCTCCCTTCCTGCTCTCTCTTCCTCCTCTCTCTTCATCCATTCTCTTCCTCCTCTCTCTTCCTCCTCTCTACTCTTCCTCTCTCTTCCTCCTCTCTCTTCCTTCTCTCTCTTCCTCCTCTCTCTTCCTTCTCTCTCTTCCTCCTCTCTCTTCCTCCTTTCTCTTCCTCCTCTCTCTTCCTCCTCTCTCCTCTTCCTCTCTATTCCTCCTCTCTCTTCCTCCTCTCTCCTCATCCTCTCTCTTCCTCCTCTCTATTCCTCCTCTCTCTTCCTCCTATCTCTTCTTCCTCTCTCCTCCTCCTCTCTCCTCCACCTCTCTCCTCTTCCTCTCTCTTCCTCCTCTCTCTTCCTCCTCTCTCTTCCTCCTCTCTCTTCCTCCTCTCTCTTCCTCCTCTCTCCTCTTCCTCTCTATTCCTCCTCTCTCTTCCTCCTCGCTCTTCCTCATCTTTCTTCTTCCTCTCTCCTCCTCTTCTCTCCTCCATCTGTCTCCTATTCCTCTCTCTTCCTCCTCTCTCTTCCTCCTCTCTCTTCCTCCTCTCTTTTCCTCCTGTCTCTTCCTCATCTCTCCTCATCCTCTCTCTTCCTCCTCTCTCTTCCTCCTCTCTCTTCCTCCTCTCTCCTCATCCTCTCTCTTCCTCCTCTCTCGTCTTCCTCTCTCTTCCTCCTCTCTCTTCCTCCTCTCTCTTCCTCCTCTCTTCCTCCTCTCTCTTCCTCATCTCTTCTCATCCTCTCTCTTCCTCCTCTCTCTTCCTCCTCTCTCTTCCTCCTCTCTCTTCCTCCTCTTTCCTCCTCCTATCTCTTCCTCCTCTCTCTTCCTCCTATCTCCTCCTCCTCTATCGTCTTTCTCTCTCTTCCTTCTCTCTCCTCTTCCTCTCTATTCCTCCTCTCTCTTCCTCCTCTCTCTTCATCTTCTCTCTTCCTCCTCTCCCTCCTCTCTCTTCCTCCCCTCTATTCCTCCTCTCTCCTCCTCCTCTCTCATCCTCTTCTCTCTTCCTCCTCTCTCCTGTTCCTCTCTCTTCCTCCTCTCTCTTCCTCCTCTCTCCTCCTCCTCTCTCTTCCTCCTCTCTCTTCCTCCTCTCTTCCTGCTCTCTCTTCCTCCTCTCTCTTCCTCCTCTCTCTTCCTCCTCTCTCCTCCTCCTCTCTCTTCCTCGTCTCTCTTCCTCCTCTCTCCTCCTCCTCTCTCTTCCTCCCCTCTCTCCCTCCTCTCTCTTCCTCCTCTCTCTTCCTCCTCTCTCCTCATCCTCTCTCTTCCTCCTCTCTCTTCCACCTCTCTCCTCCTCCTCTCTCCTCCTCCACTCTCTTCCTCCTTTCTCTTCCACCTCTCTATTCCTGTTCTCTCTTCCTCCTCTCTTCCTGCTCACTGATCCTTCTCTCTCTTCCTCCTCTCTCCTCTTCCTCTCTATTCCTCCTCTCTCTTCCTCCTCGCTCTTCCTCATCTTTCTTCTTCCTCTCTCCTCCTCTTCTCTCCTCCATCTGTCTCCTATTCCTCTCTCTTCCTCCTCTCTCTTCCTCCTCTCTCTTCCTCCTCTCTTTTCCTCCTGTCTCTTCCTCATCTCTCCTCATCCTCTCTCTTCCTCCTCTCTCTTCCTCCTCTCTCCTCCTCATCTCTCTTCCTCCTCGCTCTTCTTCCTCTCTCCTCGTCCTCTATCTTCCTCCTCTCTCTTCCTCCTCACTCCTCCTCCTCTCTCTTCCTCCTCTCTCTTCCTCCTCTCTCCTCATCCACTCTCTTCCTCCACTCTCTTCGTCGTCTCTCTTCCTCCTTTCTCTTCATCCTCTCTCCTCCTCCTCTCTCTTCCTCCTCTCTCTTCCTCCTCTCTATTCCTCCTTTCTCTTCCTTCTCTCTCCTCTTCCTCTCTATTCCTCCTCCCTCTTCCTCCTCTCTCTTCCTCCTCTCTCTTCCTCCTCTGTCTTCCTCCTCTCTCTTCCTCCTCCCTCTTCCATCTCTCTCCTCCTCCCTCTCTTCCTCCTCTCTCTTCCTCCACTCTCTTCCTCCTCTCTCTTCCTCCTCTCTCTTCCTCATCTCTCTTCTTCCTCTCTCCTCCTCCTCTCTCCTCCACCTCTCTCCTCTTCCTCTCTCTTCCTCCGCTCTCTTCCTCATCTCTCTTCCTCCTCTCTCTTCCTCCTCTCTCCTCCTCCTCTCTCTTCCTCCTCTCTCTTCCTCCTCTCTCCTCCTCGTCTATCTTACTCCTCTCTCTTCCTCCTCAATTCTCCTGCTCTCTCTTCCTCCTCTCTCTTCCTCCTCTCTCCTCATCCTCTCCCTTCCTGCTCTCTCTTCCTCCTCTCTCTTCATCCTTTCTCTTCCTCCTCTCTCTTCCTCCTCTCTACTCTTCCTCTCTCTTCCTCCTCTCTCTTCCTTCTCTCTCTTCCTCCTCTCTCTTCCTCCTCTCTCTTCCTCCTCTCTCTTCCTCCTTTCTCTTCCTCCTCTCTCTTCCTCCTCTCTCCTCTTCCTCTCTATTCCTCCTCTCTCTTCCTCCTCTCTCCTCATCCTCTCTCTTCCTCCTCTCTATTCCTCCTCTCTCTTCCTCCTATCTCTTCTTCCTCTCTCCTCCTCCTCTCTCCTCCACCTCTCTCCTCTTCCTCTCTCTTCCTCCTCTCTCTTCCTCCTCTCTCTTCCTCCTCTCTCTTCCTCCTCTCTCTTCCTCATCTCTCCTCATCCTCTCTCTTCCTCCTCTCTCTTCCTCCTCTCTCTTCCTCCTCTCTCCTCATCCTCTCTCTTCCTCCTCTCTCGTCTTCCTCTCTCTTCCTCCTCTCTCTTCCTCCTCTCTCTTCCTCCTCTCTTCCTCCTCTCTCTTCCTCATCTCTTCTCATCCTCTCTCTACCTCCTCTCTCTTCCTCCTCTCTCTTCCTCCTCTCTCTTCCTCCTCTTTCCTCCTCCTATCTCTTCCTCCTCTCTTTTCCTCCTATCTCCTCCTCCTCTATCGTCTTTCTCTCTCTTCCTTCTCTCTCCTCTTCCTCTCTATTCCTCCTCTCTCTTCCTCCTCTCTCTTCATCTTCTCTCTTCCTCCTCTCCCTCCTCTCTCTTCCTCCCCTCTATTCCTCCTCTCTCCTCCTCCTCTCTCATCCTCTTCTCTCTTCCTCCTCTCTCCTGTTCCTCTCTCTTCCTCCTCTCTCTTCCTCCTCTCTCCTCCTCCTCTCTCTTCCTCCTCTCTCTTCCTCCTCTCTTCCTGCTCTCTCTTCCTCCTCTCTCTTCCTCCTCTCTCCTCTTCCTCTCTATTCCTCCTCTCTCTTCCTCCTCTCTCTTCCTCCTCTCTCTTCCTCATCTCTCCTCATCCTCTCTCTTCCTCCTCTCTCTTCCTCCTCTCTCTTCCTACTCTCTTTTCCTCATCTCTGCTCCTCCTCTCTCTTCCTCCTCTCTCTTCCTCCTGTCTCTTCCTCCTCTCTCCTCATCCTCTCTCTTCCTCCTCTCTCTTCCTCCTCACTCCTCCTGCTCTCTCTTCCTCCTCTCTCCTCCTCCTCACTCCTCCTCCTCTCTCTTCATCTTCTCTCTTCCTCCTCTCTCCTCTTCCTCCCTATTTCTCCTTTCTCTTCCTCCTCTCTCTTCCTCCTCCCTCTTCCACCTCTCTCTTCCTCCCCTCTCTTCCTCCTTTCTCCTCATCCTCTCTCTTCCTCCTCTCTCTTCCTCCTCTCTCTTCCTCCTCTCTCTTCCTCCTCTCTTCCTGCTCTCTCTTCCTCCTCTCTCTTCCTCCTCTCTCTCCCTCCTCCCTCTTCCTCCTCTCTCTTCCTCAACTCTCTTCCTCCTCTCTCTTCCTCCTCTCTCTTCCTCCTCTCTCCTCATCCTCTCTCTTCCTCCTCTCTCCTCCTCCTCTCTCCTCCTCCTCTCTCGTCCTCCTCTCTCTTTCTCCTCTCCTCCTGCTCTCTCTTCCTGCACTGTCTTCGTCCTCTCTCCTCATACTCTCTCTTCGTCCTCTCTCCTCCTTCTCTCTCTTCCTCCTCTCTCTTCCTTCTGTCTCTTCCTCCTCTCTTATCCTCCTCTCTATTCCTGCTCTCTCTTCCTCCTCTCTTCCTGCTCTCTCTTCCTCCTCTCTCTTCCTCCTCTCTCCTCTTCCTCTCTATTCCTCCTCTCTCTTCCTCCTCTCTCTTCCTCCTCTCTCTTCCTCATCTCTCCTCATCCTCTCTCTTCTTCCTCTCTCTTCCTCCTCTCTCTTCCTCCTCTCTCTTCGTCCTCTCTCCTCCTCCTCTATCTTCCTCCTCTCTCCTCATCCTCTCTCTTACTCCTCTCTCTTCCTCCTCTCTCTTCCTCCTCTCTCCTCATCCTCTCTCTTCCTCCTCTCTCGTCTTCCTCTCTCTTCCTCCTCTCTCTTCCTCCTCTCTCTTCCTCCTCTCTTCCTCCTCTCTCTTCCTCATCTCTTCTCATCCTCTCTCTTCCTCCTCTCTCTTCGTCCTCTCTCTTCCTCCTCTCTCTTCCTCCTCTTTCCTCCTCCTATCTCTTCCTCCTCTCTCTTCCTCCTATCTCCTCCTCCTCTATCGTCTTCCTCTCTCTTCCTTCTCTCTCCTCTTCCTCTCTATTCCTCCTCTCTCTTCCTCCTCTCTCTTCATCTTCTCTCTTCCTCCTCTCCCTCCTCTCTCTTCCTCCCCTCTATTCCTCCTCTCTCCTCCTCCTCTCTCATCCTCTTCTCTCGTCCTCCTCTGTCCTGTTCCTCTCTCTTCCTCCTCTCTCTTCCTCCTCTCTCTTCCTCCTCTCTCTTCCTCCTCTCTCTTCCTCCTCTCTCCTCCTCCTCTCTCCTCATCCTCTCTCTTCCTCCTCTCTCTTCCTCCTCTCTCTTTCTCCTCTCTCTTCCTCCTCTCTTCCTGCTCTCTCTTCCTCCTCTCTCTTCCTCCTCTCTCCTCTTCCTCTCTATTCCTCCTCTCTCTTCCTCCTCTCTCTTCCTGCTCTCTCTTCCTCATCTCTCCTCATCCTCTCTCTTCCTCCTCTCTCTTCCTCCTCTCTCTTCCTACTCTCTTTTCCTCCTCTCTCCTCATCCTCTCTCTTCCTCCTCTCTCTTCCTCCTCACTCCTCCTGCTCTCTCTTCCTCCTCTCTCCTCCTCCTCACTCCTCCTCCTCTCTCTTCATCTTCTCTCTTCCTCCTCTCTCCTCTTCCTCCCTATTTCTCCTTTCTCTTCCTCCTCTCTCTTCCTCCTCCCTCTTCCACCTCTCTCTTCCTCCCCTCTCTTCCTCCTCTCTCCTCATCCTCTCTCTTCCTCCTCTCTCTTCCTCCTCTCTCTTCCTCCTCTCTCTCCCTCCTCCCTCTTCCTCCTCTCTCTTCCTCAACTCTCTTCCTCCTCTCTCTTCCTCCTCTCTCTTCCTCCTCTCTCCTCATCCTCTCTCTTCCTCCTCTCTCCTCATCCTCTCTCCTCCTCCTCTCTCTTCCTCCTCTCTCTTTCTCCTCTCCTCCTGCTCTCTCTTCCTGCACTCTCTTCGTCCTCTCTCCTCATACTCTATCTTCGTCCTCTCTCCTCCTTCTCTCTCTTCCTCCTCTCTCTTCCTTCTGTCTCTTCCTCCTCTCTTATCCTCCTCTCTTTTCCTGCTCTCTCTTCCTCCTCTCTTCCTGCTCTCTCTTCCTCCTCTCTCTTCCTCCTCTCTCCTCTTCCTCTCTATTCCTCCTCTCTCTTCCTCCTCTCTCTTCCTCCTCTCTCTTCCTCATCTCTCCTCATCCTCTCTCTTCTTCCTCTCTCTTCCTCCTCTCTCTTCCTCCTCTCTCTTCGTCCTCTCTCCTCCTCCTCTATCTTCCTCCTCTCTCCTCATCCTCTCTCTTCCTCCTCTCTCTTCCTCCTCTCCTCATCCTCTCTCTTCCTCCTCTCTCTTCCTCCTCTCTCTTCCTCCTCCCTCTTCCTCCTCTATCTTCCTCCTCTCTCTTCCTCCTCTCTCTTCCTCCTCTCTCTTCCTCCTCTCACTTCCTCCTCTCTCCTCTTCCTTTCTCTTCCTCCTCTCTCTTCCTCCTCTCTCTTCCTCCTCCCTCTTCCTCCTCTCTCTTCCTCCTCTCTTTTCCTCCTCTCTCTTCCTCATTTCTCGTCTTCCTCTCTCCTCCACCTCTCTCCTCTTCCTCTCTCTTCCTCCTCTCTCCTCTTCCTCTCTCTTCATCCTCTCTCTTCCTCCTCTCTCTTCCTCCTCTCTCCTCCTCCTCTCTCTTCCTCCTCACTCTTCCTCCTCTCTGTTCCTAATCTCTCCTCATCCTCTCTCTTCTTCCTCTCTCTTCCTCCTCTCTCTTCCTCCTCTCTCTTCGTCCTCTCTCCTCCTCCTCTATCTTCCTCCTCTCTCCTCATCCTCTCTCTTCCTCCTCTCTCTTCCTCCTCTCTCTTCCTCCTCTCTCCTCATCCTCTCTCTTCCTCCTCTCTCGTCTTCCTCTCTCTTCCTCCTCTCTCTTCCTCCTGTCTCTTCCTCCTCTCTTCCTCCTCTCTCTTCCTCATCTCTTCTCATCCTCTTTCTTCCTCCTCTCTCTTCCTCCTCTCTCTTCCTCCTCTCTCTTCCTCCACTTTCCTCCTCCTATCTCTTCCTCCTCTCTCTTCCTCCTATCTCTTCCTCCTCTATCGTCTTCCTCTCTCTTCCTTCTCTCTCCTCTTCCTCTCTATTCCTCCTCTCTCTTCCTCCTCTCTCTTCATCTTCTCTCTTCCTCCTCTCCCTCCTCTCTCTTCCTCCCCTCTATTCCTCCTCTCTCCTCCTCCTCTCTCATCCTCTTCTCTCTTCCTCCTCTCTCCTGTTCCTCTCTCTTCCTCCTCTCTCCTCCTCCTCTCTCTTCTTCCTCTCTCTTCCTCCTCTCTCCTCCTCCTCTCTCCTCATCCTCTCTCTTCCTCCTCTCTCTTCCTCCTCTCTCTTTCTCCTCTCTCTTCCTCCTCTCTTCCTGCTCTCTCTTCCTCCTCTCTCTTCCTCCTCTCTCCTCTTCCTCTCTATTCCTCCTCTCTCTTCCTCCTCTCTCTTCCTACTCTCTTTTCCTCATCTCTGCTCATCCTCTCTCTTCCTCCTCTCTCTTCCTCCTCTCTCTTCCTCCTCTCTCCTCATCCTCTCTCTTACTCCTCTCTCTTCCTCCTCACTCCTCCTGCTCTCTCTTCCTCCTCTCTCCTCCTCCTCACTCCTCCTCCTCTCTCTTCATCTTCTCTCTTCCTCCTCTCTCCTCTTCCTCCCTATTTCTCCTTTCTCTTCCTCCTCTCTCTTCCTCCTCCCTCTTCCACCTCTCTCTTCCTCCCCTCTCTTCCTCCTCTCTCCTCATCCTCTCTCTTCCTCCTCTCTCTTCCTCCTCTCTCTTCCTCCTCTCTCTTCCTCCTCTCTTCCTGCTCTCTCTTCCTCCTCTCTCTTCCTCCTCTCTCTCCCTCCTCCCTCTTCCTCCTCTCTCTTCCTCAACTCTCTTCCTCCTCTCTCTTCCTCCTCTCTCTTCCTCCTCTCTCCTCATCCTCTCTCTTCCTCCTCTCTCCTCCTACTCTCTCCTCCTCCTCTCTCGTCCTCCTCTCTCTTTCTCCTCTCCTCCTGCTCTCTCTTCCTGCACAGTCTTCGTCCTCTCTCCTCATACTCTCTCTTCGTCCTCTCTCCTCCTTCTCTCTCTTCCTCCTCTCTCTTCCTTCTGTCTCTTCCTCCTCTCTTATCCTCCTCTCTATTCCTGCTCTCTCTTCCTCCTCTCTTCCTGCTCTCTCTTCCTCCTCTCTCTTCCTCCTCTCTCCTCTTCCTCTCTATTCCTCCTCTCTCTTCCTCCTCTCTCTTCCTCCTCTCTCTTCCTCATCTCTCCTCATCCTCTCTCTTCTTCCTCTCTCTTCCTCCTCTCTCTCCTCCTCTCTCTTCGTCCTCTCTCCTCCTCCTCTATCTTCCTCCTCTCTCCTCATCCTCTCTCTTCCTCCTCTCTCTTCCTCCTCTCTCCTCATCCTCTCTCTTCCTCCTCTCTCTTCCTCCTCTCTCTTCCTCCTCCCTCTTCCTCCTCTCTCTTCCTCCTCTCTCTTCCTCCTCTCTCTTCCTCCTCTCTCTTCCTCATCTCACTTCCTCCTCTCTCCTCTTCCTTTCTCTTCCTCCTCTCTCTTCCTCCTCTCTCTTCCTCCTCCCTCTTCCTCCTCTCTCTTCCTCCTCTCATTTCCTCCTCTCTCTTCCTCATTTCTCGTCTTCCTCTCTCCTCCACCTCTCTCCTCTTCCTCTCTCTTCCTCCTCTCTCCTCTTCCTCTCTCTTCATCCTCTCTCTTCCTCCTCTCTCTTCCTCCTCTCTCCTCCTCCTCTCTCTTCCTCCTCACTCTTCCTCCTCTCTCTTCCTCCTCTCTCCTCTTCCTCTCTATTCCTCCTCTCTCTTCCTCCTCTCTCTTCCTCCTCTCTCTTCCTAATCTCTCCTCATCCTCTCTCTTCTTCCTCTCTCTTCCTCCTCTCTCTTCCTCCTCTCTCTTCGTCCTCTCTCCTCCTCCTCTATCTTCCTCCTCTCTCCTCATCCTCTCTCTTCCTCCTCTCTCTTCCTCCTCTCTCTTCCTCCTCTCTCCTCATCCTCTCTCTTCCTCCTCTCTCGTCTTCCTCTCTCTTCCTCCTCTCTCTTCCTCCTGTCTCTTCCTCCTCTCTTCCTCCTCTCTCTTCCTCATCTCTTCTCATCCTCTCTCTTCCTCCTCTCTCTTCCTCCTCTCTCTTCCTCCTCTCTCTTCCTCCACTTTCCTCCTCCTATCTCTTCCTCCTCTCTCTTCCTCCTATCTCCTCCTCCTCTATCGTCTTCCTCTCTCTTCCTTCTCTCTCCTCTTCCTCTCTATTCCTCCTCTCTCCTCCTCCTCTCTCTTCATCTTCTCTCTTCCTCCTCTCCCTCCTCTCTCTTCCTCCCCTCTATTCCTCCTCTCTCCTCCTCCTCTCTCATCCTCTTCTCTCTTCCTCCTCTCTCCTGTTCCTCTCTCTTCCTCCTCTCTCTTCCTCCTCTCTCCTCCTCCTCTCTCTTCCTCCTCTCTCTTCCTCCTCTCTCCTCCTCCTCTCTCTTCTTCCTCTCTCTTCCTCCTCTCTCCTCCTCCTCTCTCCTCATCCTCTCTCTTCCTCCTCTCTCTTCCTCCTCTCTCTTTCTCCTCTCTCTTCCTCCTCTCTTCCTGCTCTCTCTTCCTCCTCTCTCTTCCTCCTCTCTCCTCTTCCTCTCTATTCCTCCTCTCTCTTCCTCCTCTCTCTTCCTACTCTCTTTTCCTCATCTCTGCTCATCTTCTCTCTTCCTCCTCTCTCTTCCTCCTCTCTCTTCCTCCTCTCTCCTCATCCTCTCTCTTACTCCTCTCTCTTCCTCCTCACTCCTCCTGCTCTCTCTTCCTCCTCTCTCCTCCTCCTCACTCCTCCTCCTCTCTCTTCATCTTCTCTCTTCCTCCTCTCTCCTCTTCCTCCCTATTTCTCCTTTCTCTTCCTCCTCTCTCTTCCTCCTCCCTCTTCCACCTCTCTCTTCCTCCCCTCTCTTCCTCCTCTCTCCTCATCCTCTCTCTTCCTCCTCTCTCTTCCTCCTCTCTCTTCCTCCTCTCTCTTACTCCTCTCTTCCTGCTCTCTCTTCCTCCTCTCTCTTCCGCCTCTCTCTCCCTCCTCCCTCTTCCTCCTCTCTCTTCCTCAACTCTCTTCCTCCTCTCTATTACGCCTCTCTCTTCCTCCTCTCTCCTCATCCTCTCTCCTCCTCCTCTCTCTTCCTCCTCTCTCTTTCTCCTCTCCTCCTGCTCTCTCTTCCTGCACTCTCTTCGTCTTCTCTCCTCAAACTCTCTCTTCGTCCTCTCTCCTCCTTCTCTCTCTTCCTCCTCTCTCTTCCTTCTGTCTCTTCCTCCTCTCTTATCCTCCTCTCTATTCCTGCTCTCTCTTCCTCCTCTCTTCCTGCTCTCTCTTCCTCCTCTCTCTTCCTCCTCTCCCCTCTTCCTCTCTATTCCTCCTCTCTCTTCCTCCTCTCTCTTCCTCCTCTCTCTTCCTCATCTCTCCTCATCCTCTCTCTTCTTCCTCTCTCTTCCTCCTCTCTCTTCCTCCTCTCTCTTCGTCCTCTCTCCTCCTCCTCTATCTTCCTCCTCTCTCCTCATCCTCTCTCTTCCTCCTCTCTCTTCCTCCTCTCTCCTCATCCTCTCTCTTACTCCTCTCTCTTCCTCCTCTCTCTTCCTCCTCCCTCTTCCTCCTCTCTCTTCCTCCTCTCTCTTCCTCCTCTCTCTTCCTCCTCTCACTTCCTCCTCTCTCCTCTTCCTTTCTCTTCCTCCTCTCTCTTCCTCCTCTCTCTTCCTCCTCCCTCTTCCTCCTCTCTGTTCCTCCTCTATTTTCCTACTCTCTCTTCCTCATTTCTCGTCTTCCTCTCTCCTCCACCTCTCTCCTCTTCCTCTCTCTTCCTCCTCTCTCCTCTTCCTCTGTCTTCATCCTCTCTCTTCCTCCTCTCTCTTCCTCCTCTCTCCTCCTCCTCTCTCTTCCTCCTCACTCTTCCTCCTCTCTCTTCCTCCTCTCTCTTCCTCCTCTCTCTTCCTCCTCTCTTACTCCTCCCTCTTCCTCCTCTCTCTTCCTCCTCTCTCTTCCTCCTCTCTCTTCCTCCTCTCTCTTCCTCCTCTCTACTCCTCCTCTCTCATCCTCCTCTCTCTCCCTCCTCTCTCCTCTTCCTCTCTCTTCCTACTCTCTCTTCCTCCTGTCTCTTCCTCCTCTCTCTTCCTCCTCTCTCTTCCTCCTCTCTCTTCCTCCTCTCTCCTCTTCCTTTCTATTCCTCCTCTCTCCTCCTCCTCTCTCTTCCTCCCCTCTCTTCCTCCTCTCTCTTCCTCCTCTTCTCTCCATCTCTCTCCTCTTCCTCTCTCTTCCTCCTCTCTCTTCCTCCTCTCTCTTCCTCATCTCTCCTCATCCTCTCTCTTATTCCTCTCTCTTCCTCCTCTCTCCTCATCCTCTCTCTTCCTCCTCTCTCTTCCTCCTCTCTCTTCCTCCTCCCTCTTCCTCCTCTCTCTTCCTCAACTCTCTTCCTCCTCTCTCTTCCTCCTCTCTCTTCCTCCTCTCTCCTTATCCTCTCTCTTCCTCCTCTCTCCTCTTCCTCTCTATTCCTCCTCTCTCTTCCTCCTCTCTCTTCCTCCTCTCTCCTCCTCCTCTCTCTTATTCCTCTCTCTTTCTCCTCTCTCCTCCTGTTCTCTCTTCCTGCACTCTCTTCCTCCTTTCTCCTCATCCTCTCTCTTCGTCTTCTCTCATGCACCTCTCTATTCCTCCTCTCTCCTCTTCCTCTCTCTTCCTCCTGTCTCTTCCTTCTGTCTCTTCCTCCTCTCTCTTCCTCCACTCTATTCCTGCTCTCTCTTCCTCCTCTCTCTTCCTCCTCTCTCTTCCTCGTCTCTCCTCCTCCTCTCTCCTCCTCCTCTCTCTTCCTCCTCTCTCTTCCTCATCTCTCTTCCCCTTCTGTCTTCCTCCTCTCTCCTCCTCCTCTCTCTTCCTCCTCTCTCTCCGCATCCTCTCTCTTCCTCCTCTCTCTTCCTCCTCTCTCTTCCTCCTCTCTCCTCCTCCTCTCTCATCCTCCTCTCTCTTCCTCCTCTCCCCTCCTCCTCTCTCTTCCTCCTCTCTCTTCCTCCTCTCTCTTCCTCCTCTGTCTTCCTCCTCTCTCCTCCTCCTCTCTCATCCTCCTCTCTCTTCCTCCTCTCTCCTCCTCCTCTCTCTTCCTCCTCTCTCTTCCTCCTCTCTCTTCCTCCTCTCTCTTCCTCCTCTCTCCTCCTCCTCTCTCTTCCTCCTCTCTCTTCCTCCTCTCTCTTCCTCCCCTCTATTCTTCCTCTCTCTTCCTCCTCTCTCTTCCTCCTCTCCCTTCCTCCTCTCTCCTCCTGCTCTCTCTTCCTCCTCTCTCTTCCTCGTGTCTCTTCCTCCTCTGTCTTCCTCATCTCTTCCTCTCTCTTCCTCCTCTCTCTTCCACCTCTCTCCTCCTCCTCTCTCTTCCTCCTCTCTCTTCCTCCTCTCTCTTCCTCCTCTCTCTTCCTCCTCTCTCTTCCTCCTTTCTCTTCCTCCTCTCTCTTCCTCCTCTCTCCTCTTCCTCTGTATTCCTCCTCTCTCTTCCTCCTCTCTCTCATCCTCTCTCTTCCTCCTCTCTCTTCCTCCTCCCTCTTCCTCCTCCCTCTTCCTCCTCTCTTTTCCTCCTCTCTCTTCCTCATTTCTCGTCTTCCTCTCTCCTCCACCTCTCTCCTCTTCCTCTCTCTTCCTCCTCTCTCCTCTTCCTCTCTCTTCATCCTCTCTCTTCCTCCTCTCTCTTCCTCCTCTCCTCCTCCTCCTCTCTCTTCCTCCTCACTCTTCCTCCTCTCTCTTCCTCCTCTCTCTTCCTCCTCTCTCTTCCTCCTCTCTTACTCCTCCCTCTTCCTCCTCTCTCTTCCTCCTCTCTCTTCCTCCTCTCTCTTCCTCATTTCTCGTCTTCCTCTCTCCTCCACCTCTCTCCTCTTCCTCTCTCTTCCTCCTCTCTCTTCCTCCTCTCTCTTCCTCATCTCTCCTCATCCTCTCTCTTATTCCTGTCTCTTCCCTCCTCTCTCCTCATCTTCTCTCTTCCTCCTCTCTCTTCCTCCTCTCTCTTCCTCCTCCCTCTTCCTCCTCTCTCTTCCTCAACTCTCTTCCTCCTCTCTCTTCCTCCTCTCTCTTCCTCCTCTCTCCTTATCCTCTCTCTTCCTCCTCTCTCCTCTTCCTCTCTATTCCTCCTCTCTCTTCCTCCTCTCTCTTCCTCCTCTCTCCTCCTCCTCTCTCTTATTCCTCTCTCTTTCTCCTCTCTCCTCCTGCTCTCTCTCCTGCACTCTCTTCCTCCTTTCTCCTCATCCTCTGTCTTCGTCCTCTCTCCTCTTCCTCTCTCTTCCTCCACTCTCATGCTCCTCTCTATTCCTCCTCTCTCCTCTTCCTCTCTCTTCCTCCTGTCTCTTCCTTCTGTCTCTTCCCCCTCTCTCTTCCTCCACTCTATTCCCTGCTCTCTCTTCCCTCCTCTCTCTTCCTCGTCTCTCCTCCTCCTCTCTCCTCCTCCTCTCTCTTCCTCCTCTCTCTTCCTCCTCTCTCTTCCTCCTCTGTCTTCTCCTCTCCTCCTCCTCCTCTCTCATCCTCCTCTCTCTTCCTCCTCTCTCCTCCTCCTCTCTCTTCCTCCTCTCTCTCCGCATCCTCTCTCTTCCTCCTCTCTCTTCCTCCTCTCTCTTCCTCCTCTCTCCTCCTCCTCTCTCATCCTCCTCTCTCTTCCTCCTCTCCCCTCCTCCCGCTCTCTTCCCTCCTCTCTCTTCCTCCTCTCTCTTCCTCCTCTGTCTTCCTCCTCTCTCCTCCCCCTCTCTCATCCTCCTCTCTCTTCCTCCTCTCTCCCTCCTCCTCTCTCTTCCTCCTCTCACTTCCTCCTCTCTCTTCCTCCTCTCTCTTCCTCCTCTCTCCTCCTCCTCTCTCTTCCTTCCTCTCTCTTCCTCCCTCTCTCTTCCTCCCCTCTATTCTTCCTCTCTCTTCCTCCTCTCTCTTCCTCCTCTCCCTTCCTCCTCTCTCCTCCTCCTCTCTCTTCCTCCTCTCTCTTCCTCGTGTCTCTTCCTCCTCTGTCTTCCTCATCTCTTCCTCTCTCTTCCTCCTCTCTCTTCCACCTCTCTCCTCCTCCTCTCTCTTCCTCCTCTCTCTTCCTCCTCTCTCTTCCTCCTCTCTCTTCCTCCTCTCTCTTCCTCCTTTCTCTTCCTCCTCTCTCTTCCTCCCTCTCTCCTCTTCCCTCTGTATTCCTCCTCTCTCTTCCTCCTCTCTCTCATCCTCTCTCTTCCTCCTCTCTCTTCCTCCTCCCCTCTCTCCTCTCTCTTCCTCCTCTCTTTTCCTCCTCTCTCTTCCTCAATTCTCGTCTTCCTCTCTCCTCCACCTCTCACCTCTTCCTCTCTCTCCTCCTCTTTCCTCTTCCTCTCTCTTCATCCTCTCTCTTCCTCCTCTCTCTTCCTCCTCTCTCCTCCTCCTCTCTCTTCCTCCTCACTCTTCCTCCCTCTCTTCCTCCTCTCTCTTCCTCTTCCCTCTTCCTCCTCTCTCTTCCTCCTCTCTCTTCCTCCTCTCTCTTCCTCCTCTCTCTTCCTCCTCTCACTTCCTCCTCTCTCCTCTTCCTTTCTCTTCCTCCTCTCTCTTCCTCCTCTCTCTTCCTCCTCCCCTCTCCTCCTCTCTCTTCCTCCTCTCTTTTCCTCCTCTCTCTTCCTCATTTCTCGTCTTCCTCTCTCCTCCACCTCTCTACTCTTCCTCTCTCTTCCTCCTCTCTCCTCTTCCTCTCTCTCATCCTCTCTCTTCCTCCTCTCTCTTCTCTCCTCTCTCCTCCCTCCTCTCTCTTCCTCCTCACACTTCTTCCTCCTCTCTCTTCCTCCTCTCTCTTCCTCCTCTCTCTTCCTCCTCTCTTACTCCTCCCTCTTCCTCCTCTCTCTTTCTCCTCTCTCTTCCTCCTCTCTCTTCCTCATTTCTCGTCTTCCTCTCTCCTCCACCTCTCTCCTCTTCCTCTCTCTTCCTCCTCTCTCCTCTTCCTCTCTCTTCATCCTCTCTCTTCCTCCTCTCTCTTCCTCCTCTCTCCTCCTCCTCTCTCTTCTCGTCCACTCTTCCTCCTCTCTCTTCCTCCTCTCTCTTCCTCCTCCCTCTTCCTCCTCTCCCTCCTCTCTCTTCCTCCTCTCTCTTCCCTCCTCTCTCTTCCTCCTCTCTCTTCCTCCTCTCTCTTTCTCCTCTCTCTTCCTCATCTCTCCTCTTCCTCTCTCTTCCTCCTCTCTCTACACCTCTCTCCTCTTCCTCTCTCTTCCTCCTCTCTCTTCCTCCTCTCTCTTCCTCCTCTCTCTTCCTCCTCTCTCCTCTTCCTTTCTATTCCTCCTCTCTCTTCCTCCCTCTCTCTTCCTCATCTCTCTTCTTCATCTCTCCTCCTCCTCTTCTCTCCATCTCTCTCCTCTTCCTCACTGTTCCTCCTCTCTCTTCCTCCTCTCTCTTCCTCATCTCTCCTCATCCTCTCTCTTATTCCTCTCTTCCTCCTCTCTCCTCATCTTCTCTCTTCCTCCTCTCTCTTCCTCCTCTCTCTTCCTCCTCCCTCTTCCTCCTCTCTCTTCCTCAACTCTCTTCCTCCTCTCTCTTCTCCTCTCTCTTCCCTCCTCTCTCCTTATCCCTCTCTCTTCCTCCTCTCTCCCTCTTCCTCTCTATTCCTCCTCTCTCTTCCTCCTCTCTCTTCCTCCTCTCTCCTCCTCCTCTCTCTTATTCCTCTCTCTTTCTCCTCTCTCCTCCTGCTCTCTCTTCCTGCACTCTCTTCCTCCTTTCTCCTCATCCTCTGTCTTCGTCCTCTCTCCTCTTCCTCTCTCTTCCTCCACTCTCATGCTCCTCTCTATTCCTCCTCTCTCCTCTTCCTCTCTCTTCCTCCTGTCTCTTCCTTCTGTCTCTTCCCCCTCTCTCTTCCTCCACTCTATTCCTGCTCTCTCTTCCTCCTCTCTCTTCCTCGTCTCTCCTCCTCCTCTCTCTTCCTCCTCTCTCTTCCTCCTCTCTCTTCCTCCTCTCTCTTCCTCCTCTGTCTTCCTCCTCTCTCCTCCTCCTCTCTCATCCTCCTCTCTCTTCCTCCTCTCTCCTCCTCCTCTCTCTTCCTCCTCTCTCTCCGCATCCTCTCTCTTCCTCCTCTCTCTTCCTCCTCTCTCTTCCTCCTCTCTCCTTCCTCCTCTCTCATCATCTCCTCTCTCTTCCTCCTCTCCCCTCCTCCGCTCTCTTCCTCCTCTCTCTTCCCTCATCTCTCTTCCTCCTCTGTCTTCCTCCTCTCTCCTCCTCCTCTCTCATCCTCCTCTCTCTTCCTCCTCTCTCCTCCTCCTCTCTCTTCCTCCTCTCACTTCCTCCTCTCTCTTCCTCCTCTCTCTTCCTCCTCTCTCCTCCTCCTCTCTCTTCCTCCTCTCTCTTCCTCCTCTCTCTTCCTACCCTCTATTCTTCCTCTCTCTTCCTCCTCTCTCTTCCTCCTCTCCCTTCCTCCTCTCTCCTCCTCCTCTCTCTTCCTCCTCTCTCTTCCTCGTGTCCTCTTCCTCCTCTGTCTTCCTCATCTCTTCCTCTCTCTTCCTACTCTCTCTTCCACCTCTCTCCTCCTCCTCTCTCTTCCTCCTCTCTCTTCCTCCTCTCTCTTCCTCCTCTCTCTTCCTCCTCTCTCTTCCTCCTTTCTCTTCCTCCTCTCTCTTCCTCCTCTCTCCTCTTCCTCTGTATTCCTCCTCTCTCTTCCTCCTCTCTCTCATCCTCTCTCTTCCTCCTCTCTCTTCCTCCTCCCTCTTCCTCCTCTCTCTTCCTCCTCTCTTTTCCTCCTCTCTCTTCCTCATTTCTCGTCTTCCTCTCTCCTCCACCTCTCTCCTCTTCCTCTCTCTTCCTCCTCTCTCCTCTTCCTCTCTCTTCATCCTCTCTCTTCCTCCTCTCTCTTCCTCCTCTCTCCTCCTCCTCTACTCTTCCTCCTCACTCTTCCTCCTCTCTCTTCCTCCTCTCTCTTCCTCCTCTCTCTTCCTCCTCTCTTACTCCTCCCTTTTCCTCCTCTCTCTTCCTCCTCTCTCTTCCTCCTCTCTCTTCCTCATTTCTCGTCTTCCTCTCTCCTCCACCACTCTCCTCTTCCTCTCTCTTCCTCCTCTCTCCTCTTCCTCTCTCTTCATCCTCTCTCTTCCTCCTCTCTCTTCCCTCCTCTCTCCTCCTCCTCTCTCTTCCTCCTCACTCTTCCTCCTCTCTCTTCCTCCTCTCTCTTCCTCCTCTCTCTTCCTCCTCTCTTACTCCTCCCTCTTCCTCCTCTCTCTTCCTCCTCTCTCTTCCTCCTCTCTCTTCCTCATTTCTCGTCTTCCTCTCTCCTCCACCTCTCTCCTCTTCCTCTCTCTTCCTCCTCTCTCCTCTTCCTCTCTCTTCATCCTCTCTCTTCCTCCTCTCTCTTCCTCCTCTCTCCTCCTCCTCTCTCTTCCTCGTCACTCTTCCTCCTCTCTCTTCCTCCTCTCTCTTCCTCCTCCCTCCTTCCTCCTCTTCCTCCTCTCTCTTCCTCCTCTCTCTTCCTCCTCTCTCTTCCTCCTCTCTCTTCCTCCTCTCTCTTTCTCCTCTCTCTTCCTCATCTCTCCTCTTCCTCTCTCTTCCTCCTCTCTCTTACACCTCTCTCCTCTTCCTCTCTCTTCCTCTCTCTCTCTCTCCTCTCTCTTCCTCCTCTCTCTTCCTCCTCTCTCCTCTTCCTTTCTATTCCTCCTCTCTCTTCCTCCTCTCTCTTCCTCATCTCTCTTCTTCATCTCTCCTCCTCCTCTTCTCTCCATCTCTCTCCTCTTCCTCTCTCTTCCTCCTCTCTCTTCCTCCTCTCTCTTCCTCATCTCTCCTCATCCCTCTCTCTTATTCTCTCTCTTCCTCCTCTCTCCTCATCCTCTCTCTTCCTCCTCTCTCTTCCTCCTCTCTCTCTTCCTCCTCCCTCTTCCTCCTCTCTCTTCCTCAACTCTCTTCCTCCTCTCTCTTCCTCCTCTCTCTTCCTCCTCTCTCCTTATCCTCTCTCTTCCTCCTCTCTCCTCTTCCTCTCTCTTCCTCCTCTCTCATGCTCCTCTCTATTCCTCCTCTCTCCTCTTCCTCTCTCTTCCTCCTGTCTCTTCCTTCTGTCTCTCCTCCTCTCTCTTCCTCCACTCTATTCCTGCTCTCTCTTCTCCTCTCTCTTCCTCCTCTCTCTTCCTCGTCTCTCCTCCTCCTCTCTCCTCCTCCTCTCTCATCCTCCTCTCTCTTCCTCCTCTCTCCTCCTCCTCTCTCTTCCTCCTCTCTCTCCGCATCCTCTCTCTTCCTCCTCTCTCTTCCTCCTCTCTCTCCTCCTCTCTCCTCCTCCTCTCTCATCCTCCTCTCTCTTCCTCCTCTCCCCTCCTCCTCTCTCTTCCTCCTCTCTCTTCCTCCTCTGTCTTCCTCCTCTCTCCTCCTCCTCTCTCCTCCTCCTCTCTCTTCCTCCTCTCTCTTCCTCGTGTCTCTTCCTCCTCTGTCTTCCTCATCTCTTCCTCTCTCTTCCTACTCTCTCTTCACCTCTCTCCTCCTCCTCTCTCTTCCTCCTCTCTCTTCCTCCTCTCTCTTCCTCCTCTCTCTTCCTCCTCTCTCTTCCTCCTTTCTCTTCCTCCTCTCTCTTCCTCCTCTCTCCTCTTCCTCTGTATTCCTCCTCTCACTTCCTCCTCTCTCTCATCCTCTCTCTTCCCTCCTCTCTCTTCCTCCTCCCTCTTCCTCCTCTCTCTTCCTCCTCTCTTTCCTCCTCTCTCTTCCTCATTTCTCGTCTCCTCTCTCCTCCACCTCTCTCCTCTTCCTCTCTCTTCCTCCTCTCTCCTCTTCCTCTCTCTTCATCCTCTCTCTTCCTCCTCTCTCTTCCTCCTCTCTCCTCCTCCTCTCTCTTCCTCCTCACTTCTTCCTCCTCTCTCTTCCTCCTCTCTCTTCCTCCTCTCTCTTCCTCCTCTCTTACTCCTCCCTCTTCCTCCTCTCTCTCCTCCTCTCTCTTCCTCCTCTCTCTTCCTCATTTCTCGTCTTCCTCTCTCCTCCACCACTCTCCTCTTCCTCTCTCTTCCTCCTCTCTCCTCTTCCTCTCTCTTCATCCTCTCTCTTCCTCCTCTCTCTTCCTCCCTCTCTCCTCCTCCTCTCTCTTCCTCCTCACTCTTCCTCCTCTCTCTTCCTCCTCTCTCTTCCTCCTCTCTCTTCCTCCTCTCTTACTCCTCCCTCTTCCTCCTCTCTCTTCCTCCTCTCTCTTCCTCCTCTCTCTTCCTCATTTCTCGTCTTCCTCTCTCCTCCACCTCTCTCCTCTTCCTCTCTCTTCCTCCTCTCTCCTCTTCCTCTCTCTTCATCCTCTCTCTTCCTCCTCTCTCTTCCTCCTCTCTCCTCCTCCTCTCTCTTCCCTCGTCACTCTTCCTCCTCTCTCTTCCTCCTCTCTCTTCCTCCTCCCTCTTCCTCCTCTCCCTCCTCTCTCTTCCTCCTCTCTCTTCCTCCTCTCTCTTCCTCCTCTCTCTTTCCTCCTCTCTCTTTCTCCTCTCTCTTCCTCCTCTCTCTTCCTCCTCTCTCCTCTTCCTTTCTATTCCTCCTCTCTCTTCCTCCTCTCTCTTCCTCATCTCTCTTCTTCATCTCTCCTCCTCCTCTTCTCTCCATCTCTCTCCTCTTCCTCTCTCTTCCTCCTCTCTCTTCCTCCTCTCTCTTCCTCATCTCTCCTCATCCTCTCTCTTATTCCTCTCTCTTCCTCCTCTCCTCCTCATCCTCTCTCTTCCTCCTCTCTCTTCCTCCTCTCTCTTCCTCCTCCCTCTTCCTCCTCTCTCTTCCTCAACTCTCTTCCTCCTCTCTCTTCCTCCTCTCTCTCCTCCTCTCTCCTTATCCTCTCTCTTCCTCCTCTCTCCTCTTCCTCTCTCTTCCTCCTCTCTCATGCTCCTCTCTATTCTCCTCCTCTCTCCTCTTCCTCTCTCTTCCTCCTGTCTCTTCCTTCTGTCTCTCCCTCCTCTCTCTTCCTCCACTCTATTCCTGCTCTCTCTTCCTCCTCTCTCTCCTCCTCTCTCTTCCTCGTCTCTCCTCCTCCTCTCTCCTCCTCCTCTCTCATCCTCCTCTCTCTTCCTCCTCTCTCCTCCTCCTCTCTCTTCCTCCTCTCTCTCCGCATCCTCTCTCTTCCTCCTCTCTCTTCCTCCTCTCTCTTCCTCCTCTCTCCTCCTCCTCTCTCATCCTCCTCTCTCTTCCTCCTCTCCCCTCCTCCTCTCTCTTCCTCCTCTCTCTTCCTCCTCTGTCTTCCTCCTCTCTCCTCCTCCTCTCTCATCCTCCTCTCTCTTCCTCCTCTCTCCTCCTCCTCTCTCTTCCTCCTGTCTCTTCCTCCTCTCTCTTCCTCCTCTCTCTTCCTCCTCTCTCCTCCTCTCTCTCTTCCTCCTCTCTCTTCCTCCTCTCTCTTCCTCCCCCTCTATTCTTCCTCTCTCTTCCTCCTCTCTCTTCCTCCTCTCCCTTCCTCCTCTCTCCTCCCTCCTCTCTCTTCCTCCTCTCTCTTCCTCGTGTCTCTTCCTCCTCTGTCTTCCTCATCTCTTCCTCTCTCTTCTCCTCTCTCTTCCACATCTCTCCTCCTCCTCTCTCTTCCTCCTCTCTCTTCCTCCTCTCTCTTCCTCCTCTCTCTACCTCCTCTCTCTTCCTCCTTTCTCTTCCTCCTCTCTCTTCCTCCTCTCTCCTCTTCCTCTGTATTCCTCCTCTCTCTTCCTCCTCTCTCTTCATCTTCTCTCTTCCTCCTCTCTCTTCCTCCTCTCTCCTCCTCCTCTCTCATCCTCCCCTCTCTTCCTCCACTCTCCTGTTCCTCTCTACTCCTCCTCTCTCTTCCTCCTCTCTCTTCCTTCTGTCTCTTCCTCCTCTCTTATCTTCCCATCTATTCCTGCTCTCTCTTCCTCCTCTCTTCCTGCTCTCTCTTCCTCCTCTCTCTTCCTCCTCTCTCCTCTTCCTCTCTATTCCTCCTCTCTCTTCCTCCTCTCTCTTCCTCAACTCTCTTCTTCCTCTCTCCTCCTCCTCTCTCCTCCATCTCTCTCCTCTTCCTCTCTCTTCCTCCTCTCTCCTCCTCCTCTCTCTTCCTCATCACTCCTCATCATCTCTCTTCCTCCTCTCTCTTCCTCCTCTCTCTTCCTCCTCTCTCTTCCTCCTCTCTCTTCCTTCTCTCTCCTCCTCCTCTCCTCCTCCTCCTCTCTCTTCCTCCTCTCTCTTCCTTCTCTCTCCTCTTCCTCTCTCTTCTTCCTCTCTTTCCTCCTCTCTATTCTCCTCTATATTCCTCCTCCTCTCTTCCTCCTCTCTCTTCCTCCTCTCTCTTCCTCTCTTCTTTCTCCTCTCTCTTCCTCCTCTCTCTTCCTCCTCTCTCCTCCTCCTCTCTCTTTCTCCTCTCTCTTCTCCTCTCTCTTCCTCCTATCTCCTCCTGCTCTCTCTTCTCGCACTCTCCTTCCTCCTCTCCTCCTCATTCTCTCTTTTCGTCCTCTCTCCTCTTCCTCTCTCATTCCTCCTCTCTCATGCGCCTCTCTCTTCCTCCTCTCTCCTCTTCCTCTCTCCTCTTCCTCTCTCTTCCTCCTCCCTCTTCCACCTCTCTCCTCCTCCTCACTCCTCCTCCTCTCTCTTCCTCCCCTCTCTTCCTCCTCTCTCCTCTTCCTCCCTATTTCTCCTCTCTCTTCCTCCTCTCTATTCCTCCTCTCTCTTCCTCCTCTCTCCTCCTCCTCTCTCTTCCTCCCCTCTCTTCCTCCTCTCTCTTCCTCCTCTCTCTCCTCTTCCTTTCTCTTCCTCATCCCTCTTCCACCTCTCTCCTCCTCCCTCTCTTCCTCCTTTCTCTTCCTCCTCTCTCTCCTCCTCTCTCTTCCTCCTCTCTCTTCCTCCTCTCTCTTCCTCATCACTTCTCATCCTCTCTTCTTCCTCCTCTCTCTTCCTCCTCTCTCTTCCTCCTCTCTCTTCCTCCTCTTTCCTCCTCCTCTCTCTTCCTCCACTCTCTTCCTCCTATCTCCTCCTCCTCTATCGTCCTACTCTCTCTTCCTTCTCACTCCTCCTCCACTCTCTTCCTCCTCCCTCTTCCTCTCTCTCCTCATCCACTCTCTTCCTCCTCTCTCTTCCTCCTCTCTCTTCCTTCTCTCTCTTCCTCCTCTCTCTTCCTCATCTCTTCTCTTCCTCTCTCTTCCTCCTCTCTCTTCCACCTCTCTCCTCCTCCTCTCTCTTCCTCCTCTCTCTTCCTCCTCTCTCTTCCCTCCTCTCTCTTCATCCTCTCTCGTCCTCCTCCCTCCTCCTCATTTCTCTTCCTACACTCTCTTCCTCCTCTCTCCGCATCCTCTCTCTTCCTCCTCTCTCTTCCTCCGCTCTCTTCCTCCTCTCTCCTCTTCCTCTCTATTCCTCCTCTCTCTTCCTCCTCTCTCTTCCACATCTCTCTTCTTCCTCTCTCCTCCTCCTCTCTCCTCCATCTCCCTCCTTTCCTCTCTCTTCCTCCTCTCTCCTCCTCCTCTCTCTTCCTCCTCTCTCCTCCTCCTCTCTCTTCCTCTTCTCTCATCCTCCTCTCTCCTCTTCCTCCCTATTTCTCCTTTCTCTTCCTCCACTCTCTTCCTCCTCCCTCTTCCGCCTCTCTCTTCCTCCTCTCTCTTCCTCCTCTCTCTTCCTCCTCCCTCTTCGCCTCTCTCTTCCTCAACTCTCTTCCTCCTCTCTCTTCCTTCTCTCTCCTCATCCTCTCTCTTCCTCCTCCCTCATCTACCTCTCTCCTCCTCGTCTCTCTTCCTCCTCTCTCTTTCTCCTCTCTCCTCCTTCTCTCTCTTCCTGCACTATCTTCCTCCTATCTCCTCATCCTCTCTCTTCGTCCTCTCTCCTCTTCCTCTCTCATCCTCCTCTCTCATGCTCCTCTCTCTTCCTCCTCTCTCCTCCTCCTCTCCCTTCCTCCTCTCTCCTCTTCCTCTCTCCTCCTCCTCTCTCTTCCTTCTGTCTCTTCCTCCTCTCTCTTCCTCCTCTCTATTCCTGCTCTCTCTTCCTCCTCTCTTCCTTCTCTCTCTTCCTCCTCTCTCTTCTCCTCTCTCCTCTTCCTCTCTATTCCTCCTCTCTCCTCCTCCTCTCTCCTCCTCCTCTCTCTTCCTCCTCTCTCTTCCTCCTCTCTCTTCCTCCTCTCTCTTCCTCCTCTCTCCTCCTCCTCTCTCTCCTCCTCTCTCTTCCTCCTCTCTCTTCCTCCCCTCTATTCTTCCTCGCTCTTCCTCCTCTCTCTTCCTCCTCTCCCTTCCTCTCTCTCCTTCTCCTCTCTCTTCCTCCTCTCTCTTCCTCGTGTCTCTTCCTCCTCTGTCTTCCTCATCTCTTCCTCTCTCTTCCTCCTCTCTCTTCCACCTCTCTCTTCCTCCTCCCTCTTCCTCCTCTCTCTTCCTCCTCTCTCTTCCTCCTCTCTCTTCCTCCTCTCTCTTCCTCCTTTCTCTTCCTCCTCTCCTCTCTCCTCTCTCCTCCCTCTTCCTCTGTATTCCTCCTCTCTTCCTCCTCTCTCCTCATCCTCTCTTCCTCCTCTCTCTTCCTCCTCTCTCTTCCTCCTCTCTCTTCCTTCTCTCTCCTCTTCCTCTCTATTCCTCCTCTCTCTTCCTCCTCTCTCTTCATCTTCTCTCTCCTCCTCTCTCTTCCTCCTCTCTCTTCTTCCTCTCTCTATCCTCCTCTCTCCTCCTCCTCTCTCATCCCTCCCCTCTCTTCCTCCTCTCTCCTGTTCCTCTCTCCTCCTCCTCTCTCTTCCTCCTCTCTCCTCCTCCTCTCTCATTCCTCCTCTCTCTTCCTTCTGTCTCTTCCTCCTCTCTTATCTTCCTCTCTATTCCTGCTCACTCTTCCTCCTCTCTTCCTGCTCTCTCTTCCTCCTCTCTATTCCTCCTCTCTCCTCTTCCCTCTCTAGTCGTCCTCTCTCTTCCACCTCTCTCTTCCTCATCTCTCTTCTTCCTCTCTCCTCCTCCTCTCTCCTCCATCTCTCTCCTCTTCCTCTCTCTTCCTCCTCTCTCCTCCTCCTCTCTCTTCCTCCTCTCCTCCTCCTCCTCTCTCTTCCTCCTCTCTCTTCCTCCTCTCTCCTCCTCCTCTCTCTTCCTCCCCTCTCTTCCTCCTCTCTCTTCCTCCTCTCTCCTCTTCCTTTCTCTTCCTCCTCCCTCTTCCACCTCTCTCCTCCTCCCTCTCTTCCTCCTTTCTCTTCCTCCTCTCTCTTCCTCCTCTCTCTTCCTCCTCTCTCTTCCTCCTCTCTCTTCCTCATCACTTCTCATCCTCTCTCTTCCTCCTCTCTCTTCCTCCTCTCTCTTCCTGCTCTCTCTTCCTCCTCTTTCCTCCTCCTCTCTCTTCCTCCACTCTCTTCCTCCTATCTCCTCCTCCTCTATCGTCCTACTCTCTCTTCCTTCTCACTCCTCCTCCACTCTCTTCCTCCCTCCCTCTTCCTCCTCTCTCCTCATCCACTCTCTTCCTCCTCTCTCTTCCTCCCCTCTTCTTCTTCCTCTCTTCCTCTCTCTCTTCCTCCTCTCTCTTCCTCATCTCTCTCTTCCTCTCTCTTCCTCCTCTCTCTTCCACCTCTCTCCTCCTCCTCTCTCTTCCTCCTCTCTCTTCCTCCTCTCTTCTCCTCCTCTCTCTTCATCCTCTCTCTTCCTCCTCCCTCCTCCTCATTTCTCTTCCTACACTCTCTTCCTCCTCTCTCCCGCATCCTCTCTCTTCCTCCTCTCTCTTCCTCCTCTCTCTTCCTCCTCTCTCCTCTTCCTTTCTCTTCCTCCTCCCTCTTCCACCTCTCTCCTCCTCCCTCTCTTCCTCCTTTCTCTTCCTCCTCTCTCTTCCTCCTCTCTCTTCCTCCTCTCTCTTCCTCCTCTCTCTTCCTCATCACTTCTCATCCTCTCTCTTCCTCCTCTCTCTTCCTCCTCTCTCTTCCTGCTCTCTCTTCCTCCTCTTTCCTCCTCCTCTCTCTTCCTCCACTCTCTTCCTCCTATCTCCTCCTCCTCTATCGTCCTACTCTCTCTTCCTTCTCACTACTCCTCCACTCTCTTCCTCCTCCCTCTTCCTCCTCTCTCCTCATCCACTCTCTTCCTCCTCTCTCTTCCTCCTCTCTCTTCCTC
This sequence comes from Strix occidentalis, assembly GCA_030819815.1. Lineage (NCBI taxonomy): Eukaryota > Metazoa > Chordata > Aves > Strigiformes > Strigidae > Strix > Strix occidentalis. The sequence goes on from JASWHU010000499.1 coordinate 55,849, forward strand.
CTCTCTCTTTCTCCTCTCTCTTCCTCATCTCTGCTCATCCTCTCTCTTCCTCCTCTCTCTTCCTCCTCTTTGCTCATCGTCTGTCTTCCTCCTCTCTTCCTCCACTCTCTTCCTCCTCCCTCTTCCTCCTCTCTCTTCCTCAACTCTCTTCCTCCCTCTCTCTTCCTCCTCTCTCCTCATCCTCTCTCTTCCTCCTCCCTCATCCTCCTCTCTCCTCCTCGTCTCTCTTCCTCCTCTCTCTTTCTCCTCTCTTCTCCTGCTCTCTCTTCCTGCACTCTCTTCCTCCTATCTCCTCATCCTCTCTCTTCGTCCTCTCTCCTCTTCCTCTCTCTTCCTCCTCTCTCATGCTCCTCTCTCTTCCTCCTCTCTCCTCCTTCTCTCTCTTCCTCCTCTCTCCTCTTCCTCTCTCTTTCTTCCTCCTCTCTCTTCCTTCTGTCTCTTCCTCCTCTCTCTTCCTCCTCTCTATTCCTGCTCTATCTTCCTCATCTCTTCCTGCTCTCTCTTCCTCCTCTCTCTTCCTCCTCTCTCCTCTTCCTCTCTATTCCTCCTCTCTCTTCCTCCTCTCTCTTCCTCTCATCACTCCTCCTCCTCTCTCTTCCTCCTCTCTCTTCCTCCTCACTCCTCCTCCTCTCTCTTCCTCTTCTCTCTTCCTCCTCTCTCCTCTTCCTCCCTATTTCCCATCTCTCTTCCTCCTCTCTCTTCCTCCTCCCTCTTCCTCCTCTCTCTTCCTCAACTCTCTTCCTCCTCTCTCTTCCTCCTCTCTCCTCATCCTCTCTCTTCCTCCTCCCTCATCCTCCTCTCTCCTCCTCGTCTCTCTTCCTCCTCTCTCTTTCTCCTCTCTTCTCCTGCTCTCTCTTCCTGCACTCTCTTCCTCCTATCTCCTCCATCCTCTCTCTTCGTCCTCTCTCCTCTTCCTCTCTCTTCCTCCTCTCTCATGCTCCTCTCTCTTCCTCCTCTCTCCTCCTTCTCTCTCTTCTTCCTCTCTCCTCTTCCTCTCTCTTTCTTCCTCCTCTCTCTCTCCTTCTGTCTTTTTCCCTCCTCTCTCTTCCTCCTCTCTATTCCTGCTCTATCTTCCTCATCTCTTCCTGCTCTCTCTTCCTCCTCTCTCTTCCTCCTCTCTCCTCTTCCTCTCTATTCCTCCTCTCTCTTCCTCCTCTCTCTTCCTCCTCACTCCTCCTCCTCTCTCTTCCTCCTCTCTCATTCCTCCTCACTCCTCCTCCTCTCTCTTCCTCTTCTCTCTTCCTCCTCTCTCCTCTTCCTCCTTATTTCCCATCTCTCTTCCTCCTCTCTCTTCCTCCTCCCTCTTCCACCTCTCTCCTACTCCCTCTCTTCCTACTCTCTCTTCCTCCTTTCTCTTCCTCCTCTCTTCCTCCTCTCTCCTCATCACTCTCTCTTCCTCCTCTCTCTTCCTCCACTCCTCTTCCTCCTCCCTCTTCCTCCTCTCTCTTCCTCATCTCTCCTCCTCCTCTCTCTTCCTCCTCTCTCCTCTTCCTCTGTATTCCTCCTCGCTCTTCCACCTCTCTCCTCCTCCCTCTCTTCCTCCTTTCTCTTCCTCCTCTCTCTTCCTCCTCTCTCTTCCTCCTCTCTCTTCCTCCTATCTCCTCCTCCTCTATCGTCCTACTCTCTCTTCCTCCTCACTCCTCCTCCACTCTCTTCCTCCTCTCTCTTCCTCCTCTCTCCTCATCCACTCTCTCCTTCTCTCTCTCCTCCTCTCTCTTCCTCCTCTCTCTTCCTCCTCTCTCTTCCTCATCTCTTCTCTTCCTCTCTCTTCCACCTCTCTCTTCCACCTCTCTCCTCCTCCTCTCTCTTCCTCCTCTCTCTTCCTCCTCTCTCTTCCTCCTCTCTCCGCATCCTCTCTCTTCCTCCTCTCTCTTCCTCCTCTGTCTTCCTCCTCTCTCCTCCTCCTCTCTCTTCCTCCTCTCTCTTCCTCCTCTCTCTTCCTCCTCTCTCCTCCTCCTCTCTCTTCCTCCTCTCTCTTCCTCCTCTCTCTTCCTCCCCTCTATTCTACCTCTCTCTTCCTCCTCTCTCTTCCACCTCTCTCCTCCTCCTCTCTCTTCCTCCTCTCTCTTCCTCCCCTCTCTTCCTCCTCTCTCTTCCTCCTCTCTCTTCCTCCTTTCTCTTCCTCCTCTCTCTTCCTCCTCTCTCCTCTTCCTCTGTATTCCTCCTCTCTCTTCCTCCTCTCTCCCTCATCCTCTCTCTTCCTCCTCTCTCTTCCTCCTCTCTTTTCCTCCTCTCTCTTCCTTCTCTCTCCTCTTCCTCTCTATTCCACCTCTCTCTTCCTCCTCTCTCTTCATCTTCTCTCTTCCTCCTCTCTCTTCCTCCTCCTCTCTTCCTCCTCTCTCTTCCTCCTCTCTCCTCCTCCTCTCTCATCCTCCCCTCTCTTCCTCCTCTCTCCTGTTCCTCTCTCCTCCTCCTCTCTCTTCCTCCTCTCTCTTCCTTCTGTCTCTTCCTCCTCTCTTATCTTCCTCTCTATTCCTGCTCTCGCTTCCTCATCTCTTCCTGCTCTCTCTTCCTCCTCTCTCTTCCTCCTCTCTTCCTCTTCCTCTGTATTCCTCCTCTCTCCTTCCTCCTCTCTCTTCCTCATCTCTCTTCTTCCTCTCTCCTCCTCCTCTCTCCTCCATCTCTCTCCTCTTCCTCTCTCTTCCTC